>VWZN01000941.1:38188-55221 GCA_013396955.1 Regulus satrapa
TCCCGTCGCTGTGTCCCTGTCCCCTCCTCTCCCTTCCCTGTCCCCTCCTCTCTCGTCCCCGTCCCCTCCTCTCCCGGCTCTGTGTCCCTGTCCCCTCCTCTCCAGGCCCTGTCCCCTCCTCTCCCGTGGCTGTGTCCCTCTCTGCATCCCCCTCGGCAGCAGCAGCGCAGGGGTCGCAGGGGCGCTGCCGATCCAAGCTCGGGGTCTTGGTGCCCCTTGAAGCGCAGTCCCAGCTCAATCTGCCCCTCACCTCCTTCCCTGCCCAGCCCGGGCAGTCCCCGGGATGCCACCGGCTGGGGCCGCTGCTCCCATGGCCCCCTGTCTGGACACAAAGACAGGAGCTGCCTGCAGCCAGCCCCAGCCAGGCTCGAGCTGCACTCCTCGCCCCAGGCTGCGCCTTTCTGCAGCATCAGACCTCCAAGCCCTGCGCTTTCCCACCCTTTCAGCAATCGAGGTTTTTTAATCCTCACTTTCATTAACACAAAATTAACCTGACAGATTGCAAAGCAATAGAGGTACTAATAACAAAGATAGAGGTACTAATAACAAAGAAAGCCTATTTCTCTCTCAATCATTAATTTTCTCTGACAGCAAAGTAGTCATTTAAGGAGATTTGTCATGTAAGTGATGGGGAAAATAGAGTTCTTCATGTGTTTTATTAGTTTTTGTTAGCCTCAGTCACTGATGCTGTGCAATGTCATGTGCAGTTGTTACTGTGCACCTGCCGTGTGTGCTGTGTGTAAGAAGAGTTGATATAGTACTGACAAGCTTGCTACAAAGATGTTTTACTAAAAATGCTATGAATTCTCCTTTTCCATCAGTAGTTGAGTACTGAATGAGAGCTCTAGGGCAGATGTGATGGAGCAGAGCAGGGAATGAGGTGAGGAGTAGGGACCTTTGCTTTGGCAGGGCAGAGCAGGAGGAGATATAGAGTGTTCCAGGTCATGTCAGTCTCTCTCCATGCCTCGCTTGCAAAGTGAATTATAACACTCAAAGGCCCTGAGGCTTTGCTTTTCTCTAGTCAGGAACAGGAAACTTCTGGTGAAGCCAAAGGAGAGGTCTGGGCTGTGAGAGGGACTCAGAGGGCCTGGGGTCTCCCTGTGGAAGGAACCAGGGGATGATGTGCTTGCATTTGGCCAGGTCCTGCTGGCTGTGGGCTGTCTCCCATCCTGCAGTGGCTCAGTGTGCTGGAGGTGTTCTGCTGCTCTGTAATCCCTGTGGCACACACCCCATGCAGGGAAACCAAACATGAGAGAACAAGAATACCTTTTGCAAGAGCTGCCTACCAGCTGCAAAATGCTCCTCAGGGTGATCACTGTCAGGCCTCTCTTCTGGTGTGCCTGCAGCCTGGGTTTCAGCAGCAAGCTGTGTCCTGGAACTGTGCCCTTCTCAGTGTTAGCTATTCTGCAGCAACTTTATTTTTGGGAAAAGCTGCTTGTTTGCAATGCAATATCCTAAACTGGACTCCCCAAATACTTAGTCACTGAAGAGTCAGAGATATTATCCACCCCTAAACCATGACAGCAGTAATATAGAACAACAAAACACAGCAGATGTTACAATAAGAGCTTCTTTTCTGTTCCCATGTATTGATCTTCTTAAGTGCAGAGGATGCTCCTGATCAACCTGTATTAAAAACTCAATTATCCTATTTTTTAAAGAGAAACAGAGATCACGCCCAATTTTGGGAGGGTATTTGGAATGAAAAGTCAGTGTGCTGGGAAGCAGTCAGAACAGATATGTTGTTGTCCTGGGCACTGCTGGGAAGCAGTCATATCTTCCATGGAATTCCTCAACCTCCCCTTTCAGCACACTCCTCCTAACTGCATTGCAGTTTGCTGTGCTGTGCTTCTGATGTTTAATTCTCATTATTTGAGAGAGCTTTTGAGAGGTTTTCATCTCCCATTGAGCACTTGTATTAATATTCCAGTTCAGGATCTCAATTGTGCTGTTGATTACAGGCAGGGACAGATCCAATTCCTATTAGGGTGAATTTATATTCTCTAAGAGTCCCAAAAGCTTTCTTCTCCCCTATCACCCTTCTTCAGGCACTGGCAGCCTAGCTATGCTGGGAGGTGATTAGGTTTGTAAATTTGTTCTTGCAGACACTCAGTGACACTGTTCATTTTCTCATCTCCCTCATGCAGCTGAAATTGTGACAGCCTCACTTCTTTAATTGGGATCATCTCCAGCAGCATCTCAACATCAGAAGAAGCCTCACAGGGTGCAGGCCCAGGAAGGCACGGAGCAGGCAGGAGCTGTTAGCTGCCACAGCTGGTGGAGATGGATCCTTGCTTCCCAAAACTGGAAGAGAGGATGTGAAATATCCTGATGACTGACTGGAGGTGAAAGATGCTTGCTCTGAAGTAACTTCCTCCCTGTAGCTCACTGGGTTTCAGCACCTTGGTGAAGAGAAAGAGGAGAAAGTCCCTCCTCGTGCTCTTGCCTTAGGTTTGGCTCACCGCTGCTCTCTTGAGAGCGGTGTGAGAGATGGAGGAATGATGAGGCATCCAAAGCCTCCCAGTCCTTCTAACACTGTCCCTTCTGCCCTTGTATCACTGTGCTGGGAGCTGCGATTGTCCATGTGTATAGTGCTGCTTGGTCAGAGGCTGCAGACACAGGAGGGCTGTCATCAGCCTCCAGCTGCATCTGCCATGCTCATGGCCTTCACAGGAGTGCCTGGACTGGGAGCCCGGGCCATCAGTGCTTGTCCCTGACCCTTTCTCAGCTTCTCTCTCCTCCTGGCAAGGCACTAGTGACTGTGTGAGCAATTCACTCAGAGGTATTGGGCAGACATCTAAACCATCCTGTCCTCTTGTTGCTTTTTAACCTGAAGCTTCACCAGTGGATGGTTGAAGGGGAAGTGCAGTTTGTGGTCTTGCTTTTGCTTTACCAGAATTGGCTTTAAATGCCCCAGGGATTCTCAATTAAAACAATTTTTAAAAGGAGATTATATTAAAGGAAACTCCCAGGACAACACAAAAGATTCTGAGTGTGCAGTGAGTACTAAGGGAATGTATTTTGGCTATTTCAGTGGCTGGAAGTTTTATTTCCAGTCTGGCAGCTGAATTAAGCAAGCAGATCTTGGCTGTGTTTCTGTCCCTCCCTTATTTGTTTGCCATGTTAGATAGAAGCATCCTCTCAGGATGACCACATGTGCTGGGAACACACTGCTAGCAGCTTCCTTTGGATGCCGTGATCTGGAACCTAGTCATGGTCACTGGGGTGGGTGCACATCACTGGGATGAACAAAGGGGTGTTATGAGACCTTGTGCTTAGATGAAATGCAGCATTTCATGGCACTGATATTCCACCTCCCTGGGGGCTTCCTTGTCCACTGGGCACAAGTGGTTGTTGCGTGGCCTGCTGCCAGTCCAGCCAGCTTTTCAAGCTGTTGCTGCACTGTCCAGAAGTGAGTAGTTGGAAGGTGACTAATCACATTGGTTCTGCCACCACCAGAAATGTCTTGGTGGAGCAGATGTACAGTGACACTCTCTGGGCTCCACTGAGGGTCGTACTGGGTCCCCACTGGCCTTGCTGGGGTGGTTTGGCCACCAGCTGCTTTAGCTTGCAGGCTCAGTGGTTTCACACTGAGGGCAGTACTCGGCTCCCAGCTCTGCAGTCCAGCTCCCCAAAATCTACAACCCCAACCTAAGACAGGCTGTGAGGGTTTCCAGGCAGTCTGTGTGAGCTGGGACACCAGGGGAAGTAGTAGGGTGAGAGCAGAGTTTCCCTGAGAATTTAACTGTGGTTTTCTCATCTTGTTTTAATTTGGAGCTACTGGGCTTTGTGGAGAGAACAGCTGATTGCAGAAATGCCTCATGCTGATGTTTACCAGATATTCTTTTTAGATGGGAAAGTCATTCTGTGTCATGAGAAATTTCCCAAGCATTAGCTGTTTTTGCAAGTTGGAGTGAAACAGGATTTAAGGAGGTTTAGATTTCTCACAAACTTGGACGTTTGGCCACCCTTAGGTGCAGCTCTCTGTCACCTGCTCGAGCTGTTCAGCCACCTCATCCTGCAGCACATGGCACAAAGTGCTAAAGCAGTTGAGACCAGACAGGTACCACAGGAAGCCAAGCACCTTCTGGTAGGGAAGAGCAAATCTTTTACTTCTCATAGCTGCTTTGATTCAGCAATTGCCACAGTGGAGACACTTCTGGTTTCCAGTCTCATTGTTTAGCTCTGGTAATAACCACTGTTGTGTTTACAAGTTCTAAGTGATGACAGGCCAGAAGTCTCCCCAGCATTTAATTCTTCCTGTGTCAATGTGCTGCCTTTGCTTGCCTTCATCAGCACACAGGCCTTTCTCTCCCTTGCTCTGCTTGCCATGAAACTGAGCTAGGAACAAGCCCAACCCTGCACTGTCCCTGTGCCTCCCCACACTGGGGATCCCTCAGTCCCAGTTTCCAGGCATCTCTTGCTCTAAGAGGTTGCACTTGATTTGTAATTTGCTGTAAGGCATTGGTAAGGTAGGTACTGTGACATGGGCATCCTGAAGGATCCTCATGCTAAATCTGTGCCCTGTGTCTGGTCCTTAAGTTTTTATTGGGAAAAGGGAATTGCTACCAAGGCATCTGTGGGAGCAGGAGGTGTGTGGGTGTCAGAGGTGCAGTACCTTGGCAGGCAGGCTCAGGTGGAGGGGCTGCCAGGAGCAGGGGTGGTGATGGTGGGTGGACAAGCGAGGGGCAGGAGTTGGTCCCTCTGCATGCAGCAGGGCAGGATGGCCTTGAGGAGCAGCTCCTGCTGATCTTTGTTGCCTGCAGGTGCTGCTGGCACAGTCTCTCCTCTGGCCCTGTCTGGGGGAGTACAGCACACAAACCCAGCAGCAGCAGCCAGTGTGACCCGAGAGGCAGCACTCATGGTGCTGGGAGCAGAGAGCTCCTGGGTTCAGGTTTCAGAGTGGGAGCTGCCAGGTCAGGCTGGCAGCCCCTTGCAGTACCACCAGCCCACTGGCACAGGCTGGGGCACTTCCACTCATGGGGGATATAGAAAGCTTCATCCCAGATCAAACCTTGAGCCTTTAGCCAAAAAAAAAAACCCCAAAAACAAACAAACAAAAAACCCAAAACCCCCCCCCCCCCCAACAAAAAAAAAGAAAAACACACAAAAAAACCCCCAAACAAACAAAAAAACCCAATCAAAAAAAAAAAAAAAAAAAACCCAAAACCCCCCCCCCCCCCAACAAAAAAAAAGAAAAACACACAAAAAAACCCCCAAACAAACAAAAAAACCCAAACAAACAAATAAACAAACAAACAAACAAACAAAAAAAAACAGGGAGGAGAGGAAGGAAGGAAAACCCATGAAACACTTTCTTCTAATGTCTTGCAGATTCATAGCCCTTGCTCCACTTATCTGGCTGCTGGGTTTTATTTTCAGCTGTTTGGTTCATGAGAGCGTGTTCTGAAGCCTTTTGAAGTGTGGAGACCACTTCCATCCCCCTGGTGATTCAAACCATCCATGGTGAGCCAGCAAGGTGGTGCTTCCCTGGGCTGTGCTCCCCAGGGAGGGTGAAGGCTGTTGCACCCCAGGCTGCCTGGCAAGGTGCCCCTGGGACTTGCTGCAGCTGGATTGCACACAGTTTATCAAAAACAGAGCAGCATGAGATTTTTGCTCAGGCTTAATTTGAACTTTCCTTGATTCCAGTGAAGCTGAAGATCTGATGAACTCCTGTATTTTCTGTGTTCTGCTGTGCTTTTATGGCAGGAGCAGTGACAAGTCTCAGACCAGGCTCGTCATCAAAGCCTGGGTTTGAGCTGTTTGTGAGGGATGCTGTGGTGATAATAAAAATAGTTTGCAAGTGTTGCAAAGGTTGAGTGGAGATCTCCTCCCTCCACACCCACCGTGGAGATCCTGGGCCCCTGAGAGGTAGATGAGGATGGCAGTGTTAGCCACCCACGCCTGGTGGCCACCTGGAGACTTGTCTGCATTTCTCAGTTGCTCTTCTGGGTAGGATTTGTTTGCAAGAGAATCTATCATGGTTTGGATTCAACTAACATGGTTAGTGCTTGGAGGATGATAATTTGAAAGCGTTTGTTCTGTGTGTGTTTTGTGCTCTGTCTTGCTTGACCTGCACCTAGCAATGCATGCTGGCAGCCTCAGCCTGTCCATCTATTAGCATTAATGCTCCAGCATGTGGTTTCTCTTTATGGAGGACTGCACAGGGTTGCTGGTGGTAATGGGAAAGAAGATGTTATGGGCATGTGGCAGCTTCTTTTAACATCAACATTGTGGATGGTTTTTGAAAGCAGTCACCCGTTTTAAGTTCTAAAAGCTATTTGCCTGTAATCCTAAATTGTGATAATAATAACAATAACCTTGCTGCTGCACAGGCTGTGTGGGAGAAACATTGAAAATTTACAACAAAGCTTTGCCAGGCTTGAAGTGATTTTCTTTTCTTTTTTTCCCCCCGTTCATGATTGAAAGCCGTTTCTCCCAGCCGTGGCTGGCAGCTCCAGCTGCGCTGTGTCACAGGAGCACAGGATCAGCTCTAGAGGCAGCGTGGCTTTGTGCAATGTCCTTTTGCAAAACACGTGGGAGGCAGCGCAGTCATGTCCCCACAGATGTGGGGATGCAGCTGGCCTTCGGTCCAGCCGGCTGTCAGAGGAGCGAGCGCATCCCTCGCAGCGCGGAGTGCCTGGCTCGGCCCGGCTCGGCCCGGTTCGGCTCCTCGGAGCCGCCTGCTCCGTCCAGCCTGGGCACCGCACAGCCCATCCATCCTTTGTGGCAAGGATGCCCCAGCCTGCTCCAAGGGGTACAGCTGCCCTTGCAATGCCGCGGGAGCCATCGGGGCAGGAGCTGGGAGCCGGCGGCGTGAGCGAGGAGCGAGCTCCGGCTCCAGAGCCCCCGGGACGCACGAAATTAATGAGGTTGTCACAGGCGCAGCCGCCCGGTCACAGCTGAGGAGCCGCTCTCGGCCCCAGTCCCTCTCCCGGGGCTTCCAGCCTCTCAAAGAAATTACCCTGTAGAGTGTAATTTCTCATGCTTATTCTTAGCCTAATCGTGTGTAAGTTGGTTTGGGTTTTGGAAGCTGGATGAAAGTCAATTCATTTGAGTTTAAACCTTCAGTCAGTCAGATGTGGTTGGCTGAGTTGTTTTTTTCTTTCACCTCACGCTTCACAGACATTTTGGTGGTCGGCATTGAGAGCATTAGGGCTGAAGTTATCCAAACCTCTCCACTGGATAGGAAAATAGTATTATTCTCATTTTATTCAGAAGGAAATGAAAGAAGAGGGATTTTGTACAGCTTGCCTAACATCACAGGGAGACTCCCTTTAATAAGAAACAGATCTCTCATCTCCTAATCTTACAGATTAAAAGCAACAACATCCTCCTTCCTTAATCCTTCTTTCATAAGCTTCAAAACTTTGCACTAACAGTTTGTTTTTGTTGGGCATGGCCTTGATAAGTAATTTCTTTGAGCAATAGCCAATTCACGGGCCATTGTTCAGTAGTAATGAGGTGACTTAACAGAAATTCAACAGCATGCCAAGACTCTACACCTGAACAGGCATCCAGAGATTGGAACTCTGTCTGATATTTGAAAAAACCAAACCAAACCAGCCAACCAAACAAAAAACAACAACAACAAAAAAAANGAAAGAAGAGAACAAATAGGAAGAGGACTGAATGCAGAGGTATGGCATACGTACAAACTGTAGTGATCTCAGGTAGTCAGGCTGGATTCTCTGTTTTCCTATGCTGCACCATCACTCCCTCTTTCAGTTTTTAGAATTCCTCTTTGTCAGGGATGTATTGAAACAACAACTATGCCTTTATTTTGAGAAGCTGGGGGCTGAGAATGGCTCTGTGGAGGCTGGTCAGTGGTGAGTGGAAGGGAAGCCTTAACATCTGTAGGAGGAGAAGGGGCTTTTGAGTGGCAGTGATGAGATATTCAGTGCAATTTATTCCATCTGCAGTAAGAGTTGAGAGCCCAGCAAGACTAAAAGCATTTCTTGGTGAATCTGGGCACTTACAGACAAGAGAGTATCTTGGAGGGATCTGCATAGTGCAAACAGAAATAATTAATGACTGCTTTTATTTCCATTTTCCTTACATGTTTGCATTAACTGAACTACTACTATCTTCCCTCCCCCCGTCTTTGGAGGTGCTTAATACTACAGATACTACAGGCGGCTGGAAGATCTTGGGGAGAGGATGGTCCTACTTTGCAGGAGCATTAATTGTGCTTGGAAATAAAGTTCTTAACAGCATTCAGTTTCCACCCTTCCTCTACGCAAGAAGTGGCTGTTCCACTTGTGTCCTTGCAGTGCTTGGAATTCCACATCCTGAGGTATCTTTGCTGTGCTCATCTATCTCCTGTGGGTTTAGGTCAGTCAGCCCATGTGTAGTTGATGCTTCCTTTTAGAAGTCACACATCTGCAGTAGGTTTACCTCATCCCTCAGATGCTCTGGTGCTGAGGAAGCCCCATATCCATCCACCCATGGGTTCCCTTCTCAGTGGGGAGTGCTCATTCCCAGGCTCCTGTCAGTGACAGAAATCAGATGCTGGTCCAGCAGCACTGAGTGCTGGAAACATTAAAGCTGGCCCTGCTTACATGTTGCCCTGCAGAGTTGTGTACTGCTGGTTCTGCAAAGCATGACTGGAACTGATTTTGTTTATTGCTCACAATAATTTTCTCCTGAGGTCAGAGATTAGGCAGTTTTGGTTTGCTCTTTTCCCAGTTTGGTTTTAATTAGTGTTTGACCTCCTCACTGCTGGTTCTCTTCTGCACTTGCTGTATTGTAGTAATTTTTGCTCTGGGTTGTTTTCTGAGAAAAACTAGGACACATTCAGTACCTTTGGTAGATGTTATGCTTGGACGGTGGCCCAGTGCTGTAAGAAGTGCTCCTGACTGAGTGACGGAAGCCGAGAACTAAAAAGTTATGACAGTGTTCCATTTAAAACATGGAAATACTTCGTTTCAAAGTGGCTTAGCCTGTGTCATCACGATACCAAAAGAAAGGTGATTCCGGAGTACTTCTGCTCTCAGGAGATCACTGGCTGTGTAAACAGTCACTCAAATTAGGAGCTGTCAGTGATTGCCTGAAGCCACCCTTTCACTCTTGCCCACGCCCTTCACTGGTCTAGCTGGCAGGCAGGCCACCGCTCCTCTACAGGGCTTGGGAGCAGAGGACATCGCTGTGGGCTCTGTATTCAAGGAGGGACGAGGCATTGCCAGGCTCTTCCTAACGGGCACAGTTTTAGCTGTGATGTTCTGCTCTGCTTTGTGTGTCAGTGTTTGTTCAAATCTCTTCCAAGAGTGTTTCCTAGGGTGATAAGACCTTAGCTACACAATCTCATCGACAACAACTGAATTTAGCCCCTCGTCTTTTGGAAGCCTCTGCTGTCAGCAGCAGCCGGCGGCTCCTCCTGGAGAGCAGCGGGCTCTGCCCCAGAACGCGCCACCCATGCAGGCAGGCAGCTCACAGCAAGCCACAGAAATGTCACAGCAGATGTCATTCTCAATCCTCACCTGGGTCATGTAGAAGGTAAACAAATACTGCTTCTCTTAGCCCACATCCAGAGAGTGTGAGGTCAGTACCTCCAAATCAGATTTTATGGGATGTTCAGCAACTTAGGGCAAAGGCAATGGCGAAGAGAACCTTGAGTGGAGATGTCTGGTTTAACTGGGATTTGATATAGGTGACTTTTTTGCTTAAATCAGCTAAGCCCCAGTGTGCTCTTGTCAGTGTGACTCTTGGCAAGAGCTGGGTCTTCTGCTATGTTTGCGAAGTTCTGCATGTAATGGGGCGGTGACTTGCTGGTGATACTGCTCTGTGATGGGTGAATACTGGAATTTTAGTGTCTAGTGCTGAGCAGGCATAAATTTGCTATTTTGTCAGCATGACTTCCTTTTTACTGTATTTGTACATTAAATTTAACAAACAATGGAGAGCCTCACACTGTGCTGTGGAAATGCTTCTACTCTCTGTCTTGTGCTCTTTTAAACATTTTGTAGATTACTGTGTTACCTAGAAGCATAAAAACTTCCCCATAAATCGATGCATACCCCAGCTTTATAAAACTTGGATATGAATTAGCTTGTTATCTATCTGAAGAAAAGATTTCAGAACCCACAAACATAGTCAGAATCATCTTGATGCAGTTTACTCCATAGTTTTGCTTGACCAAGCAGATATTTTCTGTGTGTTCAGCAGATGAGGGGTCAAACCCTGTATCTAAGCCTACTATTTCTGGCAAAAAAATTATGTTTTTAGACCTTTTTGAACAAAACTCTTCTGAGAACTTCTTTTGATTTATTAACCTGGTTGTTTGAACACAGAGAAACAATCTGGAGCTGCGACCTTGATTCGGGAAGTTGTATGCTCAAGTATTTCTGCTCTGAATCCCTTCAGGCTCAGTACAAAGAGTGTGAAGGAGCCTGATATGCACAGCAAGGCTCTTCAGAGACTCAGGTCAGCCAATGCCTCTCCTCTGAGGGGTTGGTTGGCTCTTCTGGTCTTTGTGGGTTAGGCCTCCATCCAGCACCTTGATGGAGGGCTCTGCTGGGATCTACAGACTGCACAGCCAGCTTAGGGATCCAGCAATGCTGACACAGGCTGAGCTGGCCTGGGGACCATGGCAGCCCATGGCATATGCAATACCCACTGGCAGGGGTGCTCCCTTACTGAAAACAGCTGGGTTTTGGGGATGTCACGCCATGCATTAAATCCTCTCTTTCTCTCTCTTTCTCTCTCAGGACGAGAAATCTCCTCTTCCTACACTGGGCATGTATGGTGACACACTGGGTACAGCTCCCATTGGGCCCATGGCCGTGTTCATAGTGTCCTCAGTGTGGGCACTGCCCCGACATGTCCCAAAGGTGGAGACCACGCCCAGCCTTGCAGGGGAAACGTGCACCTCCAGTGAGTGGCAGGATGAATAATGCCTTTCCCATTTTCCATGGAGCCCTGCAGCCTGAGTGAGGAGGCAGCGCTCATCTGGCCCTGAGACCTCCCTTCCTGTTACTCACAGAGTTTCTGACTAATTAACACATTTATAGCCAACGACTTTCCAATGTGACTGCCTCAAAGTAGGCACTTCTGACAAAAAATGGCTGGGTTTCAAGGGGTGAGAGGGAGTTCCTGCTGCCAGAGTCAAACATGCAATTGCCCGCCTCAATTTTCTGTATAATTGCAAACTCCACAAGCGTTTCCCTGTGACTGGAATTTTTTAATCCCATGGAGCTGAGAGTGCTGCAAATAGCCTGGACTGGCCCGGGGTGAGCAGCAGAGGGTTTCCAGCCTGAGGTGGAGCTGAACCTGGAGGGTGGATGGCAGTGCCACTGCTGCTGACAGAGCAGTGTAAGTACTGGGTGTCTGGGGAGGTGTCTGCTGGATGCCATTACTGCTTCTCCTGCAACATGGGTGTTGGGAAAGGAAACCCATGGAAACAGAAACAGAATCCAACAAACAGCATTGCAAATGACAAGTTTGTACCTTGTCCATTTAGTCAGAGACGGCAGCAGTTCAGGGCCAGGATCACCACCGCCCACCTCGGAGCGCCGCTCTCGCACTGATGGTGACCAGATGTTCAGGCAGATCTGACTAACCTCTGCCTCATGAGTTCAGGCCTTTCCTGTGCTGCGGGCCAAACCCAAAGCTCACGCCTGTGATGAGGGCCTCTGTGGGGCACGGGGGCTTTCATATGTTTTCAGAGACCCTGGGTTGTTTGTATAAATATTGGAAAGCTGTTTCAAGCAGCTTGCACTGTGTTTTGAGTGCTGTTCACTTCTGGGCTTTGAAAATGTGTCAGATGTAGACACTGGTAAAAACCCAGCACTGTGAGTGACACTGGAGTGAAACCTGGGGATGGGGAAGGAGAGAATTAAAACAACTTATTTCACACTACTTGTCTTACGTCTTGAACACATTTCTCTTCCTCTCTTTTCCAGAGAAATCTCAGTGGGCACCACTGTGTCTCAAGTCATTAGCCAATGATTTTTTGTGCTGACTTCAGGAAAATTAAAATTTGGCCTTTCATGTTCTTTCCCAAAGCACACATTTGAACTGTATTTATAATTTTGGGATCATTTGCCATAGTTTTTAATTGTCAGTCTTGGCATGTCCTCATATGGCTTTGTTAGCTGAGGAAAGCCTTTTTCTTCCTGCAGCCTGTCTACAAGACAAGTTCTGTGGGTCTTCAGGGGTGAAGTCCTGTCCTTGTCATTTCTAACTGTGAATAGTAGGGCTGGCTGGCCTACCTAGGGCACAGGGACAATTGCCAGCTTTGGCTCCCAGTGACAATGAGTTATTACTCAGGTGAGTGTTTCTGGAAATCCTTTTCTACCCAGCAATGCTCTGGCAGGTGAAGTGGCTCTGAAGGGGGATTCACACCCCCAGTCCAGGCTTGGATTCATCTCTGTGCTGGTCTGGTCTGGTCTGTCTAATGGCCGGGACTGAGAGGGTGGAAGCTCAAAAGATCTGGGGTGAACACTGCATTTCATTCCTTGGTTGCCCTGTAGTCAGCACACAGCAGCACAGCACGATTGGCTTGAGTGCAGTTTGTCAGGGAAGTTTCTCTTTCAATCCATAAATGTAGGGCATCTGTCAGATTTAGTCTGTTTTCATGGACCCTGTGGTGCCTGCCGTGGTCTCTTTGAAGTGATAATGTGTCTTGGTGTCCCTTTGACAATTGTTCAATGTGCAGGTGTTTTGGAAGTCTTCACTGAAAACTCAGGATGTTTTAGTACAAAACTTTGATGCCTAAATTTCCCCTAAATCACATACCTATAAAATCCTCACATATTTCTACTTCTTCCCCTGGCCACTCAATTTTCTTTTTTTGTCTCTGTCACAACAAGGCTCAGGGGAGCCAGGGAAGGCTTGTCTGTAAGTGTGCCTGAAGACTCTTAGATATTGCACATGCACTCCATAACAGTACTGGCGCTTTTCCTATTAAGTGCCAGTAGAGATTATTTTGGGGTGCTTTTTTGAGCCTACACCTGTTTTCTAGAATTGCAGCCTGCATAGCTCATTTCCAACATGGAAGAGCAACATCCAGGAGCTCAAACTGCAATGAGCAGAAGCCTCAGCTGCTCCAGCTGTTTCTCTTTGTAGATGAAGATCAGCAAAATGAAGCAGGCTCCAAGTAAGTTAAGGCAAAGGTTTTAGCTGGTCAGTAAGTAGGTGTCTGTTAGACAAACCTAGGGTGGAGATCTTCCTGGTGAAGAACAAATCATGAACTTGTGGACTACCTGGTGTTCTTGTTTAAGAAAACAAACAATTTGTTGCGAATCTGGACAAACAGTGATTTTTTGATCAGGACTTATTCTAAGCCAGTGATGACAGCATGTGTCATCTGGGGTCATTCCAAGAAGCTCTACATTCAGTTGATCTCTGTGAATAGTCTGCCTACTCATCTGCTAGGAGCAGGCATGATAGTAAATGCTTTGTACCATTTCCCCCGTATTTCATACAGCAGTGTTTGCATTGGTGGCTTGCAGGGGTGTCCCAAGTCCAAAACACAGAAGCAATGTGCAGCTGTTGACAGAGATGCCAGCAGGATTACAAGGCTGGCTGCTGCTCTCCTGGCAAGCTCGGGTTCCTTGGTCTCTGTACAGCCCCACCCCGACAGGCCAGCTGTGCCTCTCAGACACAAAGTGCTGTACAGGACAAGGGGGACCAGAACTGTGGCCTCTGCCACCTTCCTTGGCAACAACCAGCCTGTGCCCCGAGCCATGCAGGGCAGAGCAAAGGCAACCTCAGTAGCATTGGGGGCCACTCCTGCTCTCAGGAATGATTTCATGTGGACCAAAACACCCACGTTGTGCAATACCAAAGCCTGCAGACAGCATAAGGAAAATTAGTTTCCACACACTTTTTCTGTAAATTGATCACTGTTCCTTTGGGATGGATAAAGCTGCGTTGTAGGTCTGGCCCAGCCTTGTGCCTGCTCCTAGTGGAGGGAAATGGAGCCATCAGTACCTGTCTGGTTTCTGCTGACTTCCGAATTTACCTCTGTCCTGTGTGCACTCCAGAGTTGATCACCGTAGGATGAGTTTTGCTCTGTACTCCCAGGCAAAGTTTCTGCATATGGGCAGAAATAAGGCAGGTTTTGGGAGTGCTCATCCCTCTTCAGGCCGTGTATTGGGCTGCTCCTGCAGGCAGGAGTTACAGGGGTATCCTGCAGTCCTGTTACAGGGTGGTGTCACATACAGCTCTCCATCTCTGTCTGCCTGTCTCTCCTAAGAAGATTCCCTGTCTTAGTACTGACTGTAAAAACGAGGAAACAGTGGGATTTTACAGCTTGTCAGATATGGCAGCTAGGGCTTGACTGCTGTGCCATGAGGGGACAGCATGTCTTCATTTTCATTGTTTAAAATAGGTGGATTTGAACACTATAATAGACTAGGCACTGTGGGTGTTTAAACTTTCAGGATGATTGATCACCTCTCAGAGAGAGGCAGATGGTATGGTGATGAGTTCCAGATCCTTTCAACTGAGCATCTCTGAGGAAAGTGATGTGGACCAGACTGGGGGGAGGTTGCTCTCAATTTAATTTAAAACCAACAACAACAACAACAAGAACAAAACCCCAACAATATAGGATTTCAAATTAAATCCTCTTATCTCATAAACAATAACTCTAAAAATTGACTGTGTTTACAATTTGCTGCATGAGCTCCTCCAGTGTGTTGAGCCAGGTGAAGTGGCCTTGGTTCACAGCCCCACGAAGGCTTTGGGAAGGAAGGCTTGGAGTGAGCTGGACTTTGTGCCGTGGTCTCACCCCAGTGCTGCTGCAAGGCCCCTGAAGAGAGTCCAGATCTCCTCCCAGCCACAGGACCTTACTCCTGGGCTCTGTCAAAATCCCCTGCCCTAAATGATAGTTTGAATCACCCTACCTAGAGACTTTTGATGCCTGGAAATGTGCTTTCCAACCAACTGGAAATATTCCAGTGGCTATACTGGAACCATTAGTAACCCCACAAAAGGGCTGATGCTTAGTGAGCTACTATTGATCTTTATCAGTGAAAAGCAATGAGGAAGTAAGAGCAAAGCTCAGCAGCTTCCCCAACATGCCCCAGTTCTCTGCTAACCTCAGTTCTCAGGGGAGAGGGAGAACTGATTAGAAAGAGTCATTTGTCTTCTTGCTTCCTGGCATAATTTTACCACTTCTCAGCATGTAAAGGTGAGAAGTGGTAAAATTCCATGGGCTGGCTGGGCCAGAGGAACCCCTTCCTCTAAAGCAGGTTGCCCCCAAGCATTCCCTGGGGCTCAGTGCAGGAACATTTGCTCTATGTCTATGTCAGGAGCTGCATCTCCATGCTCCTCTTGGTCCCCACCATTTGTTGGGGAGGGAGATCACACATTAGCTTCAGTTCACAAACCATTAACTGTATGGGCATTTGAGGAGCCAGTTAGTTTTTTGAAGGCAGTTTTGGGGCTCTAGGGTGGATGTAAAGTTTCTCTGTAAGCCAGTTGGCAGAAATGCCTGGGTAAAAGCCCATGCTGTGTCACTCTTCCTTGAAGTGCTCTTCCAGCTCTGTGCCTGTTTGGGCTGTTTGGCTTGACATCTACAATTACTGAAAAGTTATTGTAGGTTTAAAATGTTGCCTGCTTTGGCAGTATCTGCAGTCCCTTAAGGCAAGGATGCCTGTTTATTGTTATAGCACTGCCTAAGCAAAACACAGAGAAGTCCCTGTAGGAAAGAGTATTTCAGTGAAGTAGATTTTTTTCTTTTGTAAAAAAAAATGAAGTTTTGGCTGGCTTCTCAAACTTAAATGCCAATGGAAACTAATACTAAGTTTATTTTTTTCTCCATAAATCATGTCTCAGGGTTTTTGTTATTCTGCTCTCATCCTGCTCTATCTTCCCAGGGCTGATAAGGAACACTTAGCTGTTGTCCCAGATGCCCAGGGGTGAGCAGAGCTCCTGGGACTGCTGGCAGGGTTCCCAGGGCCTGAGTGAGCTCCTGCTTGCTGCGTGATTCCTGGCCACCCCAGCTGTGCCAGCAGCCCGGGGTGCTTTGCCAGTGCTGATGGCTCTACCTCTGCCAGCACCTCCCGTAGCTGTGCTGCCCAGGCCTGCTTGCAAACAGAGTGTGTCAGCTCTGTGTGGGGCTGGGAAAAGGGATGGGAAGTCACCAAATGGCTTTCCAGCCGCTCCTGTGGCCTGCCCCCCAGCCTGCTCACAGCACCTGGGGTGCCCTCTCTGCTGGGAGCCACTGCATCCCAGACCTTTGGGAACAGCTCTTCTGGGACTCAGTCCTTTCAAGACTAAACACTCAGCCACCAGATAAGCATCTCCAAAAGGAAGAATTTCCATTGTGGGATGGACTTGCATGTGAATTAAAATAAGCAAATGCCTTGAAATCTATTTTGAGTTGTTGTTCAGAGGAACTGGAATATCCAGTTCCGTATGACAATCCCTGCATCCCTCAGCACTAAGCTAGGGATGGCTGGGAAGTGAGAGCCTGTCTGTCAAGCTGTTTCAAGGGTTTGAATACATATGCATTTTTAAAAGTCAGAGCAGCATCATATATATGTATAAAATACATGGGTCGTTTGTGTTTTTCCCTCCAGCACACATCTTTGAAGCTTTCCCGACACTCCACTATGGCTGTGCAGAGGAGGAGCCAGCCCAGCCTTCCTGAGTGCCTTTTCTTCACACACTTTGATGTGAAGATGCTAAATGACAGGAGAATTCAATCCTCCTCCTGCTGGTGCCCAGCTGGGTGCAGCAGAAATCCTGCTGCTCAGAGGGAGGACTCCTGCTCTGTTGGGCCCCAAAGCGTTTGCTCGTTCCTGATAAGCCAGGCAATTTTTGATCACTGTGATACTGTGGGATTAATACAGAGGACTTTCTCCAGCTCACTACAGAAGACACTGATGTATCGTTCTGATCCATCCCTGCTGTTAACCAGCAGAGCAATCACGGGGGAAGGGGAGGTATCTGTGATGGGGAGCTCCTGCCTGCACAGCCTGTGCACTGCCTGCTGCCAGCAGCAGCTACTGAAGCTTTTCCAGTGATCTGGCACAGAATGATCTGGAATGATTTCTGATTTCACTCCTGACCACCCCCCCCCC
>VWZN01000941.1:55265-83870 GCA_013396955.1 Regulus satrapa
GCCCTCCCTCTCCAATCCAGCATGCATAATTTAGCATGAATAATGAGCCAGCCCATCATATCTGCTATGATCCACCAGCTGATGAAGTAGCCTGTCGTCTCTGCAGCTCACAGTGCATTCTGCACCAGCAGAGGCTGGTCTTGGCTTCTACTGAGAGCTTGGAAACTTCGAGGGCATTTATCTCAGTTTTCTCTTTGCATTTCATGTGAATTTCATGCTAATGAACTTCCACTCTCTTGATGTTCCTGTCAATATTCCAATTTTCACATTTTTGTAAGAAAGGAGCAAATCAGGTCCCTAAACCTTTACAGGAGTTATGGTTTCAAAGTAATTGTTTGTTAGTACATTGCTCAAGGAAGAATATTAACAGAATAGTCATAGAATAGGTTTATCTTGCGGAAGGAAAAAAGTCAAGCTTAAATATCTCTGTGTGCTTTACCTGATATAGTTTCCCTTTTGGGCTCTGTAACTACAGAGATTCTAATATTATATGAAATTCATCTTTTTCAGAGGAAGAGATGAAATAATGGTGTAAATTCTAAATTGTACTGGTTTCTTTTTTTCCTGCCTTAAATGGCAACTATGGGAATTATCTTTTTTGAGCATGAGGCTTTAATAGGACTGTTTATTACACCAATGTTTTTCTAAATGCATGAAATGGAACTTACACTTAAATTATAATTTGATTAAAAGTGGGATTATGTGAGTTTACAGTAATGATCTTTCAGTGAGGCTAATTTTTTTCTCAGCTCTCTGAATGGAAGCTGGGAGGAACCCTCCTGCAGTTAGCAGGGTCACAGTGTTATTATGGTAAACCTATCACTTTGAAAGGGTCTTGGAAAAATAGTTAATGGAAATACAGTGCTGATACATGCCTGCAAAGTTAAAGTTGCAGTGCCCCCATTGCCCTTCCTGCAAAATTCCTTTTAGACTTTTAATTTTTTTTTTTTTTTTGTAAAGGTGAGTCTGAATATTGTGATTTTAAAATACTTTTTATGGGAGTTGAAAGAATTTTAAACCTCTCCAGCAGCGCTCTGCTGGGCAGGAGTTCCCTGTAGTCCTCTTCTTGACAAAGCTCCACCACTCCCTTTCTTCCTCTGGGCTGTTTTAGGAACCTGCCCAGCTTTTGCCCCTTTAGGCATGGGGTTTACCAATGCTGTGCTGAGTGGGATGGGGTGCTGTGAAGCCTGTTGAGCCACTTGTTCAACAAACAGCTGCTCTGCCTTCTTTGGCCTCTCTGGTCTCAGAGATGTTGTCTGTCTCCAGGCTCTGGTTAGGTGCCATCTTCAGAGCTTCTTCTCTGCCTGAGAAGACCCCATAGGTAGATCCAGGTCTCTGGCATTTGCCCACACAGCAATACACAGGTGCCTTGTGTACCCCAGGTTACCAAGCAGAGCTTCACTGCTCCGTGCTGGGACTTGTGGGGTCCTTTGCCACTGTGCCCACTGTGCCTGAAGAAACCCCATGAGGTACCTGTGTCCTGCATGTGGTTAATCATCCATGGGACCAGCTGGTGTCTCACAGGCAGCTGGGAGGGTGTACCCTTGCAGCTTGTCATCCACAGCTTGCTGGCTTGTGCTAGGGGATGGAGCTCATGGCAAGCACAGAAAGCTCCCTGGAAAGATTTTGGCAGGTTATATCCTTTGAGAATTATAACTATGCCATGGACTTTGAAATAAGTGAATTTTTATATAAATATTACATTTGATTGGAGAACTAAACAAAATATTTTGGAGTAGTTATGTCAGTGTTAAGCTGCTTTCCCATGTTAATACCTCCTAAATCTCCCCCAACAACATATTCTTTGTCCAGAACCATACACAGGCTGTTGCACAACATCTTTGCTTACTGCAGGTGAGCTGTATTTTCTATGAGTTTTTACTCTGCGGGGCTGAAGAGTGAGCATGCACGAGCTGGGGCTGAGCAGAAACCAAGCTGGCAGGAGGCTGGGACAGCAGCAGGGTGGCTGTGATGGCCAGGGAGGGGTGTGCTGGCTCTGCCTGTGATCACTGCTCTGGGCACACTGCAGGAGCTGTGCTTGGCAAAAGGAGCCAGTCTCCACAAAGGTGCTCCTGCACACCCACACAGCTGATGGGGCAAGTACATGGCTTCCAATGTCAAAATGACAGCTCTTGGCTTAGGCTGGGCNTGTGCTGGCTCTGCCTGTGATCACTGCTCTGGGCACACTGCAGGAGCTGTGCTTGGCAAAAGGAGCCAGTCTCCACAAAGGTGCTCCTGCACACCCACACAGCTGATGGGGCAAGTACATGGCTTCCAATGTCAAAATGACACATCAGGGAGAGCTCAGCAGGGAGGGGATGTCTCTGTGCCCTTCCCAGCTGACCAGCAGCCCTTTGCAATGTCCCTTGGTGTGTCCTGGGGCTCTCAGAGTTAGCTGCTGGGAGCTGCAGCTCTCTCTCCCTGCTGCAGCAGTTGTTCTGTGGACTTTACTGTGCCATGCCTTCCCCTTCCTTCTCCCTGTGGGATGCAGTCCAGTACCACAGTCCCTCTCCAGTCCTGAGCAGCAGCAGTCAGGAAATGAGAGACTGGCAAGCTGCCATCCAGCAGGGTTGTGATGCTGATGTGAACCTAATTGTCCTGATGTTTTGGGGCCAGTATTTCCAGATTTAGACTGGGTATCCCCCGAATTCAATCCTCATGGAGGTGCTTTTGCAGGCAGGCAGAAGGCTGTGCTTACAATAAGTTTGTGGAGCTGTCTGTTATTGAAATTATTTCCTCACTCACCATAAAAGCACCAAAGTGCTGTGAGCACACTCGGGCATCAGCCCTAGCACCTCATGTGGGCTGTGACCTCGGATGCCACTGGCAGTTTTGTTCTCCTATAGATGCCATAAAGATTGAGGGCTACGGGCAAAGTGCAGGAGGATGCCCAAATGCTCTGCCATCACCTTCGTGGTGAAGCCTGACACAGGCAGCAGGGCCTTGCTGTGCTCCCAGAACACAGCCATGACAGAGGGCTGGCCCCTCCCTCCGCTCGCTGCTGGGCTGCTTGCCTGCGGATTTTGAACATCCTTCAAGTGGGACAAAGCTCTCACTGCTCCAAGGCTCCCGGTTTGTCTCTGCCGGCTGCTGCTGGCGCTGCCAAGCAGGGGCAGAGCTCGGGCAGCGCAGATGGAAACTCCAGCAGGGAGCGAGCACGGGCTTCGCGCTCCCCTCCCAGCCCCAGCCCCAGCCCGCCGCGTAACAGCTGCCAACGCCGGACAGAAGCCAGAGGAGCCTGTGAGAAGCTCGCAGAGGCTGAGCAGTTTCCACGGGAGGGTCCAGCAGGCTCCCCTCCAGCTCCAGGCTCCGCAGAGGCTCCTCCGCTCTCACTTCCCTTCCCAGGGTGTTTCTCAGGCACAGCCTCAACCCCGCAGTCAGAAATGCAGTTCATATGCTCTGCGTATCTCGTTTCTTCCCGCTGTCCTTCCCAGGGCTGGAATCGCCAGCGGCCAAGGCTCCCAGTGTTTCTCCTGCAGGGACGGGTGTGTGCTCCTCCCCAGGTGCCACGGGCAGCTGCGAGACAGCCACTTCCAAAACTCTCCTTGTCTTTGGGAAGATTTCTCAACCCCCTCATCCCGGCTGTGATCCCTGTGAGGTGCTGCTTTCCCCCTCATCTCTGTATCCCCGACTTCTCCTCCTCAACCCTGTCTCTCCCCATGTCTCACGGGGTATCTCTGCAGTGGCACAGGATATGCTCCAATTGTAGCAGATACAGAGAGACTGGAGGCTGCTGAGACCACCCTTCCATCATGTCAAAGCATTGTGCCACATCTGGATAAATTTCTGCCAGATTTTACTGAGTCAAAATGAGGATTTTTCCTTTTCCTTCCTATTCCTGATGCAAACATTTCCATTAAAATCTTCTTGAAACACTCAGCCTCAGGGAAACAGCTCGCTTAGGGAAAAAATAAATCTCAAGGCGATTGATTTCAGTTGTGCAGCTTCTACAGGCACCTGGAAAGGAGAAGTTTAGAGGCAGAAAGGAGGTGGCTGAAGCTGCCTGGGAGGCCTGAGAGCAGGAAGGGAGCAGCTGGCCAGGCGCCGAGCCACCAGCCAGAGCGTGCCAGCTTGACTGCAGCTCCATCAGGAGTTCAAGCAGAATGCTACTGAGTTTCCCTTTCCAGCTCCTGCTTTTGGGGGACACACACAGGTGAGCGCTTAGCTGTCACCAACAGGCAAGGCTCTGTAAGAGGCTGGTGCCATGGCCCCCGCCTGGGAGAAGAGAGCTGTGGGAGCTGTGGGACAGTGACTCAGCTGGAACAGGGAGATATGCTGCGTGACTGCTGCATGTCCTCGCCGTGGTGTGTGGAGGTTCTTGGCTTGGGCTTGTTGTGCCTTTAACCTGTCTAAACTTATAACTGGCTAACTGCTTTAAAAGACTGAGTTTTTTGGCAAGAAAGAGCACTCCTTTGCACCTGTCTGGGGTCCCTGCATCACTCATTATTGCAACATTTGGCACATAACACAGAGCTTGCAATGCCTTCTGAATGATTTCTTTAATACCAGGCCTGACTTGAATTAGGTCAACTGAGAAATAAGTAAATTACACTTGCAAAAATGCATTAGGAGCTGCAGTATGCTTAAATCTAACTGCCATTTAGAAGAGGTCATAATAAATTAGAAACTGAAGCTTTCGATTGAAAAGTTTTCCAGGCTGTGGTCAGGGAAGCAGCCTCTGCCTGGCTCTTTGCCTGGCCTCACTTGGACAGCTCCAAGAGCAGGGCACAACAAAGCTTTGTGTGTCAGACCTCCCGTCCTTTCTGCTTTCAAGGTGAGATTATTCCATAAAACCTCATTTCTTGTTGTACTCCTTATAAGAAGGATTAATGTAGCTACCTCGAGCAAAGGGACAAGGTGCGCAGACACTCCTCTGAAAGCCAGAATCTGCAGCTTTTGTCAATATGGTATTTGGGCACCACCATGGTTTTGAAGTTGGAAGCCTTTGAAATCATTCCAGCCTTGGCCACCGAAAAGCCAAACTCTCAAACTTTCAAATCTTGGTCTTTTTCTTTATAATGGGGGTGGGAATATATTCAGAGGAAATACAGTTTTAGCAATGAAACTGTAAGCTAGAGGAAAAGAGACAAAACACCCCAAGACCCCAACCTTTCAAAGCTATAATCTGAATGTACCCATCCAGAAATACCAGCAAATCTGCTTCCTTAAGGGCATTCTTTAGTCACCAATTAACATTTTAAAGCCCAATTTTCCAAGAAAAGAGAAGGAGTTTAATATAAATAGGCTGGGTGAGTTGAAGTGAAAAATACTTTGAAATATGCATTTTTTTTAAAAATAGTGTTTTCTTGTTCTCAGGCTTGTAGTTTCTGGGCCAAGCACCTTCATACTGCAGAAAATCAATTCTTCTTCCTCCTCTCCCTCTCCTCCCACCTAATTTGAACATTAGTCTGTTTCCCCAGTGTGGTTCTTGTTCTGTTGTCTTCCAGGCATGCCTCCTCCTCTAAACACAGACAAAATCTGCAATGCATTTAAAAATAAATGCTTTTTATGCCCTAGCACCCATGCACATCTCTCTCTCTCTCTCTCTCTCTCTCTCTCAGGTTCCTCTGGGGGGCAAGAAGCACTTGATTTTCCTTTAAAACATAATCAAGAAAATGCCTTTAAAAAGTGCCTGCCTCTGAACTCCTTTCCAGCTGCTTCTTTTCCTGACAGTGTGCACTCTCGGATGCCCAGGCAGGGCCAGTCCTGCAGCATGTGCTGCTGACAACAGTGAGATAAGCAGGTTTAAAGCACAGCATGTCAGGGCTTGTCTGTGTTGTGCATATCCTCTAAGCACAGTCACTGGGAGGTCCTGAGTATGGTCAAGGGCAGTTGGGAAGGAAGGTTTCTAATTGCTGCCCAAGTCCACCTTACATTACTTTCACCAGAGGTAAGGGTAGGTAAGCCTGGAAAACTTCTGTTTAACACTGTTGCTGCTGGAGCTTCTTCACACTTCTACAGTGAGAAAATTCACCTGGTACCCCAGCAGGGAATGTGAAACACCCACCTTGCTTTATTACATCCCCTGGTACAGCAGAACCACACTTTGAAATGGTGAGAAGCTTCTTAGTTGTCTGCATCTCCTCCCTTCCCCCAGCTGCTCTGTGGTGAGTTTGTCATCCTCCTCCTGGCTGCATCAATTTCTAACACAGGGGTGATGAGGAGTGATACCACCACTAAATTCCTCTTTCTGATTGTGGGGACATCCTGCACAATTGCATGGTACTGACCTATATCTTTAATTCTCCACAAAATCATTATAAAGAAAGCTATAATAATTCTGCTTCAGATTAAATTTTAAATGCAGGGAGGGAATTAGACTTGTAGATAGCCAGCAGTTTCATTTAAAATATTTTATTACAGAATATTTTGATATTTGCTCTTGTTTTCATGTCAGAACATGTATTTTGGGGCATAACTGTATAAACTACTTAGGGAAAGAAGGCAAAGAGAAGACTGTGTCATGAGGCAGAAGTACCTCTGCATCCTCAATGACTCAAGTAGAAGCTGATCAAGAAGGTCTGACTGGCACTCCATTTCTGAGCAAACTCCACATATTTTCAGTGAGACTGGAACAGATGCACACAGAGATGGACATGAGCCTAGGGCTGCATTCCAAATCATGTGCTGCTGATGGGTTTTCATCCTTGCTTGCTTTTGGGGTTTTCAACCTTGTTAATGGAAAGAGCACTGAGGGTTATGGTGTGTGGGATCCTAGGAAGAAATAATCCCTCTGCCCAGGAGCACTGCTCAGGCCTGAGCTGCAGGAGGTGGCTTTGGCCAATTTATGGAGAGAGGAAAATGAATGGGAATATTCTCTGACTTGCCAAGGCTTTTCCACCGGAATCCTTTAGGGTCTGGAGCTGTTTGACAGAGTACAGAGAGCCTTCAATGCATGCACATATCGCAGCAGATGGCTGTGTCTGTGCATTCAAGGCATCTCTCAGAATCACTGCTGTGATGTGACTTTCAGCTGATGCTTTTCGTGCTCCGATGTTTTGGCATGGCGGGTCCTGCCTGTGTAACAGAAGAGGATTGTCCTGGGAAAGAGCGAGGTGACGGGGAATGGAAAAGCAGCTTTGTTTGGATACAGCAGAATACGTGTCTGGAAAGAGAAGAGATTCTTCTGCAATCAGCATAGAATCAGGCCTATGTACCACTAACTTGTATAGGACTTCAGTCTTCTGGTTTAATTTTGATTTTAGCATTTCAGACCCTATCCCCTGCCTCACTGCCTGGCCCTGCTCTGGGCAGCATGGGCTAGCCTGGATAGCTCCCTTGGGAAAATCATGAACCTTCCCTGTAAACTAGGCAGGGTAGTGTAATGCTGATCACAGTTTGGATAAGTACTAGTCTCTTGTTTGCCTATTTTTCTTAGCAACCACCACTTGCAACTCATTCACCACTTCAAAGAGAGAGCAGACACAGGCATGAAGCCCTTGGGAGCACCTTTCTTCTTTGCTGTGTGCGAGTTGCTAATTGCTATTATATGTTTAGTCACTTGGATTGTACATAATCAGAAATCAGAGCCATGCAAAATCAGACTGATAAATACAATATTAGCAGCAAAATACATCCAGTATTTGCATACATGTTCTTTGGGTAGGTGCTCTTTTTTTGCACGGGTATTTCAACAGCAATTTATCTTCTACAGTTACTCAGCATAACTGTAGTAGCAGAGGATGGTTTTTAATGATGGGTAAATTACTGCCCAAGCTGGAGATAAATAAAAGAATTTATAAACCTATAAAGTTTATCTCTTAATATTCCTCCACAAGGGACTGAGAGAGAACTGGCCCTTCTGATCCAGGTAACCAACAATCTTGTGCCTGAGCAGAATCAGCTCTACTTAAAATCCAACTTCTTCCATATGTCACTTCCAGCTGATCCAAAGAGAAGTACTTACAGATGCTTGAGCTGAGGAAAACAGCAAGGGAAAGGGCATTACATGTGTCCTTCTCGTCAGGAAGTTTTGTCACACTGCCAAACCCCCAGAACTCTGGAGTTTCCAAACCCAGTTGCTCTCACCCTCTAAATCAGCTCAGTGTGCTGTGCAGAAAAGCAGTCTGAGGGGCAGTGTCCTTGACAGAGCAAGTACAGCTCAGTTATTTTTAATTGAAAATAACGAACCAAATGTTCTGCATGTGAGAGGAAACTCAAAACGCTGCTGCTGCAGGGTCAGACCTGCCACTGGGGAAGGGGACCCTGTGTTGCTTTGGGCACTGCTCTGTCCTGGAGCTTCTTGCTCTCCCCCTTCCTCCCTCCCTGCACAGTGTCCTTAGGCTGCAGTAGGCCTGGGCATTTGTGTTCCAAGCCTTTCCCAACCCCATCCTGCACTGCTTTACTGCTGACCCTAATCCCAGCACCAGGTGACTCAGCCCTTCCCTGGGGCTGCTCCTCCTGCCCCCTTCCTTCTCCCTGCCTGACCTCCCACACACTCAGATGTGCTGCACTGGTGCATTTTGGTTTATGTGCTTCTTTGGAGTCAGAAGAAGAGTAAGGAGAAAAATAGCTGCTGGGAGAAGTTACCTGATTTGTCCTTTTCTGTGTGACTTGGCTGCTGTCCCAGCTCACCAGAGCAGGCTCAACAGTGCCCGAGCCTCCCAGGCTCTGGCATCTGGCTGGAGAGAGGTTTGCCTGTGGTAATGTGCTCAATGGCTCTCAGTCTAAGAACTGAAAAATGCTAAACACCCTGGAAAAACTGCAGGCCTTGTGTACTTAACTCTTTGGTGATCATGGAACAGGCAACTAATAACTGTGAAAATTTGAATGGTTCATTTTTTATTGCTGACTTAAGAGAGAAGTCAAATCTGACTTCACAGCCTCATTTAGAAAATCTGTGTAGACTTTTTTGTTTGTTTGTTTGCATAAGATTCTGCCATTTACTCCCCTCTTTCCCTTTTTCCTTTCAGGTTAAATATCCTAGAATTTATACATTTATGATTTGCTGTGTTAGAGAGTTACCAGTTTTCAGGTCCTAGTAAGGATTAATCTGTGAAGACACTGTCCTGTGGACATACTTCCAGGGACAACTGCTGTGCTAACTTGCAGAATCATGTGTTCTATGTAAGCATCATTTGCAGTGAGATTTATCTCGGGTGACAGTATCTCCTGCCTGCAATATGAAAGACATCCACAGGCTTGTGTCACCAAGTAAAGGTGACAGGAAAGCTAAAATGTGCCCTAACCTCTCTACTGCTAATGTCTGGCAACAAGCTAGGGGGGAATGGGCTATCCAGGCTTGAGGCAGCATTTCTATCCTGTGCATCCCTGGGCAGAAGTACTGAGGGCACCTGGAGCAAGGGGGGATTGTATCAGAACTACAAATCTTGTGAGGACTTCCAGGTCTGATCAGCAGTATGAATTCTGGTATATAATTTATATGTCCCAAAAGATATAATAATGTGTTAGAAAAGCACATTAGAAGTTCCCACCTATGTCCAGGGTATGCGATACATGAACACCATAGCTGTAGTCTGTGTGAAAAGGCACAAGCTCCTCTGTGAACTTCAGCTGATCTTTGGTCCTTCCTCTAGCAATCAAGTACATTGTTTAATTTTTCTGGACAGTACCCACATCACTGATGGGCACTTCATTAATACAACTAAATCCATCCTGGCAGGATTCATCTCTAATTTTACAATGTGATTTTCTGTGTTAGATGACTGCACTTTATCCTAACTGTTTTAACAGCAGCACCCAGTATGATTCAGGTTTATTCTCCTATATCAATCATACATGCTGTGCTTTCAAAATGACCAACTCTGCTGTCTGGAGGGCTGTACAGTGCTCCTGAAGCAGCAGGTGAGGTGCTTTATTCTGAGATTCCCATTACAAATATGGTGCAATCAATCCATCAGACTTCTTAATACCTCTGTGTGGGTTTTTTTTCCCCTCTGTGACTAGGAGTGACTCATTGTCACTTCCCTGAATTGCCCTGGAGAAGCAGCCTGCTTATGTGTGATGCTAGTCCTGCTTCTGTTCCTCTCAGAGGGTGAGTGATGGGCCAGTACCTGCCTAGCTTATCCTGAGTCTGGTTGTAGGGACAGGCAGTGGTGTGGAGCTGTGTGCCCTCCCAGGAGATTGGCCTGGGCCAGCCTTGGCACTGAGGAGCTGTTGGAAGAGATGCTGCAGTTGTGGCTGGTCTCTTGGTGCTCAGAGAGCCAAAGGTTTTATTGGGTTATTTTTACTGTGTTCTTTGTTCCCTGTGAATGCTCTCCTTTGGCAAACAGGAATGTTCAGGAAAAAACACCTGGAGCTGCTGGATGAGAAGGAAACCGTATCAGCAATTGATTTGAATGGGAATAACAGTTGTTGATGGGAGGTCAAGGCTATGGTACGTCATGTCTAATAGTTGTTTTGTCTTCTATAGTTTTTTCAGAATGTTTCCTCACTAGTTTTTAAATGGAAAATCTGGGGGTGGTTCTTTCCTTTCTGCTTGTAATTGCTCAGTTTAGTTAAACCCACAAAAATGCTGAGAGAAATTGCTTAATCCCACAGAAGTCTGTCATCATCTCTCAGCTTGATATAAATTTTTGTTTGATTTTTGAGGAAACTGTTGTTTAAAGTGCTTTTTAGGCCATGACAGAAGATGATATCTGTGTTACGGAAAGTTATTTAATAAATACAACTAACATATTGCAAAACAGATGTTCTGCATGTTCAGCTTTTAGGCACAGGTCAAGCAAATGTCCTAGAGAGTCTGGGTCAGCAGGCCCCATGTACTGTGCCTAGGCTAGCACAGGTTTCACCACACATCACTGCTAGGAGTGCATGTCTGTGAGGCTCTTGCTTTCTGCTCTGTTATGCCTTTATAAATCAAAGCTCCTGCTCTCAGTGCAAAGATCAGCTTCCAGGTTTTGTGGCACTGGTGCAGCCTGCTCCAGAGGAGACACTTACTATGTTCTCTCTTGTTACTTCTCCTAAAATCACCTTTTGTCCAAGTGCATATTGTGCTCTGAGTGGTTGAAGGTTTGCTAATTACCTGTCTATGCACTTGGCAGTACAGTATCTGTGGCAGAATACAACAGGTTTATAGATGTATAAAGGCCCTGGCTTCCCGGAAGAGTTGTTGGTAAGAACATTGTTTTTTGGCCAAAATTTCTATTATTCAGCATTTAGCACTGATCTCTGGAAGTCATAATCATACCTGTCAAATAGTCAAGGTTTTTCCAACTCACAAGTAGAAGCTTTTTCCTAAAGTTTTTTTCCATTCAAGTTTTTTACCTAAACTGCTGTTGTGTACAGAGCCTTTTAATTAGATCTTTCTTATAAGTCTGTTAATTTATTAAAGGACAGTGTACTAACTGAATAAACACCCATATCCCTTTGCTTTAGCCTTCCATTCTTCCAAAATATCTGCTTTTAACTGTGGCAGGTATTTGAATTCAAGTCATCACCTAATTTAGAAATATGAGGTGATCTTGTCCATAGCACTTACATCCTTATGCCTGTACTTCAGACTCACAGCTCACACTGAACTGAAGTTGCTAGTGCGTTCTCTGTCTAGCAGCCTGAAAACATCTGATCTCTTGTGACCAAATTGAGTAAGAAGCAACACTCGGGTTTGGTTTTGGGATTTTTGGGGGGTTTTTTTTGTGTNTTGTTTACAAGTTTTTGTACAAATTCTGAGAAACTTCTGTACCTCTCATGGACCTTCCATGGTATAGCAAAATACCCATGCGTTTGTGTAATAGGTTTTCTGTGGTTTTTTTTCCAGTTGAAGCTCTGATGACAGCAAGGCAGCATGGTGTGGTGTACCAGGCTGGAAGGACACCTCCTGACTGGGAAGCCTGTCTCTTGGTGGCACAGGCTGTACAGAACACTGAGCTGGCTGGGAGGTTGCCCTCACTATCCCTCACTATTTCCTGAGACAAATATGTGGTTTTAGTAAAAGATGGTGTTTCCTTTTTAAGAAAGAAAAATCCAACACTTGATTTGGAGGGAGCAGGGGAATTCAATTATCTATCAAAAAAATCAGGAGGAGACATTTCCTCTGGGAAATGCTGATGAAATGCTGATACTTGTCTGCTTTTACAACAGTGGCTCTGGGCCAGGGCTGTTGCTCAGCCCCAGTAGCTGAGCAGTGTCCTGTGAGTGATTCACTGCCACTGAGCAGGTGCTCTGCCGGAAGCTCCTCACACACTGCACTGAGGAGCAGCAGCCTCTGAACCAATTATATAGCTGCTCATCTCAGCAGGTACATGTGCTGATTCCCCACAAGGAAGGTTTATGCCAAGAATGTTCTAAGCTCCCACGCTTGAAGTGAGGTTGCAAAACCATGACCTTTTATGTTCTGCTTTAGAGCAAAGCCAAATGGAGTTTTCACTAATGGGAAAACCCAGGGATTCTTGAGCCATCACCCATAGCCCATCTTAAGGTGTTGCTAATCAGGCTTAATAACACAGATACACAGTGGCCTTAGAGACAGCCAAAATATTTTCCGAGGGTTGCAACAGAAATGGCTAGGGCAGACTGTTCTTCTGTCATCAGCTCTGCCTCAAAGGAAGCACTGCAATTTTAAATAAAGAGAAAACACATGGGTTTGGAAGACAGAACAGTTCAGTGTGTTCGCTAAGGACAGCAGCAAAACTCTGACTTCTCCTCTGCAGAGTATTCCCACCTTGCAGAGCATTACAGCAATAAGCTGTGTTTCATCACCACCTCTGCTCCCATGAGCTGGCCTTGCCTGGGACTCCCAGCTGGCTGCAGTCCCCGGTTGTTCTCCTACTCTGGGCAGTGGAGGCATGGGACAAGGGAGAAGCACGTGCTAAACCTTGGGTTGGAAGAGTGTAGGAACAAGAATATCACTGACTTGCTTGGAAAGGTATGGGTTCAAGCAATGGCATCCCACCTTGTTCTCTGTGTGACAGGGCTGCTGCTGGGCAGTAGGTAAAGACTGAGCTTTTATGCCCAGTGCTAAAAGCAGAAAATTACTCTTCATTGTTTCCCTGTAGTTCTTCTGGGCTATTGTTGTATTGGTTGTGAGTGTTGTGAGGTTTCACTGAGGACTTTGCAGCACTGACGTATTCCAAAACAATCTCAAAGGTGTTTGCTGCAGCTCAGAGGAACTGAGTTACCGGATACATTTGGATTATTTTGCCTTAGTAGTAATCCTATTCTTGCGTCATAAAAAATAACAAACTTGATCCAGTGGGTGAAAAGAAGATCCCAGCATCACCCCACTCATATTCCACTTGGAGGGATGAATAGAAATGAAGTTTTGCCCAGCAAATGAAGTAAGTTCTCATATGGAGGGTTAACATCAAGTTGAAAGCCTACTGATTTCTCGTAAAAATTCCTTAGGAAGACCAATTGCAGACAGCTCATAAAACTAATTTCACTTACAGCATCTTATAAAATTGTGGGATTCATGAGGAAGATGTCCCTTTTGCCTGTATCATTCTACTACATTCATCTACTTCAGCTCCTTTTCTCTTGCAAAGTCTGTCTTTTGCAGTATGTCTTAGCTTTTTCTAAGGGCTCCTCCTCAAATCTACGTTGTTTCCATCCTATTTATGTGCGGAGAAAATCTTATTCAACACAGCCTGAAAAATGAAAATAAGAAAAGACTCATCTGAATGATTTCTGACCATTTGGATTTTGGTTTTGGTTTGGGTTTCTTGAACTGAGTTAAAGTAGTCCCAGCTTGTTCCAACTCTTGTGAAAAAAATGCAGCCAGCATTAAATTTCACAGTCAGCAAATATCCACTATAAGGCTGATGGTGATGATGGTAAAATCCTGGCAGAAGCCAACACCAGCTTATTATTGGTGTTCAGGGGGTGCTGCTCCCTGACCACCAGTGCAGTAAGAAGTAACTCCCCTGTGTCTTCCCAGTGGTGTCTGTCTCATGCCAGATATAAAAGCCAGGAAGCTGTGGAGCAAAAGCTGGGGCAAAAGGTTCTTCTTGGGGCTCTGGTGTCAGGGGCTGAGAGGCTGAGAATGAAACACAAGATGAATCCACTGAATCATCTGTTCTGAGAACTGCCTGTAAACTCACTGGCTTCTGGAAATTGTTATAACTGTTAATTTCCCAGGAGGATGCCTTGGAGCAGTTCCTGTGCCACAACAGGAAGAATTTGCTGTCGTTTAGGCTGGAGATGAATTGCCTGTGTTTCAAATCAGCAGGGCCAGAGGTGTGACCAGGATGACTAGCCCATGGGCACCAGGATCTGGGTGCATGGGCAACACAGCAGGGATGGTCATTCCCAATGTACATCGCTCCTCGTGGCACCCTCCCTGGTGGGCCTTGTGGCACCTTCCTGGCAAGCTGGTGTTGAGAAGGAAGCAATTCTATCCCACGCCCCCCTCCAGACACCAGATAAATGGACTTCAAAGCTGTGCTCCTGGTCAGAGGATATGGATAAACTCAAAGGCTTTGTGCACCCAGGAGGTCATTAGAAGGAAGGGAAAATCAAAACTCATGTTTTAAGAACAGATGAGAAATCCCTCTGTGATCCCAGACACAGGGTTGGCTGTAGCCTCACACTGAATAGGAGGAAGAAGGAATAATTTCCCCAGATCTCTTCTTGTGCCTGTAAAATACTTAATATCTCTTTAGCTTACATCTGAGCACTGGAAAACCCTGGGTTGTATTAGGCCAAAGAAAACATATTTTTGCTATTAAAAGCACGCTCTCATTTTATCTCGTCAGCCTATGAATTTCTTTCAGACCACACTAACATTTGCAAAAGGGAGCTCCTTTCTTCTCTCTTTTCCATGCATGCAACTATTTACTTGGCCAAAGATAAGGGGAAATTTCTGACACCTGACCTCACTGGAGAGTAGTGTCGCATTGTGGGTATGGAGTGTAAAAAACCTCTTTTAGCTTACTGCATGCAGCTTGTGATGCCCTCGGGAACAGCAGTACCCGAGGCAGCACCAGGGACTGCCTGGGGGGCTGCAGATTCCTCCACCAGACTGCCTGGGGGTCATCTGGGCACCTCCAGCAAAGTGCTGGAGCTGACAATAGGCAAGACAGATGCCACTGTGGGGAGGAGAGAACCACCCCGTTATGAGGAGGCAGGAAGGAAATCTACAGCTACTAGCTATAACACAAGGGCAGCAATAAGGAAAGGACTTGGTCAATGACTGAGGTGTTCAGAATTAGATAAAGAGTGCAGCAACTTGATTTCCAAGTGCCTTGGAATGGGTAAGAGCCTTGGTTCTCATTAGTCTTTCTGTGTGGGACTGGCACTTGCCATCCAAATAGGAAAGCTGTACTGGAGACTGGCCAGAGCAGGGGCTGGGGTGGGTGGAGGCAGCTGAGCTAGCCCTGCAGCCAGGCAGGAGAAGGGGAGGAAGGGCCTTTAGCTACAAGAATGAAGCCTGAAGGCTCTCCATGGGGAGCAGCCTGTGCACAGGAGTGATGCTGTTTCTGACAGAGACCTTGGGAGGTGGATGTAGCAGTGAGGAAGTGGTTGGAGCTAATGCACTACAAAGGGGATTGGGCTGCTGAAACAAAGACTAGGATTAGATTTTACTTGGTTTGAAGAAAATGTTCCCATTCCATTTACATTTCTGGTAACAGGTGGATCTGCAGCAGATTGTGTTTAGCAGCATCCTCCTGACACCTGTCTGCTCTCACCTGTGTTTTTGGCATAAGAAGAGAGCAGTACTAAGGAGAGATCCAACCTTTAAAAGATGTGTCTCCTGGTCTCTTAGTTCCAGGCCTCTGGTGGGAATAATTTTCTAGGTTTTTCAGATGTACAGCTGTTGTAGATAGCCCTTGATAGCCTAGCTGCTAATTTAGCAAGCAGAATAGAACTGCTCACTCCCGTCAACCCCGGGAAAGTTGGCACAGAATATTCTCAGCATGGTGCTGGGGCTGGGAAGAAGCTATCATTCTTTTGAGTGTTGTTTTCTCCTGCAGTATTTCAGCTGGGAACAGCCTTGACCTGCTATCCTAAACAAAGAGGTCCTGTGGTTTTCCACCACCAGTGATGAAAAGCAAAACCTGCATGGCATCCCTTGCGGGCTGGGGGAGCGGCAGCAGCAGTCAGAGTGGGTAAACTCCGATTTTCCCACTTCCACAGAACACACAACTGATTACAAGAGAGGCCAAGGCAGGAGTGGAAAGCCTGCTGTGCTGTTTTGCACCCCAGCGGGCTTGCAGGGCTCCCCAGGCAGGAGCTGGGGGTCACCTCAGGTCTGCTCCCCCTGGGGCCCTCACAGCCCTCTGGGGACCAGATGGGACAGGCTCAGGGCCACTGCTGCCATCCTGCCCCTGCTGCCCCACACTGCGGGCAGAGCCTGGGGTTATTGAGGAGAACCTGCCGTGACTTGTGCTGCCTGCTCCCCTCAAGGGGGAATAAAAACAGATGGTTCTTGTCCCACAGACAGACAACCTTTTTAATTTTAGGGGCTTTTACTTGGCTAATGGAGCTGTTCCTACCTTTATTCCTACAAGGTCAAACCATTTGTTTTCATGAGGTATGCTAATGTAATCTATTTTTTCTTCTTCTTCAGCCATCTCTTAAAAAAAATTCTTAGATGTTTGTTTGGGAAAGTGTTGTTAGATGTATTTTTATGTGACAGATTTATGCACACTCTCGCTGATCTGAATTCAGATCAGTGATACTGCACTACAGCAATAACTGATAGGTTGTAATGTTTATAAACGCTACTTTGAGATTTAAATTTAAGAGACAAGCATAAGAAATAGATCTTATCACAATACACTGTAGCCAAATAGAGTCCCAATAAAGAGGAATAAAGAAAACAAATTTTATATCTGGGTATTTGCATTCTCCCAGATGCTGAGTACCATCTGCCAGGATGTTTTACTCTAAAGTAAGCTGCAGTTTATAACACCTATAAACCCAGTGATTTCTCCCCCTCTTCTCCTCTGCCCACACTTTTGCAAGGGAAGGATACACACAGTAGTAACTTGGGGTGAAAATTTTCTGGGAAGGACTTTGGTGGGAGAGGAGGTTTGTATCTTCCAGAGCATTTGTATCTTGGATGCAACAAGGCTGCAAACTGTGGTTATTGTTTTGAAGAGATCCATATATGTGTGCCATGTATTCATGTGCAGTTCACGTGTACTAATTACTCAGTGTTTCAATTCCAGCCTTATTGCTCCATGCTTGTTACATCAAAAGGATGTATAGATTTCCTAGAATTCGAGATTTTATTTGGAAAAAAGGGATGGTGTTTACTGAAGTATTGAAAAGTCTTATCTAGTTTTGGTTTTGTTTGAATCCCAGGGATTCTGCATAGAGATGAGATTTATTAGAGGCTTGAATGCTTAGTTGGGTGCATTATTTCCATTAGATTGGGAGCAGATTCAAAACTGGAGAACTGGACATTCACGTGGTCCAAAAACTGAAAAGTACAACTAGCACTGGGTTGTTTCCCCTCTGAGTTATGCTGACAGCAGCCATTATGTTAAGGCTGAAAAGTTTATTTACTATATAAAGGCCATATTTTCCCTTCTTATCCTAGCTTTCCTTTGCTTTCATTGCTTGGCAGTTTCCCCTTAACCACAACACCCAGAGGCGTGGTATTAAACTGGGATGAGAAATGAACATGCAGAAAAATATTGGAGATTTAGGTGGGTATGGTTCTGAGAAAACCAGTGGAAATTATGTTTACTCCAAGCATCTGTAGCCCCTAATTGAAGCAGTGATATTTTCTGTAAGAACACAGGGAATAGTTTTCTGCTTTCTCTTTGGCTTTGAATTTCAGTTTGGATTGATGTGACATAATCCATGGAATTATTTTCTCACAGCTGCAAATGAAACTTTTTGCCAATTGACAAAGATATATTAATCAGGGTGCAAAAGCTTACCTTCAGTTCATCTTTGGTGTTTTCTGGAGTCTTTGTTTAGGATCTGTTTCTTCTTCTTAATTTATTGAAACCCAGTACACAGTAAACACTATTACTTTTGAACTATTAATATTGCTATAAATTTGAATGGTAGGAAAGGGTCAGACTGTGATCAAAAGAGAGCTGATCTACAGCTGCATGTGAAATAATTGCCGATATTAAATGTGACAGAGACTGAAACCCATATTAGTGTACCCAGAAAGGATGATGTAGTGCTCCTGAGCCTGCAGTATTGGCACTGCCAAATGAATTCCTGTGAATCTAATTTAGGAGAGCATAAAAGATCCCGTGCCACCTTTGGGGCATCTGCAAGTGCTGCTGGTTGGTACTTCGTTGTTAATTTCTATTGCTTTTCTCAGGCAGCTCTAATTGGAAGGCTGAGTCCCCCACCGGTGGACTTAGCAGGACTGGTGAGGGAGGGCAGCCTTGCCAGGATGGGGGACCAGCCACTGATGCCAGCAATGGTTCCTGGCCGAGGGAACCTTGCATGGTGGTCTCACTCTGGGAGAGACTGTGGGGTGTGGGAAGGCTATCGGACCACTTCCTGAGCACATCTCCCTGGCCCTGTGCGGGTACTGGAGTTGTAATTAAATACAGCTACACCCTGGTCAGCAGTTTTAGCTCACTGTGGTCTGTCAATGGTCTCGCAGTCCTCCAGTGCCATTCCAGAATAAAGAAAAGGCACTGATTGATGGGAACACATGGGCAGCAATGGCCTTTTCTTCTCTGTATCCTGCTTTTTTGAGGCAGTGGGGTCCTATAGCAACCATCTGTTCTAAAAGCTACAGATTTCAGCCACTCAATCTTTTTGACTGTATCAATCTGTATTTGTATTGCTCACTAATCTCCCAGGCACACGTCACAAAAAGCAAGCCCCTGAAGCACTCACTCTGCCACGGCAGTCCCCAGCACTGCAGGGGCTGCTCCAGCCTCAGCCCCTGTGGCAGCTGCATGGCCAGGAGGGCTCACCCACTGCTCAGGCACCAGCCAACATTTCAGCCTTTCACTCCACACTCTTGCCTTGTGAGGAAGCTTCTGCCAGAGCTGCCCAGGGCCCTGCTGACAGCCTGGTGCTTCACTTGAGTAAGGACAGAGGCATAGACTTAGACCGGCAGGAACCTGATCATTTATTCAAAGACATGAGCTGGTTTTATACACTTCTTCAAGGCACAGCATTTCATGGTAATCCTCACTACGTGACCTATCACACATTGCCACACCAGCAACACGCGCTCTGAAGGTCCTAGTTCTAAATGTCCTAAATGTCCTAAATGTCCTAAATGATCACAGGGTAGTCACGGGCTGTTCACCCCTCTGCCAGCTTCTGGCAGGCTCCTTGTGCTCAGGGTCTGTTGGGTGGTACTTCCTGTCCTCAAGGCTAGCTGGACACAAGCTGCTCTGTGCCACCATGTGCTGCCATTTGCCACCACCTGCCTCTCTGTCCCATCACATGCCTTTGCTGCCATGTGCTTCTCTATGCCACCATGTGCCTCTCTGTGCTGCCCTGGCATTCTGCAGGCATGTCCCACAACCTGTAACTCGATTCTGTTCCATCTCTTCCTATGCACTTGGACTTGTCCACGGTTACCAGGCAGGGCCAAGCCTGGACAGCTGCCTGTGAGCCCCCAGTGAGTGCCCCACCCAAGTGCTAAAGGAGGGAAAATGGATACCCACACCTCATTCATCTCTCCACCCCTCTGTTTCATTGCCTTTTATCACATATACTAAAACAGGAGCTGTTTCAAAAGTGCACTTTTAATTTTTTTTCAAAAATACCGATTAACATTTCTCAGAGACCATTGAAGATGTAAATTTAACCAGATTTATTTTAAAGTTCTTTGTAATCAGCATCAGAGCCCTCATGTGAGCCATATGGAGGAGAAGAGGAACAAACTGGAGCTGAGGAAGTGGGATGGGATGGGTGACACACCAAACAGCCTCACCAGCAAGTCCCACCAGTGCAGGTAAGGCCAGACTGAGAGACTTGCTGGGCACTAGAGTGCATACAGTCATGGCCAGCACAACGGAGCATGAGAGTGCCATCAGGGTGGCTGCAATAAAATAGATTTTCTCATTTTGCAGTCATGTTTTGGAAATTAACAATGAACAGAGGAGGCTACTGATGCAAGTGCTTCAGAGACAGGGACTTCATCCTGAAAAAGGGCTACTGACAGCCCCGACTGAAAACAGCAGGAGAGTGTTTGAGCTGCACAAGCAGGGCCAGCAATGGGCTTGGAGCAGAGGTAGTTTCATGAACGTATCTGTGGGGAAAAGGGCCAGAGTAGAAATGGTCCCAGCTGCTGCAGGCAGTTCAGAGCCAGGCACTGCCTGGCTTTCACAAGCCCCTTCAGAACAGCAGAAAGGTAATACCCCCCTCATGATGGGGATCACTTTCCAAACATTGCCTCTGGGAACAACTGAAAGGGAAGCTAATGTCCCTTCCTGGACAAAGCTTTGCTCCTCTTGGCCAGCTGTCAGCCTGACATGATCTTGGGTGCAGAGTTCCATGTCCAGGAGGAGGTTGCTCCATCAAAGACAGCAGGAAGAGCTTTTGGGTTTGCTCAGTCTGGCAGAGCTGCGCAATGTGATGAGAGGGGGTGGGCTGCCTCCCCTCATTCTCCCTCCCTGCCAGTGTCACTCCAAATCATTTTGTGGTGGAGTAGCTTTTGGCTAAATGAGAGCAGGGTCTGACCCACTGAGTGGCCAAGTGGTCACCAGAACCCCAGCATGGGGGCTGCTTGTGAGGGTGCAGCCCAGAACAGGGTGGGAGCTCATCTGAACACTCCTGCTCATAGGAACACTCCTGCTCATCTGAACACTCCTTCTCCCACTTTTCATAAAGTAGAGCAGGGCTTTGTTCCAGGATTAGTCCCGGGCACAGGCACTGGGAGCAGCACAGAGCTGAATTGAGCTCAGTGGGGTATCTATTGCTGTGCACCAAGAGCAGGCTGGGAGAAGAGCTGTGGTACCTGACAAACACAAAGCCAGAGGTGAAAAGAAAGTTCAGACTTTACCTCCATTCAAAACTGACTTGGATTCCCTTCTCTATCTTAAAAGCTCCTCTAGCCCTGCCTGACTCCAAGTGCAGAAAGAGCCTTGATTTTCCCACTCTTTTCCACTGCAAGATTTTTCTCAGTGCAGATTGTTGCGCTGAGAAGAGCAGAGCCCTTGCCCAGCTCCCATGTACACCTGTGGGTCCTGTGCCTCCCACTCATGTCAGCATGAGGTTGGATGTTGGGAAGCTCCTGGTTGGGGGACAGCTCTTTTGGGGGACAGGCTGGCCTTTCACAGCTCCACAAATATCCAAAAACTGACAGGGATTTCTCAAAATGTACTTTTACCATTGCAAGTACTGTCAATCATCGCTGATACCTTTTGCCTGAGTTGTGAAGGAAGTGCAGTGTTGGGCACTAAAACAGAAAATATTTATTTAAAGAAGTCAAATGTTCTAATTTCTTTCCTCTTCTGGTGACTGTAAATTAATGGCAGTTCAGCATTCTGCTGAAATAAGTGGAGTGGGTTTGTGAGAGAGCTCTTTTTAGACAGAAATATAAATATATACCACTTTAATTGTCACCCACTCATTTGCTTTTTAATGTGAACAAGGCTTCAGCAGGCTCCAAAGAACATTGATACCCACTCTCACTCTGCCCTGGAGTGGCCCCAGCCAGGGACCTCCAGCTTGTCCACAGGCAGGTTCTTAAGCAAATACATGATCACTGCTCAAGGAGTGAAACAGCTCCTCCTGTGTCTGTGACCGTAGCCTGGAAAAAGGGCTTTACACTTGCAAAAGTGTCAAATTAACAAAGGAAATAAGGAGCCCCTTCATCTGCTCATTTCCACAAGACATTACTGGATGCTAACAACGTCCCCAGCTCCTGCACAGCAACAAACAACACCTGCTCTAATGGAAAGTAGTCAGGCTCTGGGTTCTTTCTTCCCCAGATCCATGGTTGTTTGTTTTTGGAAGGGGAAGAAGGGCTGCCCTGTATTTGAAAGTTTTCAGAATCCTCTGCAGTGGCCTTATCCTGCTGCCACTGAGACCTGATTGGGAAGTGTCTGACTGATGCTTATGACTTCTGGAAAGTCAGGTCCAAATACCCAAGTGCTACTCTGTATTGCAAAGGGGGCAGGACATCCCAGCAATGTTGCTGATGGGCTCTCCAGCTGATGGCCGCACAGCTTTGTTGCTTTGTGTTACTTCTCGTTGATACGCAGATTTCCCTTGAGTTTTTTTTTGCAATTTACTGTCAGGGGAATATAATAGTACTTCTTTCCTTCACCTTTGTATTCAAGTGTAATCACCAACCTTAGCCATGTGCAGAGAGCTGCTTCCTGGAGCTGTAATTGCACCAGGGACACACCATAATGCAGAATAATAACTCAATGCTAATGAGCTCCATGCATTCAGTCAGGATCAGACCTACCATCCTTCTTCCCAATGAAATTACTGCTGGCCTGCTCATGGTGCTTTTCCAAGTGTATGCTGAGGTTTGCAATCAATTTCAGCAAGTCTCAGTTTTGATCCAAGTTGTCTTCTGAGTTATCCAACAAAGAAAGACAAAGCCAGGACAGCAAAGCAGACATGAATCTGCAGGGCTGTCTTTAATTTTCAGTTTATCTGCAATTTAAGGGAGTAAACACAGCCATGCTGAAGATGCATAAATGCAGCTTGGAGAGCCATTGAAATCTAGGTCAAGGTTTCAGCTCTGCCTGAGGATTTCATTACATGACACGGGGAGACTGTGCTGCTCTGGGAACCAGGTAGAGGACACTTCTGAACCACTGTAATGAAAGCAGGTAGGCTTCTGCATAATCAACAGCAGCTCCACTGCAGACTGGTAAACAGGTCACATAGGCCATCGCTGAGCTGGAATTACTAAATTATTCCTGAATCTCACTGGTCAGTCATGGCAAGGATCTTTGGCTCTCCAGTGATTTCAGTCTTCAAGGAGCACTTCCAGCACTTGCCAACAGTAACCAAATTGCCTTCCAGGCGCTTGGAGGGAGGGATAGAGCTGTCAATCTGATAGTTGTTAACAAAATACATAATTTGGGGGATGGTGGGTGGGAAATTGCATTGGTACACATTCATTTGCTTTGCAATCCAAGTATATGACTGCTGCAGAACATGAATCTGTTCCATATTTGAGACCCAGCCTGTGTTTGTGTTTTAAGTTAGTCTTCCAAGCAAAACATGTGAAAGGAGAACATTTAAACAGGAAGGGTTCTTGTATTTTTTTTTTTCCCTCATAAATTTTGTAGGTCTGGTTGCTGCTAATTACTGGAGATCTCAGCACAAGAGCTTTTCTTTCTAGCAAACCAGCTTCTTATGTTTCCTGCCCTTCAATTAATCAGTTATAATCTCCTCTCTGTTTGTTTATTTAACTTCCCCAAAGTTAATTGACTGTTTGTGACATGAGTCTGCCCGAGACTGGGAAAGCAGAGTTTCTCTGCGTGCGCCCGCAGCGCAGGCGGCGGATGGGCTCTGCCAGTGCCCACCACTTCCACAGTGGCTTCTGGGCATTCCAGAGGGACTGGCTCTGTCCCACTGTGCCTGCCCGTGTGCCTCCAGGGAGGCAGGGTGGCTGGTGGGGCTGGCAAGCTGCCCAGTGCCTGTGCAGTTTGGGCACAGGCATTGGTGACTCAGCCATGCCCAAGCAAGGCAGAGCTCCAGCTGAGAGGGTGGGTTAACATCAAGTAAGGCAGAGATGTGGATGGGAGCCACTGCAAGCCTGATCCTCTGATTCCTCTGGTGGGGGTAGAAAAGCAGATTAGAAAATAAAACATTGAGGATCTCTAAAGAAACCTTTGTGTCTCTGTTAACTGAAGGAAGGTGTTAGTGGTGAAAGCGGTGGGCTTGTGTCCTCTCTAACTCCGCTGTCCCCTCCCTGGTACAGACATGCCCTTTGTAAAAGCCAGGCACCCTTATACATTTCTGTGATGTCACATGACTACGAGCTCAAAGGATATGGCCAGTGGAGAAATCTTCCTGTCTAAGGGAAAACCCTGAAAGGATGGGTCTGCTATAAGGTGTCTTAGTCATGCTCACCTATGCACATTATCACTACAAAAGAACTTGGATTTTTTCGCACCTGTGCTGCTAGGATTGTGTTTCAGCATGGGAGGAACAGCTGTAGTGTAAAAACCCTTCAGAAGGTCCCATATGAGCTCCAGGTATGACAAAACTACCCTTTAACCTCAAGCCATGAGGTAGGTGGCACTCTGTTTCTAGAATGACTTGAGGCATGATGCATAGTGCTATAAAAACGCAAAATGGGGCTGCTGTATTACCTCCTGTAGTTCAAGAGGTTTGGAGCAATTGGTTCATCATTTTCATCATTGGGCACTTCCCTGAAGCTGTGGCTGCCACATCTTCTTTTGCAGCAGGCTCTTTATTTTTGTGCTTATAACATTGCAGTTTATTTCCGTGGCAACAACTATAATGTGATAATTTGCATCCGTAATAACTTCACTGTTACTAGAAAAGGTAAAACTGTGATGATCTTTTTGAAGAAGTGATCTGGGTCCAACTGAAATTCCAAACTATAAAAAAAATACTGAAAATTAAGTTGATTTCTAGGGCATTAAATCATGGCATATTGAGCTGAGCACATGGTTTTTCTTGTCTCACTGCTGTAGTGAGGGGTGAGTCTGCGTAAACCGGTTGGAGAGCTGAAACTGCAGATGAGAGAACACACAAACACTCTCATTTGTGTTTTACTTAAGCTTTGACAGTGTTGTTCTCTCTGTTTTCCCTTGCTCGAGGACTGCAATTACTCATGTACGGTTTTCCTTCACTTTGCTAAGCGATGCACAAATTTTTTCTACATTCCAGGTTTGTTTGTGACGTCCTTCTCTTGTGTTTGCATGTGGATAATGAGGATGCTGCCCTGCTCATCAGGAGGAGAGTGGACTGCCTGCCTCCAGCCTCAGGGAGTTGCATTGAGCTAATGGAATCGCTATGGCACAGCATCAACACTGCCAGTTTCCAGTGGTTTTGCTCATGTTTTCTCTTTCACCCATGTCCAAAATTTCAGTGCTGTCCTCCACTGAGGAGCTTAGGATGAAACATGGACTTTCCTGAGCACATTGACAAACTAAGGCCAAAATGTATTTCTCTCGGTTCAGATCTAAAACCAGCCACAGGGTATCTTTCCTACTTCTATGTCCTGTGGGTTTTGCTTGTTTTAAATTTATTTAGAACACAGCTTTTTTTTTTTTTTTTTCTTGCATGTACACATACAAACACTCAAATAAAAGAGACTCTTGCTTGTATGATGAGACACACTAATTGTCTTGATTCAAACTCCTTTGTTTTGATGAGTTGATTAAATCTTATTTTTAGCTAAACATTTAGCAGAAGTCAGGCTACTGGTAGTATATAGCCAGCTTTTAAAAAAAATACTCTCCAAATTCTTTGAGAAACTTTCTCTAATGAAAGTCTCCCTGCCCAAGGCAGGGGGGTTAGAAATTAGATGGTCTTTAGGGTCCCTTCCAACCCAGGCCACTCTAGGTTGGAAGGGACCATAATTCTAAGCTTTCCTGAAAAGCTTTCCTCCATAAAATAGAAATAATAAAGCTGACACTAATAAAACAGAGCAGGCTATCAGAGACCTCAGTTTGGCTGCTGTAGAAATGCCAGATAATACAGTTTTCCATTAATTACTGACTGCATAACCATGTTGAGAAGCCAAACTTCTCTGAGAAAGGTAAGGTCCCTGTAAGCTATTTGAGCCCACACATGGTCATGAGCACTTTATTCTTGCTTGAAGCAGCTTGGTGAGCAAGTATCTCTTTTCTTCATTGTGTGTGATGTGGGTTGAGATAGAATTACAAAACTAATCCTCTTTGCCTGCTGCTTTGTCTCATCATGTTTTCATAGGCCAAGAAGAACAAAAACCCCACATCCATTAATGCAAATGTGGGCTTGCCTCAGCCCTGTGTTCCCTTGCCAAAGAGGGGTGAGAGAGCTCTTTCCAGCCTCTGAATGCTCCAAGGACATCTAGATGGCCTGGGTCTGCCTCTTCTTCCTGTGTGTTGCTCCTGCCCATGGTGCTCACCTACACCAGAACATGGATTTGACAAGTAAAGCTTGTGGCTATGTATAGATGATCTATAATCTGAAAACTACTGCATGGTCTTAATTAGAATACAGTTCTGAAGAACTGTCTCTTTTAAATGTACTGTATGATATTGCAGTTTCTTAGCAGCTATTGGAATCACCATGTGACTCCTTGTGCTCCTTGTTGCTGTGTTTTTTTGTTGGTTTTTTTTTTTTTTGCTTCACATTTAGAGTATTTTCAGTATTGATTCTCAAGATGGTTGGTTTGCTGTTTCTAGAGAGACATGCAGATTGAGTCACTTTCCAGTTAATATTAACTGAAACTCACTGGAATATTATCACCTGCATGGCAACCAGAAGCTCAGCTGTGTCTAACATCAATAGTCCAAAGTGAAAGAGTGTGCTTTTGACAGGAGAAATACACATTGTGAGAATCCTTATCAGGTCTGAATGAGAGCTGGGTGGGAAAAGCCACCCTCTCCATAACACCAGGTGCAGGTCACATCCAATTTCAGCTGTGAGTAATGGACAGCAGTGATTCACTCCATAAAGTCCACTCCTATTCCCAGAGACAACTGGGAGTGATATTTTTATAGCCAAGTATTATTGTTGGTGAGCCCTTTCTAGGTCAGTGTAAACCAACACACATAACCCCTCCTGGCTGACTCCTAGCTTCATGCAAGCTGGCAGATCCACTGGGGTACTGATTCGGAAGGGACATGCTGGACAAGCCAATTGACAGAACTGGGAACTGGGTACAAAACTGCACCTCAGCCAAATACCAAAATTCAGGATTGCTGAACTCTACTCTTTGTGGGGAAAAAAAACGGAGAGTGGCAAATGATTGTCAGGGAAGAGGAAGACTGGTCATCTGATGCTCTTTTGCTGAGAGATGATATCTGTTTGGGGTTTTGCTCCTCCTCAATGTAATAGTGCTCTTCTGCTTACAAGAAATCAGCACAATGTTAATTTCACTGTGTCTTAATTATTCATTTTCTGTTTTTCTACATCTATGGCTGCTTTACTGCTTTAATGCAGTATTTTCCATTAAGCAGTTCTATGCAGTACAATTAAAATAAGCACACAACAACATGCGTAAGATTAAACTATTACTAAACTATTACACTCAAAGTATACAGTTCATAAATTAAAAGTGCTTATGCTCATACTTTATTATTGATTGCTGAGTTGATACAAGAAGAAGAGCTTGCCCTTAGGAAACAAAACCCATGGTTCCTTAAACTTTTCTTTGTCAGGAAGCCAAAAAGACAACATTAAATGGAAATGTCACCATTTGTTCTTGTCAAATGTAGTTTATTCAATTAGCTCTTTTATAACTCTTCTGAGTTATACAAAGGAGGTTAATTTTTTGTTGTTGTTTTTCTTCATGCTGTGCCTCTAATACACACAAAGATAAGTTAGCCTAGTAAAATATACAGTGTAACTTGGTAACGTGTTTATTGGGTTCCAGTAAAAGACTATGAGAAATTATCCAAGATTTTTGCTTCTTTAACTAAATTTTCTTTATTCTCTCTCTCTATTTTTTTCCTTTTTCTTTTTGCTTNCGTGTGTGGTTGTGAAACATATCTGACATCTTGCAGAATGATAAATAGAAGGGAGGCCTAAGTTTACAGTAACTTACCATTTGAAACTGTTTTATAGAGGGTTCAGATCAGTTCTGCTTCTATGGATATGGTTTAAACCGGCAAAAACACATTCTCTTTTCCTTGTGGGGTTAGTTTTCTGCCCAACTGGCAACTGGAGCTCCACTCAGCTACAGAGGTCAAAATATCACCACTGATGTAAGGAAGAGAGATGGGAGCATGCAGCCAGTGCAAGGGCAAGGAGAGGACCAGAGGGACGTCGATTTTAGGTTCACTTACCCAGCGACAGAATTGCAGCCAAAGCATCCGGGCAAAGCTCTGTGCATGCTCTCAAATTCTACTGAACTGGGACAGTGCTACCATGCCTTGCCACAGATCTAAGAATAAGAAAAAGGAAAAGTAAGGTGGATCAGCAGACTTGGGGCCACACGTGTGGCCTATGGCTGCTTCTTAAAAGTACCTGCAATCACTTTCACTAGGTGAATCTACAGGAGATGGCTGGATTTCTTGAAAGAACCAACACCCCTCCTGGAAAAACTGCAGCAGTTCCAAAAAGGTGAAAGTTGAGCAGTGCCACCCTCTTCCTCTTATGTAATTTGGTTTGCTCATCCTCTGAGACAGCAGAAATTGCCATCCCCACTGTGCAAGGTTTAGGACTTCTTCTAAGTCTTGTGTTCTATTGGGAACTGCTATCATGTTTAAACTCATTTGAGAACATGAAAGCAGCTGCAGTTTGGCAAGCCACACAGACTGGATCTAATTTTTGTTCTCTGTTAATTTACCTGCCCGCGGCTTTTTGTGCTACCCAGGATATAATCACAGATTGCTCTGGAGGTGCTAAACATGTTTATCTGGAGCTGGGCTGATGCTGGGCCCAGCTGGGCTGGTTACTTCTGCCTACAGCTGCTAAGCTATGACATGGACAGACCCCAAGGCTCCCCTTGGCTTCTGCATCCCTGAGTGTGAGAGGAGCACGAGAGGGATCTTCACAGCAGGTACAGCTGNGTTTTTCATTGTTTGAGGAGGGGGATAATAATCTTGCAAGTTTTTTTGTTTCTTAAAAATACTTTAAAGAAGAAAATCCTAGAAACAGATTTGGGATTTC
>VWZN01000941.1:84065-94797 GCA_013396955.1 Regulus satrapa
TTGAGCAGTGCCACCCTCTTCCTCTTATGTAATTTGGTTAGCTCATCCTCTGAGACAGCAGAAATTGCCATCCCCACTGTGCAAGGTTTAGGACTTCTTCTAAGTCTTGTGTTCTATTGGGAACTGCTATCATGTTTAAACTCATTTGAGAACATGAAAGCAGCTGCAGTTTGGCAAGCCACACAGACTGGATCTAATTTTTGTTCTCTGTTAATTTACCTGCCCGTGGCTTTTTGTGCTACCCAGGATATAATCACAGATTGCTCTGGAGGTGCTAAACATGTTTATCTGGAGCTGGGCTGATGCTGGGCCCAGCTGGGCTGGTTACTTCTGCCTACAGCTGCTAAGCTATGACATGGACAGACCCCAAGGCTCCCCTTGGCTTCTGCATCCCTGAGTGTGAGAGGAGCACGAGAGGGATCTTCACAGCAGGTACAGCTTTGGCTGCTCTGACTGGTAAGGAGCTAGTGAGTCTGACGTGCAGAAACCATTCCATCAGCTTCCAGCCAAACAAGGGAGCAGAAGTGCTGGAAATGATGGTGTGCTATGGCACATGCTTTGTGGAGTGGCCTCTGGGAGGAACACTGCAAACTGTGATGACTAAGAGTGGCCTGGAAGCTAAATCCGTGTAACTAAGGGTGTAGATTCATGAAACAGCTTAATCCCATTTAAATGCAAGCTGCTTCCAACAGAGCTGGCCTCCTCACATCCCACATGTGCATTCCCACCCTGTCCCTTCTCTTGCCTCTGGCTATCCCCAAGCTGTAAGGTTGACTCAGACCATGTTTTTCACACAGTTCAAAGCAGATGACGTTCACTGTAGGCTCAGTGTGTGTCAGGCCACAACTATTCATACAAGAAGCTGACCTGGGAGGCCCCATCTATTAGGGCTGAAGGACAAATGCTGCTGTTCGGTAGCCTTCACTTAGGCTGGATTGTGTAAAAATAAACTGGACTGCAGAGAAGTGAATAATACTCAGGGCTGAACTGGATCCAGCAGCTCAGGAGACTAAAAATCAGAAAACCACTGAAAGTTCCTCTTAGCTACTTCTTGTAGGAAGCCCACAAAACCTGGAGCCTTGCACCAAGCTCCAGTAAGCATGACTGCAAAATGAGAAGCCTTCTTTTGGAAATATCACTTGGAAGAAACCAGCCAGCTAAGGATGGTTTGATGTGGCTTGCTGATACAATTACATAGGTGAACAGTCTGGAGGCCAGGAAGGAGCTCTGGTTTCCAGATATAAGCCCTCTCTCACATTCACTTTATTACTGAGCACAGCTCACTTCCATTTCCTTTAGTATTTCTTGCTCCTGTTTCAAGACAGGGATGGGAAGGGTTGGAGAGGGGCCGGGGCTCAGTGCTCGCACAGCACTGCAAGGGAACACAACCCAAAATAAACACCCTTTCATCACTGCTCTTCTTGTGCCTTCATTTTAAACACAGTTTTTCTATTCCAGATATAAACACTTCCCAGGTTTATCACCTCTGGTTTCTGGAAATGGGCATTCATTTTGGGAAACAAGTGGAAAAGCAACATTCTGCCAGGGTAAATTCCCAGTTTCCAGCAATCTGTTGCATGGGGCCTTGCTTCCAGAGCACAAGATTGCTTCTTTGGGGTGAGAAGCTTGTGGTGATTGCTCCTTCCAGTCTTGTCTGATGAGTATGCTTGCAGAGAGGTAATAAAAGGTGTTACAAAGCTTATGGGAGGAGCAGCAGATCAGGAAAATTTTGGGAAGACATACATGGGAACTGAAAGTGAGAGACAGGAGAAGACTTCTGGGTTAAATCTGTGATGCAAAAACCAAATAAAAACAAAACAAAACAAAAAACCAAAAAACCCACAAAAAAACCCCAAACAAACCCATACCAACCAAAAAGCCCCAGCAAAACCTCAGAGAACCCAGGACATAAAAGTATAGATAAAAGTAAAAAAAACCATGGGAGATCTTCTTCCAGATTCTCCTACCCTGTCATGCCCTCAGAGTGGTGCTGCAGGGGTTGTTCCCTGGCACAGACAGCTAAAGACTGCTCAGGTGGGTGCCCACCTTGGGCAGGTGGACTGGGAGCCCTTTGCACTTCCAGGGGTCTTCTGCCTACCAGCCCAGCACCAGGCACCCAAACCAGTGCCAGCATGGCATCGTGTGGCATCAGAGGGGCTCCCCCATGCCAGGATGTTGTGGTGGAACTCAGATGATGAAGAGAGGTTTGGGGCACTCTCAGTGCCTGGATGACACACCTCCCCACAAAAGCCTGTGACTCTACAAGAGCTGCTCTGTTGCAGCTCAGGATGTACAGCCTGGCCCTACCCCTGCCCACAGTGGTGCAGCTCCATTCCAGGCTGCAAATGAGGCAATTCCCAGCCTCCTGGGGGACAGTGAGGGGAACAAGTCACTGGCACAGAGCACAAGTCCTGGTAGACCTGGAGAGAGCTGAACAGGTGCTGAGCAATGCTGGACTACAGACTGTGCACCTAACAGTAAAAGCCATTCTCACACTAAGTAAATACATAAAAATACATTGCTTTAGGTGGCTTTACATAGTAATGTCCTGCATGTACCATTGCTGAAATCTTTAGTGAGTTCCTTCTCCGGTAAACTCTGATCTTTTTTATTATTATTATTTTTAATTCTGTACCATTCCAGAAATGTCATCCTATTTCCTGTCGTCATACAAAGTGCCTGAGGCTGTGATTGAAAAATCTTATGAAAAGACTCATATTTTGTTTCTAATCGGATGTGTTTCTGTCTTTAGAGTGCCTGCTAGTTTCTTTTTGCCTGCATGACATTTCTATTTTGATCTAACCTCTTCTTTCCCTCCCCCTGTTGCAGTGCCTCTGTCTCCATGGCCAATTTCTTCTTCATAAGTTGTTAATGTGAAAAAATTACACTGCCCCATACCTGGGCAGGTCAGCTTCAAGCACTCCTGAACCACAGCTTCAGCCCATGTTTACAGTGGCTAACAATGAAAAGTGTTTTTACACTGAGGATAATGGTGTATTTGCACTATAAGATAAACCTTAGATGTAAAAATCATTATTTATTTAATAGGCATATCAAAGAATACCACTTGAGAAGGGAATTTCAAACTTTCCCAGAATAATCAGATTTCTGCTATTATGCGAGGGGTTTTTTTTTTTCCTCCTGACTTGATAATAATGAGTAACAAAGTGTAGTTCTCAGAAATCATTTAAAGCATTCCTAGTTTGAGGGGAAAAAAACCCCAAACAGAATTGTTTCCTTAGAAGCTAGAAATCTAGTAAGCGGCAGGACTGCACAGCTAATGAGAGAAAGAAAGGTCTGACTTGGAGCAAACTGCAGCACTTCCGAAACCTGAGAAAGATTTTCTCCTAGGAAGGAGGAGAAGTACCATTGGGAAAGCTCGTATCTTTATTTCCTACAGTACTTTCCTTAATTAAATGCATATTTAAATAAGCAGGAGCTCACAGTGGAAGTATCCTATAGCGTCATTGTGCATTGTGCTCCGTGGTACAGAAGCACCACTGAGGGCAGCCCTGTCCCCAGCATTGCATATTCTAGGTAGAGAGTGCCACAGAAAAGACATCCATTGTGGATCTCCCCTTACAGATTTGTCTGAACGACTTTCGAAAGCCTCTGATGGCTGACTGTGAAACAAGGCCCCAGTTGATTAAGAAACCGAATGGCTTGGCGGAAGAATAAGGTCCTCAGTTTAAATTCATGCCGGTTTCCGTTTTCTTAGTCCTTTTCACAGCTCACAGAGAAATTCCTCACAATTTTTTAACCCTTTGCTCTGCTTGGCTGAGCCCTGGGAAGATGTGGGTCACCATGGCTTTCCTACTGTCAGCCCCTCAGGGCTGGGCTGACACTGTGTCCCTGGAGCCCCAGGGTGGCAGGAGGGGGCTCACCTGGCAGGGATCCTGGGAGAGCTGGGTCCCCATGAGCAAAAAGGAGGAACCAAGGGAAAAAGGCATCCAGCAGTGAAGAAAGACTGGCACAAGAGGTACATTTTTCCATTTTCCTCATAGTACTTTCAAGTACTATCAAATACAAAGGTATATTTTCCTTTGTCCTAAACACGGTATTAAAAAAAAAAAAAATCAAATCTGTTTCAAGTGTTTCAAGTTTTTCTCTGAAAGCTTTTCAGCGATAATAATCTGCAGGTGTGTTCCAGCCTGGACAGTGATGGATCTGCTGTAGAGAGCCCTTCCAGCAAAGAAAGGGGCTCCTTCTTGTGGGATGTGCAACACAGCAGGAATTAAAAGTTTGAAAGAATATTTATCTAGGTACAGGTGACAAAGACAGTGTCAATTTAATTTTAAAATCAATGCAGGTATTGTAATGATTTCTAATAGCAGAAAGCAAGACTCTTATGCCCCTTGTCATTAGGGCTGATGAAGTCAAGATAGGGAACCTAAATGGGAGATTAGTTCAGGACAGGAAAGACAGGCCATTTTCAGAGTATAGATCCCACCAGATGGATTTTTAATGTGTCAGGAGTAAAAAGGATTCTCAATGCAGTACAGTGCTTTTAAGAGAATAATACTAACAACAACAGCATGTTGAGCTGTCATAAGGAAAGTTTTTTCTGGACCAGCTCCAGGAAACAAGGTCTGGACATATTAAAAAACAAACAAAAACCAAAACAAACAAAACCCCCCTCCAATAACGTGTGATAAATACAATACCTTCTTGAATCAAGAAAGAGAAGTAGAAAGGCTGGAAAGAGCAGTATTGTGCGTGACTTTTGTGGTATTTTTGTGGAAAACTGACTAACACATGATGTGCAGCTTGGTAGAGTGGGGGGAATGTGCTGGGACAGAAATCTGAGTTTTCTGAGAAATTATTCTCACTGACATTAAAACAAACTCAGTTCACACATTTGTAGGAGAAAACCTCAACTGCTGGATTTCTAATGAAGAGGTAGCCATGATCAAGCCATGAAAAGCAAAGAGGCATGGCAAAGGTTTTTAAAAATGGCAACATACTGAAGAAAGTCTATATGGAATATGTTGGCTCCAACTGCAATGTTGAAACAGCTGTTGAATTTCAGGCTGAAAAAGCATAAAATATTGAGAACTGGTAACACAAGCTCCAATTCTGAAATACTTGTGTGACAAGCAAAAGAGAAACTCATTAGGCAGCTGAAAATGTCACAGAATTAATTGTTTAATTTTTCTAGCTACCCTCTGTTGCATGTGCATCAAAAACCACTCATAAAGATGAGGAATATTCAACTTCTTTAGGAGCAGTAGTAGACTGTGACATCTGAGCATCTCCATGCTCCAAATTCTTGCTGTCTGGCACCACAGTAAAGAAATTTCACTATTCCCATTTTACAGACAGAGAGGTAGATGAAAGCAAATGAAGTGATTTGCTAAAGAAGAACTGGGAGTTTGTTCACAGGTCAGGAAGTGAACCCAAGTCCCCAAAGAATTAGCTAAATCTTTGGACACTGGAGGGGATTTTTTTTCCTGACTTGTGAAATGGGTCATTGTTAATAATCCAGAATTGCTATTCTTTTCTCCTTTGACAGATTTAAGGGTTTTCAGTGCCACCTCCTCGTTCTCTCGTATTTTATACAGAGCATGCTCTGCATATTTGGTTAAAAGCCAAGCGAGCCTCAGTTCCCCATCTGCTCTTTTTATGTTGCAACTCATCTCCCATCCTACCTCTGCATTGTCTCTTGTAAGTGTATCTGTAATCTCAAGCAGTGTTTAGCAAACTCAGATACCAGTGTTACAAGGGGTGACTGCAACAGCAGTGCCCCTCATGGGCAAAGTGCATCTATGGAAAACTTGGACAGCCCTAGGAACAGATCACTGGGTGTTTGAGATTATTTTCAAGAACCTTCACTAAGCATTCACCAGGAATAGGGAGACAGCTGTTAACACTCCAGAAATACCAAGTGAAGGTTTGAATGCCAATCCAGAAAAGGAGTTGAAAATATAGTAGATTATTTTATCAAGGGCATATTGGAGAAGTGTGAATAGAGATGGTGCTGTCATGATGTATCTTAAAGTGCCTGATATTCGAATGACTGCTTATAGATTTCCAGTCAGACACAGCAAAATCCACAATAATTGCCAGCATTAAGGGAGTCTATGTTAAACGGGCACCAACAGGCAGAATGTGAAGAGCCTAAGGACCAGGAGATTTATTGAGGACAAGGGAATTCGGCGAATTTTGTTTGGTTTGTGAAATTATTTGGTTGGTATTGGGTTTTTTTTTGTTTGAATTTTTTTTTTTTTTTTTTAGTTTTGATTTTGGATTTTTTAAAAACATTCCAACAGAGATTTTTATAGAAAATTAAGAAGAAAATGGCAGCATTTATCACCATCCCACTTGCTAGCAGTGGCAGTTCTCCCACTCTCTAGATCCAGAAAGGATGCAGAGAAGATCAAGGTCTGGGGATGGAGCAGTAAATGCAGGACAGTGAGTGTGCTGGGGACTGAAGGAATAGTATCTGCTGCTTTTGTTTCCCCCACTTCATCTCTGTGGGTGTCAGAGGCAGCTGGGAGGCAGCCAAGAAAATAATGATCCAAATAATAGGAATTGGTAATAAAATATAAGGGATACTTGGCAAGAGGTTTGTACAAGAGAATAAATGTTTTAGCCTTAGGTGTGAGGTGTGAACTGCTGAATGCAGTGTGTTTAGGAAAGACTGATGTAGAACCAAAGGCGCCACTGGCACTGTGAGAGTGATCCATAAGCTCAGCTTTGTCTTTGTTGCTTGGAACTGGCTTTTAGCTTCTGCTGCTCTAGTACTGCACTGTTTTCACAGCAACTGAAAAAAAGCTGCTCTGAGGGACCTGTGTGTTCCACCTGGGAGAGCAGTCCTAATCCATCTGGTAAGTAGCTGGCCGTGTGTGTGTACAGATGCCATTTCTGTGCACACAGTTGCCATGCCAGCACCAAGAGGTGTGGTGTATGTGAACAGGAAACTCGAAAATCGAGTCTTGAAGATAGGAGGGTCATTACCAGAGATGTAATGTAACTTGAATCTGTTTAATAATAGCATCTTAGAATGAGCCAATCCTAATGATCACAAAAAGAGACCAGCAAGGTTCTGTGCATCTTGAATACAGTGTATGCATACTGGGCTCTGACTCTCTGTCTTTGATGCTTGAGTAATTATTTATTTCCATGCAAACTGGACTCTAAATGCTGCTGAACTAGAATTCAGATGTCCTGTGTTGCTCTGCAAGTGTGAACAGACCACTCCTGAAAGGTGAGGCAAATCTGTGGTGTTTGCTGCCTGCCTGACACTGGTTCTACACATGTGAAAGGCTGGGGTCACAGCCGCTGTATTTGACTGAAACACTCAGGCTTAATAAAAATGTATTTGTTTTGCCTCTGAAAGGAAATAAAATCCAGTAGGCAGTTCTCTGCTCTTGATGACAATGAACACTCAGTACAAATGATGTAATATTAGATCACTTAGCACTTAACATAGAGAAGAAGCTTATAAAAATGGGGTATGTGAAAATTTACTGAGAGAAACCATGGCAAGCTACCAGTGACAGAAATAGCCACCCTAAGAAAGCAAAGTCCAGAGCACCTCTGAGGTCAGGGCTGTCCAGACGTGATGGTGAGAAGTGGTTTCTTTAGAAGCATAGGGAATCTGAAGTGCTCTGGGAAGAAATGGATGGATATGAGACACTGGTGCTCTGAGCTCTCTCAAAGCTACTTTAGGCCTAATACCCAGCCTTTCTCTTACAAATTACTAAAACCAATGCTTTGATATATAGACCATTTTGTAAACACAAATGATTGTTCAGCCTGAACAAACACCAGTCAGGAGAGGCAGACATAAAGGCACCAGGTGGGAACACTACCTTTGGTCTAGTGTATGAAACAAGTTGGAAATTCCTTAGAAAAGCTGAATTTGCTTTATGCAGCTCATTGCCATCTGGATTACCTTCCTGGACCTTCCTGATGATATGATGGCCAAAAATAGCTTTCTCTGATGCCACAGGACATGAGAATGATAACATAAGGCCAGTGCAACATAAGGTGTCTGACACCTGTTTCTTCACACACCATGTGCCTCTTACCCCTCCAGGCACAGTTAGAATCCTCTGTGAGGAGACTTATCTGCAGTTATTTGAACCCGAGCAGATGTTTTACATGACCTTCCATGACCTCTGAACCACAGAGTGCACCAAATGAACTGTAAATATTGGCTGCTTCATGGCAGTGTTACTTGGTCCACATTCTACTGCAGAAATACAGCTCTGGGTGTCAATTATCCAGGAACTCATGAAGGTAGAAACCCTAATACATGTATTTATGATCTTTAAGTAAGTGACTCACTGAAAGGAGACATCATTTCTGGGGTGATCCTCTCTCCTTGAGCACTGACAGCTTTCCTGAGTGCTGTCATCCCAAGGGAGGGCACTGGGGCTACCACATCAATCATTTCTGAAGTGTTGTCAAGCCTGATGGGGCAAGAGCAAGCCTGAGCCAAGGATGCTGCTGCCTGTGTGGGAGCTTTCTGACTGAACAGTTTATCCGCTGGGCCCAAATGGTACAGCTGGAAAACAAAGTAGCAAAATCCTAGCTGACAAAAGTGGATGGAGGCAAGCCAGGACTAGAACAAAACAAAATCTGCAAACAAAATATAGACCATCTCAGTCCAGTTAAACAAACAAACAAACAAACAAATTCTTGTATGACCTGGGTAGTCTGTGCAGTGATGGACACAGAGAAAGCTTGGAAGTTTGGGCCTTGATTTATGTCCCCTCTTATGACACTGAAAGACAGTGAGGAAGGCAGAGCTATCAATCCCTCACAACAAAAATAGAAAATGTCATGTTCATTTTTATTTTAGAATGAGGAGATGTGGGATAGCCTCTGGTTCACTGTGTCCTGTCTTGGTTAAGGAGTAGCTTTAATCTCTGGTCTGCTGGGCTATGTGTGTTTGGGGCGAAAAGGTGCTGACCCAGGGAAGACCCTGAGAAAGACCTTAGTGCAGAGCTGAGGTTTTCTGAGATTGGTCCATGAGCCCACCAACTTTTATGTGGTTTCAGAATGCAGACAGCATCCACAACTTGGAGACTGAAACACACCCCCAGAACTGTTATGATAGCTGTGGAGCCACAGCAAGATGGATCACTGTGGCAACATCTTCTGTTCAGGAAGGGATACTTCTGGTACTTGGGCACCAGCCAGAGGTTCAGACTTGGGAAGGAAATGTGCTCCACCAGAGCTATTCAGCCCCACACAATTACTTCAGTGTGCCTAATTACTTCCGGGGGAACCACTGGTTGGTGCCTCCCAACTTCTGGTGTGGTGAAAGGTGACCAGCCTGGGACAGGCTGAGCATCTTCCCTCGCTTTCCTGCTTATACAGGGATTCATGGATGGGTGCATCTGCTGAAGCCTCAGGAAGAGAAGGCGTTTGTGCTGCTGCAGCAGGGAAGGGACTGGCAGAGAATCTCACATGTGGCAGGGGCTGGCCTTGGAAATCTGTACAGAGTTCGAGCTGGCACTGCCACCAAAAGGGACAGAAATAAATGAAGTGGGTGGGAAGTTGTGGAGGGTAACCACAGGGCCAGAGCATGGGCTGCATCTGTCCACAACTCCCACACACCATGGGAAATGGGCACTGCTAAGGCCTGGGAACACTTCAGCATCCTGTGTGTCCCCCGCTTTCTTTGTTTTTCCCTTGTGGTACCATTCCCTGCGAGCACTGACCTGAGCAGATGTAACTTATTTAAAATTCAATCTAGTTGTTTGCACTAAAGAAATGTCTTTTGTGATTAAAGGTGCTCATTCTGTTATTGGTAGTTGTAAAAAAAAAAATTCTGAATTTTACTGTTTCTCTATTTGACTGTCTGTCTCCCATAGTGCTGCTGGGTTTTACATTTTAATTACAAACAGACAAACAAAAAAACAATCCTCAAGCAATATTTATGTCATATGTTTTTATGTATTTCACATGTATTGTAATATATTAAACCTTTCCTATACTACTGATAGTGGGGAGTTGATCTCTTAGTCCTAAAGCACAGTAGAAACTAAGCCTAAAGAATTAGATTGGACCTCATCTTCTTTTTTCTTGTTGTTGTTGTTGTTTTTGTTGTTGTTGTTGTTACATACATACCACTCCTCTGAAGCAGACTGCTCTTGTACCTCAGAAAACTGAGACATTAAATCACAAATTAGTGTGGCATTATTAAAACATATTCCACCCTCTTCTGAAATAATGAGTTTGAATTGTGAACCATCCAGTCTACTGCCTTCAGAAAATGAAATGTCACTAACTTCAGAAACTTGAGAAATTGTTCACTTGAACTCCAGCTCTAAGAAGGAGACACAGGAAAGGACCTTTCCTGTTATCTCTTAAATTAAGTCTTTAAGCTTTGAACCAGGTAATCCTGTTTTTATTGTTGTTGTAGCACAAATTGACTCAATGGGATGTCTGGGCTGAACCACAGGCAAGAATCCTCCCAAGCAGAGAGGATTCCTGGAAGAAGCTCAAGCTGGAATGAAGAAGGGAGTGGGCAAACCCAAGACACTGAGGCATCAAATACACCAGAGCTGGTGAGTGGATAAATAAATTGGTGAAAATAGAAAAAGAATGCTTATCAGTATGATGGTAGGTGCTTTATACATACATACATACATACNACCTTACCCAGAGTTGACTTTTTAACTGCCAAGCCCTAGAGATCTAGAGAGATCAAAAAAAAAAAAAAAAAAAAAAAAAAAAAAAAAAAAAAAAAAACAAAAAAAAAAAAAACAAAAAATAA
>VWZN01000941.1:94859-213320 GCA_013396955.1 Regulus satrapa
AAAAACCATGTCAGAAAACACAGAAGATTAAGAACATTAGTATGATTAGAGTTTAAGTGCAGGCAGGAAAACAGAGATCAGAAATATCTTGCTAAGAAATAACAGGGTTTTCAAAGCAAGACTTGAAGTGTGTTTATTAGTGAAAAGGCAAAACCCCTTTACTTTTAGCCAAAGACTAATCTGCTATCTTACACATTATTTTAGCAACACTACAAAAGCAAGATTTCCTGTGTGTCACTTCAGCTTGCAAACTCAGAAACTGCCTTTGTTTTGGGAAGAGGCAGGCTAATGTGAGATGCTGAAGTTTGGCTGAGGTGTCAGTCAGATTTGGCAGCCCTCTGATGAGGAAAGTTTGTGACAACAGAAAGCTGGAAGTAGCATGTCTGGGGCAAGCCCTGGTGCCAGGCTGGCTCATGCAGGAGCAAGGGACATTTGCATTGTGCCCTGGCTGCTGCTGGCTTTCCTTCCTGCCTGAGTGGCCAGTGATTAGAGACTGCAGCTGCTAATTACTTTGGAACCTTTGGGCAATCTCAGCCATCGAGTTTCTCCTCTGCACTCTTTGTCCTTTAGGTGTTTACTGTTGGCCCAAGGCTCCTTTCTCCAAGAAGCTCAGCCGCAGCCTGTCTTATCCCAGCAGGTTGAAATTAAAACCCTGAACCTTGTTTGTCTCTACAGGCCTCTGAAAGAGAACAGTAATAAAAATTTATTTCATATTCTTGGGCTGAATATCACAATTTATCCTCAGAGGATACAATGTACTTGTTAGTCCCAAAAGCCACTTGAATGGGTGGATAAAACACAACAAAACCACCCCAAGTGGGGGGATTTTGAATTCTTAATCTGTAAATCTCTGGGGAGAATATTACCTTTTTATTATTTCCCTATCAATAAAATTCAAGAAATAGTCCTAAATGCTTCACCTCTACAACTTCCCATTATTTATCATATCAAATGTCCTTTCTTCCAGGATTTTTGGTTTACTCCTGCAGATAGATTATGCAAACATGTTCTACAGTTCAGCATATGGAACAGAACAGATCCAAATTCTGTTCAATCAAATGCAAAGTGCCTTCATGTGCTGCTGCTTCAGAGTGTGAGCTCTCAGAGAAGGCAATGCACTGAACTGTATTATGAACTGAGAGTATGAAAACACTGAGGTAGTCTTGGAAAAATGATTAATCAATAAATATTTTGATAATAGAATACCTGGCAGGAGCTGGCAGGCAAGCACATTTTGAAAATGCTTGTTTCATAAATATTTATTTTAAAAATTGAATTTTGTGAGTTTTCAGAAGACAGAAGAAGCCATAAAACAGTGATGAGAAATTTCAAGATTGAAATTCTTGTGTGTGATTTTTTTTTCTTTATATTCCTTATAACCTCTTTTCTTCCTTTTTCAATTTGAAATAACTGAAGAAACTAAAATCTACAAAAAACAGTCTCAGGCAGAATGCAGAGCCAGTGCCAGGTATCCAGAGGAATGAGTCAGTAATAAAGAAACCTATAGCTTGTAACCAAAATGTAAAGCTGTTTGCATTAAGTTATCTTGAATAAACTACATGTTGTGTATTTCCTGAAGAGCATGACCAAAAACTCACTGATACCGTGGATCTCCAAGTAAGTTATGGCTAAAAGCCTGACTAATGTTTTATGTGTCTTTTTGGTTCATATCCAAAAGGATCTTTGTTTTTACTAATTTCTTACTCATGAAAAAAAAAAAAAGAAACAACAAAAAACCAACAACCCAGTGACCTTAAGTGGGGTTTACAATACAGGATCCATTTTTCATTTGTTAGAGAGCATTTCCTCTAGACTGTAGACAAATTGTTTCCCAGCACAGAAAAATCTGTACTGATGTGGTCAAGATTTAAAATTTAGTAATTTACTTCCTCTACTGGGGATGTTCTGAATTTCTTCAGTGCAGTGAATCCTTCTGGTGGTGGAACCAAAGCCAACTTACTTATGTTGAATGGCAAAAGAACAACAAAAACTTCCCCAAATTTGAAAATATCACTGAAAAGAATAAAAGCACAATTATCTTCAGTCATTATGGGCTGCCCTAATTTGAGTCACATGGGAAATTGCTTTGTTAATGGCTTTCTTCTTTTACTCTTTATTGGCACCAAACCAAACCAAACTAGACCAAACCAAACCCTTTTCTTTGTTCTTTTCCTTTATGCACTGCCTTTCCATTTGGTTTTAGAAGAAGCTGGTCCTGTGGGTTAGCAAAGATTTTGAAGTACTAGAGATCTGGGGTCATTTCTACAGACATCCTCAACAGCCATGGATTGACCACCTCCATTACTGTTTTGTAAAATGGGAATATTCCACTTTACCTCAGGACGTTGGTGCTAGAAAATCTATTTATTGCTGTAAGATGTCCAGCTACCACAGGAATATTCAAGGCATAAATAGAATTTGTATTTTTCCTTAAGTGTGTGCTGTGTAGAGTTTAAGCTAATAAGTCCCAATGATGATTTATGATGAGGAATTCAGTTTTAAGAGGAACAAATTTGAATAGATTTAAATACATACATGTAAAAGAAATATGTGTGGCCTCCCAGAACTCTCTGAAATATAAATGTGAGAATTCCTTTAGGTATAGTGCTGGAAGCCTTCATGTCAGACCATATTGTCGGGTGCCAGGCAGAAGGAGCCAGCCAGCCAGACTGATTTATTCCAATTTTTGCTGGAAGACCCCAAAGACTGCAACCCTCTATCACTCTGAGCCATGGGGCAGGAGGTGGGATGAGGTCCATTAATGCCTCCTTCAGCTTTTCAACCCATGTAGAACGTGTATTCCTGTGTGTTCTGGACCTACAGTCTTTTGTCTGCTTTTCTGTACCAGCTTCTCCATGTTTGATATTAATTTCATTCCTCTCCATAGAGTATTATTTACAACTGAAGAGCAGAATGTTATAGGCTGAGCTGACAGAGCACTAAATATAGCAAGAGCAGGGCAGTTCCCTACTCTAATCATCTCCTTCTGCTTTTATGTAGATAGTAAATGATGTGCCACAGAGGGAATTGCCATTTGTCTCTAGGAAATACATGTCAAAGGAGTTTAAGCGCTGCATCCTGCCCACAGCGAGGGAAGTTAATTTAGGCTCCACACAGCAGTGCTGGCTTTTCCTAGCACTGAGGAGTTGCAGATGAGATCTTTAGTCCTTTAGCTGAGTGCCATAGAGACCGTGGTTTTGAATAGGGTATTTACAATGGCAAATGGCACAATTTCTAGCCTGAAGGAACAGGCAAATTTCAGCCAGAAGTCGGTGCCATTCACTCATACCATCCCCCTGGCCACCCCATTGCCGACACACGTCTGCCTGGGCCTTGGGCAGCAGCCATGTCTCGGCCAGGGCATCAGCTCTGTCCCACCAGGACCCGGGCCAGCCTCAAGGCTGCTTTGTGCATTGGGCTCCTTCCTCTGACTTGCCTCCCCTGAGCCAGCCAACTTGCCTGGGCTTTTTTCCCTCTGCCAAATCTGCTCTGCTGCCTTCTTTCAGGTCTGGAGCTGTTCTGCTGCCTGCTCTTTTAACAGCTGTCCAAGTGCTCAGGAATAGTTGAACCAACTCTGAAATCTCTCCAGCTCTGCTCACTTGGGTCCTACAACTTAAGTGCAGCGCGCAAAAGTTTAAGCAGAACCTCCGTTGATGGGACTTAGCCCTAAATCCACACAAATCCAAGGTAATCTGGAAGCAGCTCACTGCTGCTTTAATATCAGAGTGAGACGGCTTCAACTGAGACGGGGGCTGAAGGAGCTGGGAGCCGTGTGCGTGCCTTGACAGAAAAAGTTTGTGATCTAAAGGTTTCAAAATCTGCATAATGAAACTGTCAGAAAGTTTAGTGCAGCAGTTCTGCTTTTCCCTGTGCAGAGCTACAAGGCACAGGTTAAGGCTCAGCTCCAAGAAGAGTGAGGTATTGCAATGCAAAGGAGCAGAGGAGATGCTGAGTACAAGGAGATCAGTTAAACTTTCTGACTAGCCCAAGGGTTCTTTACGTATTTTATCCACTGGCTGACTAATGTAAAATACAAAAGTATTCTGCCTGGCAAGCCAGGAACAGAACTGCAGTCTCCAACCTCCCAAAGGATAATTTAAATATGAAGCTACAGTACTGTGTTCTTCCTTTTCTTCTGCCTGCTCCAATGCATTTTTAATTCTTTAATGCAAAGTAGGAGGCACCAAAATTTCTCTTTCTCCAGAAGAGCCTCAGGGTGGACAGAGACTTCTCTTGAGAACACCAACAACTCTCCTCCTGCCTTCATTTGGAATTAAAATCATTCCCTGTCTCTAAGTGACCACCTAACCCTGAGGTACAGGAAGAATGGGTGCTACTTCCTCCCTAGCTGTGAATTGGAGCACAGCACCAGGTACTGTGGTATTTCTTACCTAGGCAGTCTCAGCAGTGACCAGAGCCACCCAGTGAGCCAAACCATCAGCCTGATTGTACAGGAGTGTGGACTAGACCAAAAGCTCAGCCTTAGTCCTCCAAGGGATATAAGCTCTTCATGGCCCACTCTGGATTTAGACAGTCTTTGGGAAGTCACCATTCCATAAGAATTCTCTTATACCTTGTGAATGTACAAAATACAGATGATTTTAGTGGTCTGTAAAACCCAACAACTGGACACACTGTTTACTTCAGTAATTATTTGCTCATTACAGGCAAAGCATTTCAGAGTTGCTTCTCCTAAGGTGCTAAGGTCACCTGCTTTGGTGATTCTGTTGTAAGCCTGCTGTGTCCCAAGGCATGAATACTTTCCAGTTAAAACACTGCAAATAAACACAATGAAAGCCAGTAAAAAATTGAAGAATTGTTGATAGGAAGTGGGTTTTTTTTTCTGTCACCAATGAAGGTAGCCTGCTTGTTTCAGGGTAAAACAGAGTACAAACTTTTTAATCCTCAATCCCAAATTCACCTAAAAGATTTAGAGCCAAATATTCCTCTTATTTACACTCGTGTAAATTTAGGGAAATTTAATCCAACTTAATGTACTGCCAGGTGGTGGATTTTGCTTCAGATCTCATTATTTTTGGGTTTTTATTTATATTCAGCCACTGCGTGTATACACAGATACAAAGCAGTAATTTTTGCCAGCAATAAGAGAGTGGAGTTTGCTATATAAATCGGTATTTCTCAGTCAATATGTTGCAACCCCTGAAGGGGTTATAAAAACCATCTGGGGGCTTGTAAAGAACTGAAAATTTTATAACAATCTAAAGCAAAGAAAATGTCATTTCTTCTACTCTCTACAGAGCAGCACCATTCTTTTGGCAACCTGTCAAAACCATACATGAAACAATAAATCCTTTAGGCTTATCACTTTTACTTTTTTTTTTTTTTTNTTTTTTTTTACTTTAGCTTTATAAAACATGGATGAGAAGTGGGAAGTTTCTCCTTTTTTCCTCTTTTATGTAGGTTCCTATCTCAACTGCTTGAGAAATGTTGCTTTCAAATTTTTTGCCTCAAAAAGCAGTAAATTTCTTTAAAGGCCTCCGCCTTGGTCTTCTTCTAACCTGCTTGTTAAAACTACAGCCTATTTTGTCAAGCTTAGGCTTGTTTGTGTTGGAGCCAGTTTTTTTATTTCACTTTTGTGACTTTCTGACTGTCAGCTTCCTCTTTCAGCCTAAATTATACAGGGAAACATCAACATTTCCCTTTGTGGGAAGAGATGTTTTGCATCAAGTGGAAAAAATGGATGAGATTTCCTGTATCCTCATTAGCTATGTGGTGTACAGTTTGAAATCTGCCCTTTCTAAGGTGAGATACCATCTAAAGAACCTCTCTTCTTTTAAGTATAGCCTCACAGCACATACAACTTGTCAGTGAATGTTGCTTTTATGTATGCATCTTTCATCTCTGTGCATAGGTACTTATCTATGAAATTAATTCTAGTAGTAACCAAGTGTGTCCCACAGAAAGGGATCAGAGGATAAATTGAGAAAAAAAGGCTCATTGTTATTTTTTTCCCCTACCAGGATGAGATGCCTCTCAAAAGGACTGGGCAGGCAGCAGAGCTGGTGAGGCTCAGAGACCCTGAGCAGGGTAGGGGAAAAAGGAGAGGATGGTAGTGCTCCACTTTTGGCAGCTGTTTGGTTGGGTGGGCAAATCTCAGGTGGCTTCACCTCAAACTCCCCTTGACTTCAGCAATTTTTGCCTGATTTCCACAAAGTAGTTCTTTGTTGATGCAAAGTACTTAGTAGATGTGGTGCCTCACTCTTTGCAAATAGCCTGACTTGTTAACTGTTTAGTGGGCACAAATTTGATCACTTAAACCACTTGCTAAGGAGAAGGAATGGTGACTTCTTGCCTGGATGAGAGTTGGTTGCCCACAGCCAGGGACTGAATGAACTGTGGGCGATGTGGGAACAGCTAAGGGGAGGAACTGCACTTCTGGCTTTTACTCTTTAGCTGCAGTTTCACTGGACTGGAACTGTGCTGTCCAAACTGTGTGAAATCGAAATTTGGACAATTTCATGTAATTTGCTTGGAACACAACTTCCTTTTCCCTGTCCCATTTCTACTGAAGATGGACTACAAAGTCTGCACATGCAGAGGCTGGGTTCAGATCCAAGCTTGAGGGCTTGACTGTTGGCCTAGGTCTTCAGGCTGTCAGACCAGAACCAGGATTCCCGCTCTAAGTCCCGAGTTCAGCTAGCTAGTCAGGGTCTAGCTCTTCTGCCACATTTCCATAAGCCAGATTGTACCAAAATGCTCCTAAAATCTTTCAGTGGTACTTTCCCATGTGGTTTTCATGATGCTGAGTAGATGGGCAGGACATCTGACATGGTCTACACAGCTTTCTGTCTTTATGCCTGAGAGAAAATGGATGTCCAAGGGTTTTCTCTGCTAATGTGAAAAATCATGCAGAAGGTGGCTGTTGGGTATTTTTGTGGGGTTTTGGTTTCTTCATTAATCTCTGCTCTCAATTCAGAAATGGATCTGTGTAGAAATGATGGCATGAAACATTTTGGGAAAAGAAGCTAAATTTTAATTAAAATTTTAAAAATCAAGCTGGTTAGTAAATAGCCTAACAAATGTCTACCTCAGCTGGCACTACCCATGAAACCATTCCTGGACAGCCCAGCCTTCTAGCACCAGCACCTTATCTTGGCCTAACTCCTGGTGCCCTGGCTCAGTCTGAGCTCCTTGCCTCTGTGTGCTGCCTTGCTGTGCCACTTCTCTCATCCACCTTTCCATCATTTTGGTTTTGCCTAGGCACAGGCCCCTGCACTGAGAGAGCCACCTTGACAAAAATCTCTCCTCCGTAAAAAACAGCAGCATCTGCCATCACTGTTGCTTCAGCTCATGCCAGGAGATGGATTGTTTTGATTTTTTTATCCAGAGAAGTCTGAACTCCTGAAGAAAGAAATGCGGTTTATTGCATACTCATCCTGTTTCTTCAAAGCTGAACTGTGCCATGCATGAAAAATCTTTCAGAAACCAGGAGCAGAAACGATGACTTTAACAAGGCAGTGCTATCCACTAGTTTCTCAGAAGTTGTCACAGTACTGCTTTTGTACAAAGAGTGGAAATTCATTCTTGTGCTTTGTCAGTAAAGGAGTCCAGGGCTGTCAGTCAATGTTACGGTTAATGTGTTTTCCCAAGTTTACACTTCTGTCCTGCTACACTGCTCTGTGCCTGTGCTGTTACGCTGAAGACCGACCCTCCCTCCCTCCCTCAGATCCCTCCCGTTGTTTGGCCAGATAAAAGCCCCAGTGCCATACAAGGGATGGAGGTCCTAGGCTGAGGCACTTCCTCACCCCTCGGTGAGGGGTGGGTGCCGTAGGGAGCGCAGGGGGGGCTGGCTGCTGCGGGGAGGTGTCTCTTGGCCAAAATCCTCCAACCTCCCACCAGCCCACTGCCGGCAAGGGGCTTGCATGGAGTTGGCCTCCGTGCTCTCTGCCCCCTCACCATCCCCTGGTTGTCCTGCCGGGCCGAGCCTCTCACTCCACGGGCACCTCCACCGCTGCTGCGGCTTCCCTTCTCCCCGACACGGCTGGTGCGCCTCCCGCTGAGCCAGCGGGGCTGCGGAGGCTCCCCGGGGCATCCCGAGGCCATGGGGGCCCAGCCTTACGGCCCGCCCAGCCCCCGGAGCGCAGGCCAAGCCCGNGGGTGCCCGGCGGGCGGGAGGGGACCGGGGAGCCGGGCAGAGGAACCGGGGGACCCGAAGTTTGGCTGCTGCTAACCCCGAGGCCGCGGGAGTCGCTCCGGCGGCTCCTCGGTGTGCGCTGCCTGTTACCTGCTCTCGTAAGTTTCCCAGCAGCGGGTGCGTGGGCACTGTGCCGGGAGCGGGGCTTCTAGAGCGCTGAGTTTCTTCTGCGCGTTGGCTTTTTGAAAGCAGGGAGGGGTTTTCCCCCAGAAAAGAAGCGGGTTTTAGGTCTGGCAGCCCGCGGGTAGCAGCATCGCCAGCGCGGCGCGGGAGGCGCTTCGCTCCCGGGTGCGGGAGAGGTGGCACTTCCCGAGCACCGGCTGCGCTGGGAGAGCTTGGAAACTGGAAGTTGCTCGCTTCCAATTGTTTCTCTCGTCCTCTGTGAGAGAGAGGCTTGCTGGTGTTGTGTTAAGTAAAAGTGATAAATCACAATTCAGCTAGTAATTGAAATTTTCTTGGCGTTTCGGATGACAGAGGAACGGAGGAGAAACGTTTATAGCCATTGGTCTTGGAAGGAGGGGGTGATGTTCTGATACTATAACAGGATTTGGATGGGGCTGGTGGCATCACGTAATGTGCTGAAACGGAGAAATGGTTAGCCAAAACTCTGACCTCGGCTCACTTTGGAGTGCTATGGGAGCTGCTTCGTGTATCGCGTTATGGGAAGATTTGGAAATGCAGAGTCCTTTGTCTCTTGGTGAAAATAGTGCTTGATATTTTGGCTCAGTACTGTGCAGTCTTGAGGATCTTAACAGCAAAATACCTCTAGAGAAACCATTGTACTAACAAATAGGTGTTAAATTATCAAATTTCCCATAAATCTAGGGAATATCTGTTTATGGATTAGAGGTTTTAGTGTGATTTATTTCCTCTCCCCCTTTCTCATGTGCGCATATTATTTTGAACCTCGTTTGGCTTTTGTGGTTGTAATCGCATTCTTGGGCAACTTCCTGAAAGAGAAACCTGGTAGAATGACTTTTTTTCAGTGCACTGAAAAATGACCTCTTCCTTCCCTTTCTCTGTTGTGGGCATTTAGTAATGTCTTGCCTCCAGCTTGCCACAGGAATTCATTAGAAACCTAATTTCGTAGGCCTATTCACGAAATGCATGTAGGTATAAGCAGCTGTGCTGCCGTGTAGCTTCCGAGAGGCTGCAGACATCCTTAAGGAAAGTGAGAAGCAGCTGCATGCCTGCTGAGTGCTCAGATGAGTCTTTGGAGCGTGATGTGAAGACCAATCCAAATCAAAAGGCAGAATTATTAAGTAGATAATTCAACTGCACAGAAGATGTACTAGGTTGGAAATCTAGCATTTTGTGGGGTGTGATTAAACTCATGAGAATAGCAGCTGTTTGGCACAAGAGCAAACTTTGAGAAATGAATGCTAATCCACAGCTTTTTACATTTGCAGACAAGTTGTATGTCAGGCAACCTATAAGCAAATTGTGTCAAGTGCTGGAAAGCAGCTTCTCTGGGCATTGCTGTTTTATGTGCTCGCCAGGTATGAGGCTGGTAGAACTCCTCTTTGGTTTGATTGGTGATATGGCCATCACTATAGTCACATATTTATTTATATCTATATATAGCTCTATGTATCTCATGTGGGAGGCAATAGAAACTCATGTCAGAACAAAAAAAAAAAAAAACAAAACACAACAGAAATCCGCAGTGGATTTTGTCTCAAGGTGTATACAGAAGCGTTGAAGTTTCTATTTGGTGTTGTCATTGACTACCAGGAGAATAGAATGTCATAGTGGCATGTGGAGACTTTTAGCCTGAGAGTCTAAATTACACAGGCAAAAATGTGTTCCTGACCTTGAGTTTCTTACCAGCATCTGTTAGGCAGAAAAATGTCAAGCAATGAACCCAGTAAGCTGCACCAGGTATTTTTAGACTAGATTGAGGTGAATGTGTCTGTATAAATACTGAAAAATAGGCACCTGACCTTACTGCTAGGAATTACAATGGAGATGTGTATACATGGCATGTATCCACAGCAAGGGATCAGTTCAGGTGGAGCTCTGGTTAGAGATTTGTGGTGGTAGGCACAGCATCTACCTGGCTTAGGCAGCTGGTTGTGGCTTTTGATTCTTGATATGAGCTACTGTGCTCATTCCTGAAAAAGCTGAGGATAGGTGGAAGGTTTTTCTTGCAAGCTGGGGTTAGGGTTGTCTGGGCTGCTTGAATTGCTTAATCAGAAGTATGCATGAAAGAGCATACTTTTGTAATTAATGGGGAAATTAACTCTAATGATCAGAGCATTTCCAGTCAGCTTGGTTTGTAACTGAATTCTGCAGTTCTCTAGGGTCGAAGGTTTTATACATTAAAAGACAGGGAAAAGATGGATAATCATCACTAATCTGTGAAGTGTTGCTATGTACAGTCATCTTTGTGTGCCTCTGGCATCTTCCCTGTCATCTGTGACATAGCTAACAAATCATGTTTTACAGCCAAGTACTGGCCTGTAAGAACCATGTCATTCAGCACACCTATACTGGCCATAAACATCTTTTGAGTAAGTATAGTGAATTGCCTCTTTTTGGCTTTGAAGAGCAGATAGTGGTAGCATGGAGTAGTCAGTCAGCTATGTATGAATTTAAAGATTTAGTGTAAGTGTAAAAATTCAGTGTAAGTTAGGGAACTATGAAAATATAAGGCTTTTATTAAACTAGATAGCTTCTTTGTGTAAAAACTAGAAAACGGATTATGTGCAACCATGTATGTGTTCAGGTATGTCTCCTCTGTGACGGTTAAAGAGGTGGGAGGAGAGCAAGAAGAGGTGGTAGCACTCTACAGCTAGAACTACACAAACCTTTAGGCTGACATGCTATAGGGGAAAAAGTTGTCCTGTGTTCTGCTTGTTCCTGTCTCTTTAGCAATAGACTCTAGTTCATACTCAACTTTTGTGAATAGTTCTGCAAGCAGAGCTGAGGCATCTGCTGAAGTGAGATGCAATAATCATGGACTGGAAAAGTATGGGGCAATTTTAGTGGCAATGCTAGTATAAACCACAGGGTTTTAAGCTGTTTATCATGGCCTTGAAATACACTTAAATGCTAACTGAAATACTTTCTGAGTCTATTAGCACCTCTCCTTGAGCCAGTGTTTGTGGAAAAACATGGTTTTGGCAGCTGCTGTATCTTTTCTGTGGTCTGGTGTTCACCTTAATGGCCAGAAAGATGTTTTTTCTCCTTACTTGCAGGCTGAAATCAGAAGGTGCTTTATGCTGGGATCCAGTACTCATGCCACAAAGCTGTTTAAGTATGAAGGCATATTCATCTTGTGGCATTATCTCCCTGTGGTGAAAATGTCAGCTTTGCTGACCATGCTCAGCCATGTGATGTAAAGTCTGGGCTTCAGACAGTCTGCTGCTGTCATCCTGGGCTTTAGAAACAGCAGCCTGAAATTCTCTTCAGTATTATGGGACCACGAAAGCAGCTCTGGAAGGCATCAAGACTGATGGCCAGTGAGTGCTGAACTGAAGAAGTCTGTTCAAGGCTGTGTATATGTAGTGGCCTTGGCAAACAGTAGGTTGGTTTGTGAGAAATACGAGTTACCAAGAGACTGTAAGCTACAGTAGTAAATACCCCTGGAGTCTCCAGAAGCACTAGTGAGAAATTCTGGTACATTATGGCTCTCTAAATTTGATGTATGGGGGGGTATGGATTTATGTTTATCAGCTATATAGCTTTGACCAAGCCCGAGTTTCTAAATGCTTTCTGTATTATTTGACAACTTGCTCTCTAAGCTTCTGTTCTTGCAGAAGGGCATGTTGAGGTATTCAGTGATGTTTCTCACTGCTTCTGAGATGTTTCTCTTATCTGGTGTGAACTGTAAGCTTCTGCTGGCCCAAGGCTGAATGGGGTTTGAGGCCTTTTGTTTGAATAGGAGAGGGGCAGTTTCCCATTGGCTCTGACAGGTTACAGGTAGAAAACCAAGAGATGAATGGAATGTAACTAGTTTTTCCTCTTTCATTCTGTTACCCTATAACTTTACATCCCTAAGCAGTCTCAGAAATGCTATGCAGAAGTTGGTGCATTGCTTGTTAGCTGTATGTCTCTCCCAGAAAGAGTTGTTCATGTGGCTTTCTCACAGTTAAACGAGCTGAGGCCTCCAGCTGCTCTGGCAGCTCGGTTGAAGAGGTTGCTTTCCCAGCTAATTGCCTGCTTCCTCTGCAGAGGTTCGTCATCTGCATTACAGAAATAGTGATGGACTCTGTGGAGGCTCAGCCAACACAGCTCACAAGTCAGCCTACAAACTCTCAAGCTGAGCTGAATCAGACAGTTTAATGTACCAGGTCACGACCTGCTCTTGGAGAGTTCTTGTGCATAGTTCATACTCAGTTGTCCCACTTTTTACTATGGAAATTTAAGTCCTGCCTTCACAGAAACCTGTAGTAAAGCCATTGGGATCAGTCAGAAGTGAGGTCAAAACAAATGTTGTAAATGAGTTTAACAAAAAGTGTTTTCTTAAATACAGGTCTTTAAATAGCTGGTAATTCTCTTAACTGGTTAATATAAGTCATCTTGCTTAGACTGAGGAGATGTCTACCTAAACATATGGTTGGGATTCCCAGCATGAGGCTTCATTCCTGCATCTTTATAGCATCTAGGACTTCTGATGCTCTTGTGGTTGGCTAGTTCTGCTTCTGGAGCTTTCTGAGAGAAATTATTAATATAAGTAAATGTGCTTTAAAAAGACATGTCAATGTCCTTTTTGGGTAACCTTAAAGCTAGGGCTGGCATGGCTGAGAAAAGGCCACTGAAAACTAGTATCTCATGTTCCTGTGAGCTTAGGTCTGTTTTAGTGATGCTGTCATGTATACAGAGAATCAATATACATTTTTTCATCTTAAACGTTAATAACTTGGCTACATTACACTTCAAGGGTTATATTTGTTATCTAGCCTTTCAGATAAGGTTTCTGAATTGGCTTGCAAATAGGAAGTGGTTGATTGCTAATGTTGTACAATGTGATTATTAAATAAATAAAAGACTAGTCACCTATTACTCTGCAGATCTCCAACCACAAGTGTGGTAAGTGGTTACAACAGTGTTCCTGATCTCTCCAAGTATTTTGTCATTTGGTAGTATTCCCAATGTACAAATGCTTAAGATATCCAGTTTTGGCTATCAATGAGTTTTGTGTAAGTGCAAGTTTTTATAAATGTCACTGTTATGAACAGAATACTGGAGTTCCAATTCATTTTTATACTGGTATGACTATTGACTGCAGAGAACTGCCAACATGGTTACTGCTAGTCCTTCCTCTTGAAGGAGGAGGGATAAGCTTAAAATAATGCAAGTAATTCAATATTACTTGCATTATTTTAAGTAAGGTTTCTTAATGTCCTCTTGGGAGACTGTCTCCCCGTCTTCTGTTACCACTTGGCCATCTCTAAACCCAGCATGCATTGGCTTTAGTGAGATGTTTTGTGGCTGACAGATCCTGCCACCTCTTAGCTTCCCAGGAATAATAAAAATTTAGTTAATGGATAAATAGTATGGCTCCATAGCCTAATTTTCATTTATGCTGTAAACACCGACTGAACCATAGAGCATGGAGTGATGGGAGTTGAGCTTTGTAGCATTGTTTAGTAGGAAATATAAGTACTTCTATAGAGTAACCTAAAAATTGTAGAATCTGAAGGCAAATAGTCATCTCTCTCCTACTCTGCAGCAACTCACATGCCTTGTCAAAGCTCTGAAATATTAACTAATGTCTTGAAGACTCAATTCTATGCCTTTATTTTTCTTCATTTCTTACACAAGTGTTTGGTTTTTTTCTTTGCTTGGTAGTTCTTTGAGTCCAAGTGTTAGATATTGGTGTCTTAACCCTTCTGAAGGAGGATATATCACAAAAGATCTCAGCATTTGGTCTTCAAGCACAGTTCCCAATTGGCCATGGAGCCATCTCCACAAGGCTATTTCTACTCTCTCAGCCTGGTAGGTGCAAAGAGGCAGGGCAAGTGTCACTGGCCAGCAGATGAAAATTGCTTGGGAAAAGGAGTATCGGATTTGTTGGCAGTGCAGGAAGGTACTGATTTGGGGATCTTGCAATCATATGACACCAAGATACCTGCAACAAGTGAAAATGGATAAGGGTACTGGATTTCCTTTTAGTATTTTTCTAAGGAAGACAAGATGGTAAAATCCTAAAGCAGAGGTGGGACTTATGGGGAAGATGGTGGTGAGGTACCTAATAAGATGCCAGCCATTGTTAGTCCTGCACCCTGTGGACTATTTTACTTCATAAATCTGTACTTAAACAGCCCATTGCCAAAGAATAAATACCTTGTACCTTATTAATGGGAGCTTGCAATGCTGTAGGCTTGCCTTTGGCTCCTAATGAGCCTGTGGTTGCATAGTGAGCATTGTTAATATACAATAAGTGTGGGAACTGTGGTTCCATGAGGCCTTTCTTGCAAAAAAAAAAAGGGAGCTTGAGTTCAGGCAAATGCTATGATTATTGAACCCCTGTTCCTTCTACTGGTGTGAGTCCAGAGAAGAGGGTATAGCCTCCCCACCATGCTGTGAAATACTGCTGTGCTCCCTCTTTTGGAGAAACTGGTTCTGCAGCATTAGTCTTGATGAGCTGACTGTCCCATGCTTGTTTCTTCATTAGGTTAAAATACCCACATTGCCTAAAAAACTTCAGACCAACCAAACCATTTCTTTAATAAAGGCATACCAATATATTAAAAACATAATTCTCTTTAATATTTCTGATACCATAAGACTTGATACTAGATCTCGGAGAATTCTCTGGAAACTACTTTAAATACAGGAATAAATAATACCTAGAAACTTTAGCTCAATTCAGTTGTACTGTACTCAGTTGTAGTTGAGCCTCCAGTAACAAGAGAACACATAAAATTTGAAAATGGTGATAGAATTGCACAGTACTGTATTAGTCTCCATAAGCCCCCTGCCCAGTCAGCTGTATTTACTTCATGAAGCAGAGCTAAATTTGGCTTTTTAAGTCACCTACAAATGAGGGATGGAAGTAAAAGCAAATGATACATAAATGCCTATCTATGTTCTTGAAACTCTGAATAGTCCCTTTGTAGTTGTTGAACTCAGTGGTGAGGTAAAAAACTCTGGTCAGCTTTGACTGCTGTGAAATTGATCTTTGTAATTAACTACCATGAACCACTACTAAATGCTGTAGAAGATAGATGCTGGTGAGAAAAATTAGTCTGGCTTGTGAACTGGAGCTGGTGGTCATGAGGCAGTTTGAAATGAGCTTCTCTCTGCATGTCAACCAGGAAGTTGTGGTGGTCATGACTCTTCATAAAGAAGCACTGAACTCTAACTTTCTGCTCATGTGGGAGCAGTGCTTGGACAAAGGGGTGATTCCTATGTGGGACCAGCTGGTTTTACAAGCTGGTGCTCTGCTGGGAAATTCCCACTTGGCAGGGGATGCTGGTTGGACACAGCTGAACAGGCTTTTAGAATGCACTAAAAACCTGAAAGAAATAGGAGTAGTGGAGAAAGGATTAAAGTTGGGAGAGGAAACCTTCAGAACCATTACCATGCTTTTTGAATTCATGTGCAATGCTGGCTGTTGTGCATGAAGTCAGACCAATGTCTTAAGATATAAAATTATTTCTTTAAAAAACCTATCCCTTCCAGCTTATCTCTGTGTACAAGTTATGTTTGTATCTTGACAGTAACTTACCTCCTTTTTAGAGCGGTGTAAGTACTGAGCTGTTTAAAACCTAGTGATCATCCTTTCTTGGATGTACTCTGCATATACTAAACTTTCAAGGTATTGAGTAATAATAGAAGGAGTTGTTAGATGAAAAAGGACAGCCAACATTCAGGGCATACCAGCAAATGTGGAAAGAAGATGAAACATTTCCCAGATCTGTGATGTGGAAGAAGCCAGAACTTCAGCAGGCTAAACTCGGGTTTGGGATAAGGAAAGGATATTGAAGCTGAAGGCTTTGGTATGTAAGAGGCTTAGGCAGAAGGGGAGTCAGGAACACCAGTGAGGTGGGGGGAAGCCTACCAAGAGTGTTATACCATCCTGCTAAGCAGGAGGCATCAGCTGAAAAGTGAGACTCAGCATATGACCTTCCCACTGCAACTGGAGTGGTCTCCTTGCTTGGGAGAAACAATTGCTGTATGTTCAGCCAGCTCCTTTAATGACTGTTAAGAAGTTTGCTTGAGTATTTCTTCAGTCCTGCTGAAGAGAGTTGGTTAAATGCCTGAAGTGAAGCTGCTTTCTTTCAGCTTGTATATCAGTTGAAATAAGACTTTTAAATTAGTGGCCCAGATGACAGTGGCATGGAAACACCAACATCTCATACTTGGAGAGGTTCCTCAATGTTTGTTCCAGGCTGACTTTCTCTGGTTACATAGGCTGCCCAGCGCCTGCTACAGGGGCTCAGGGGATCTGAGGTTTTTGGGCTTAGTACAGTGAGACCAGCAATGCTGTGAGACTGCTCGTCCCTTTAGCTGTGCTTGCTGCTGTTTGGTTACAGCTATTCACAGAAGTGTCTAAACAGCAGATTGGTGTCTAAACTTCCTTATGCTTCTTAGTATGTCTTTAAAGGAACTACAGAATCCATCTTGCAACTGCAAGAAGGAACCTTTTGATTATACATGATTGCTGTTGAAGTTAGGCTTCAAAATAAACACCTGGAGGTGTTTCACAGTACAGTCGTTACAGATATTTAAAAATCTATATACAGTTCATTATTTCATCCTCAGTTTGCTGCAAATTGTTCTTCAGTCTCTCTGGAACAGGCCTTTTCCCCAACTTAGATATTAAATATGGGTATTTTTTAGATCATGTTTTTGCCTCTGATCTTGAACCAAACTAATTTATCTTCTTCCTCTTGGGAAAACTGCAGCAGCTTGGTTTGGCTCTCTGAAAATGAAGTCCTTTCTAAGCTAGTTTTTTGCTGTAGGAGGATCCTCATTGTTAGTAGTTTTCTGTGCCTGGGGCTGAAGATATAACTTTTTCCTGCTCTACCAAATGCTTTTCTAAACATATTAAACAGTCTGTATTAATATAACTTTGTAACAAGCATTCTATAAATGGAGGCTGAAAGCATCATGTCCTCTTCGTTGATATAACTACTTCCATAATAATTTAATCCAAAAAATTAAAACTAGTACTGTGGGCATGATCTGCATAGCTGAATCTAGTGACAGTTGAATATTCTGCCCAGTATGTCTGAGAGTTAGTGTTTGCAACTGCTAGCAGGAGGCTGAGCTCATCCTAAGATTGGTAGCCTGAAGACTTAATCTGTCCTAAAAAAAAAATACAGAACCATCAGTGTTTATAGCACATGCCACTGTTTTCCTCTTCTGCCTTCCCCAGAGCTCTCTGCCTGACTTGAATAGTTGTCTAAAAATTATTTTGTGCTTAGCTTAGGCTCTGCAGTTAGAGTTGTAACTGGTACTTCATTGTGATGTACAGGACTTGGGGTGGTGCTGTTCAGTGAGGCAGGGGGAGTTGATTTCTTGGTGTACTTGCTGTGGGAATGGCATTTCTTATATAGATCAATGTGTGACACTGATCTGTTTTGCTCAGAAACTCTAGCATTAGGGCTAAGAACTGGATTTGCGAAACCAATTGCAATGTATGATAGCGCTGGCTATGTTTCTTTGGGTTAGTGACAGTATTTCCATTGTGTATTGAGAAGTTTAAATTGTGGATGTTGTCCTTCCTGTAAGTGCTCAGTCTAAGAAGTGGGCAGCCTGCCCTAATGCGGGACTTTTTTTTTTGATCCAGCATCTTTCAAATGCCCACATTTATGTAAATGAATTTGCCTATACACTTTCCTCCTTCTCAGTTAACTTTGTAAAAAATGTAAAGGTCATAGGCAAATAAATGCCTAGCTTGTATTTGTGTTTGGTTTTCTGAAGCATTAGATTCAGATTTAACTATCACTAAGTTTTTAGCTTCAGTGTTATGAAAGCTTGTTGAAAGCTTGTTGATATTCTGTATAGCAGGTCAGCTGTTTTCCATCCTACACATCATACATCCTTTTGGATTTATTCTCCCATCACTATGCTTAAACTGTTTCTTTCAGGGTATGCAAGTGCACTTCTTGATACTCAACTGCGTAGAAGTTGAATTTACTGAAATCCATGATGGAAACTTCAATTACAGGAATGCCACTTCTCAAAGATCAAAGTATCTCCCCAGGTACCTTGTTAAGCTACACAGGGGCCGTAACAGGACCAGGCCAAGAAGTGACTGCTCTGTAACTTGTGATGAAAAGTAGATTTTTTTCTTTTTCCATGCTCAGAGCACTACATGACTTTATTTCACCTCTTGGATAGGTGTCTGCTAGAGATTGTGCTCCAAAACAGAGACTAAGCCATCTTAATGGTGTGTCAGGAGGGAAAGATTAGGCAAATATGGAGAATTCTGTGGAAACCAGATGTTGGAGGTAGTTGGTTGAAACAAAAATCGCCCAAAATTCTGCAGGAGTGGCCTTGGGAGCAGAGTTGGTTTATTTTGACAAGGCTTCACATGTAGTGGGGAAAATGCAAGGCTGTCACCCTGAATCTGTCAAGAACTGTCACCAATAAAATAGAAAACTTGGAGATTTGCTGTATATTCTGGAAAAGGCAAGAAGAGAAATGTCTGACTTCAGTTAGGCTTGTGCAGATGAAGTATGTAAGTGACAATGAAACATTGTTTTATTTGATTTCTGAATGTCACTCCTGTCTCTGCCCTCATAGTATGCTTCCTGCCATATAATGTGTCAAGGCTAGATTGGCCTCAAAATAGCCCAGCTTCCTGTGGTTTGCTGTCAGGATCAGATGGAGCTGCCTTGGTAAAAAACCAGGTTTTCAAATTGAAGCTCAGACTGTGCTCTAGGGTTATCTGGTACTGTCCCTGTCCATCGCTAAGTGGGACAGGCTGTATTGCACCATGAACTGCTGCTTGCTTCTAAGTGCATCTAGTAAGACTCTGTAGTAGTTTTAGGGCCTTCAAGTTTCTTTTTGCCAAGATATTAGGTTGAGGTGTACATCTGCTTAATATTGAGATTAAGAATTTGTTTAAACTACCCCTTAGGTTTCCAGGTTTGGGAAAAGAGATGGTCACCAAACCACCAAAGAGAACTCTAGAATGCAGTTTTTCTTGGAGTGCCTCCTTCAAGGCAGCAGTGCCATCACTGTGGGGCTGCTACCTGTGAGAGGGAATCCTTGCTCTTAAGAGCAAAGCTAGAGGTTTCAGGTGGCTTGTGTTAGTATCAAAGAACACTGAAGAATATTCCTTAACTCTTTTAATTTTTTTAGAATTTAAATTGCAAGTTTACTTTCCCTGTCAAGCTGTTGGCTCTCCCCCGTGATAGTTTCTTGCTGTAGCTGGTGGTGAGGGCTGCAAGACAAACCTAGGAGTGACTCACTTAACCTGCCTCAGGGGGTTGCAAACCCAATCCATGATGCTTGGGTTTTCTTCCTGCAGGTCTCAGCTGCAGCTAGCCCCGTCCAGTCTAAATTTTGAACTAAGCTTGACTAGTTGCTGTAGATGGCTGATATCAAGCTCCTTTGGAAGGAATTACACTTAAGTGACTGCAGAACTGCTGGGGGGATTAGTAGGTTGATGAAAACTACTTCAGTTATTGGGTGAGCTGTTACCCCACTTTGTAGGACAGTGTTTTCACTTTTTCTTGCATAACTTAAATCAATCGAGCAAGCTTGTTGGATCAGAAGTATTCTAAAGTTGGGTTCGGGAGAGAAGGATGTCTAAACTCCTGCATTATTGCTTTTTCAGCATTCGGTTTATTCTACAATGACAAACTTTGACAAAGCCCACTTTGTCCCCTCAAATGGTGTAGAAGAAAGTGGAAGTGCTGTATTTGTCGCTTTCAAGTGTTTTAGCACAGTTAAAGAACATGCTATTAAAAGATGATTAAACAAATCTGTACAAACACTAGCTGGTTTTCTGGTAGTCAAGTGCTCCAGCATGGTTTGAACTTGCAGCGTAGGTAGGTTGGTGATGGCACAGCTTCTTGGAGTGTGTGGGAGTAGGCTGGGAATGACAAGGTTGTGGCTCTGCTGGGCCCCAGCTGCCCTAGGGTGCTGCACCTAGAAGAGCAAGTGTGCCACACTTGCTTCACAGGGGGCTCCAGGGCATCAGAGACCTGGTTTTGCATTTCTTATGCAAATAACACTTCATTCAGTTGTATACCTTCTGCAGCCTTTCTTCTAAAGTCATCTTGGTTCGGGAACAGGCTCCTGGCTGGTCTGGAAATGGAAGTCAGGGCTGTTAACTGTGCAAGTGAAATGTCTTAATGTTGTGAACAGGGTACATAATTTAGGGAAATTGGAGATTAATGCATGTTTCTCTAAGTATCGCTTTGCTCTAACAAAGGGTTGAATGCAGTTTCATGAAGAGGAAATAGCAGTGCTCAGTATTTGACATTTGGGCTTGGCTCTCTATAATCAGTTGCTATGGGTCCTGAACAAAATGTTGTTGCTGCTGCTTGTGCTTCAGTTCTTTGGAGCTCATGGTATTGAGTTCTGTCAGGTGTTAGACCTGCAGATGAAGATACGCCAATTTTTAATGTTATTCTGCTAATAACATTAATGTTATTAACTTCATTCTGTATTCATTAGGTGTTCTGCTTTCTAAATGCAAAAGTACAGGTTGAAATCCAAGCTCAACACTTGCGTTTTAAAATCTAAAATTTTCCTTTACATTCCTGTTATTACGAATGCCACTTACCCAGTTAAGTGTTATTGTTCTATGCAGGTGTAAATTGCCACAACAGAAGGTCTGTTTGCATATGTCAATATGCTTATGTTCACTGCAGAAAACGATCTATGAGGTGTACTGTGCATCACATACCTAGTTGGGTGGGCATCAGATCACAACACTTCTCAGCACTCATTTACCGTAAAGGGCAATCTAAATAGAATGCCAAGGCTCACTTAACTGAAACGTAAAATATCTGAACTATTGGGGTGTGGTGGGAGGTAGTCTCCTAATTTGGTGGCTTTTGTCCTTTATATAAGCACTGATGACTAGCTATATTGTTATTATCACTGCATCTGGAAACCCCTAGACCTAAAATCCTGGTAGTGCTAAGTAAAACGCAAGTGTGAGTCCCATTGCCAGAGCTCTGTGAATGGTGTGTGGCACATGTGTAAGACTTGACTGCCCTTTAGGTAAATTAGAATTTATGCTAAAAATGCTGTACTTGTGAAAGCTGACTCAACTTTCCCCTCTGGTTTTCTTACAGGTATCTCCAACCAGGAATCATGAACTGGCACTTTTCATTCCTCTTTGTTCTTGGGACTTTAATGTCTGTATGTTCCCAGTTCAGTTTTTATCCTCTGGAGGAGCTTAGCTCTGATGTTGGAATCCAGGTCTTCAATCAAATAGTGAAAGCTAAGCCTCAGGACAATGTTGTTGTTTCTCCTCATGGGATTGCATCAGTCCTGGGGGTGTTGCAGCTGGGAGCTGATGGCAAGACGAAGAAGCAGCTGACAACTATGATGAGATACAGTGTAAATGGTCAGTGATCCTAAGGTGGTTTTGGGTGTGTTTTGTCAGACTCTTCATGATGTATGAGATGGTTTTCAAAGTGTGGTAGATTGCATCATGCACCAATGATGCAATCTCTGTTTACCGAAGCACAAAATTGACATGCTTGAAGTTAATTGGCAATTTGAGCATAGGCATGTACATATACCCAAACTGGCTTATAAGCAGCTTGGTTAATGACTTCATGGTGAGATCTGCCTTTGTCCTTTCCAAATTGGTATTCCAGAATAGGTGGATGGTGGTCCAGTGCTAGCTCTGAGCAGGAAGGTGGCAGTACTCTATTTCAGGCTGTACTGAACAACCTTTAATTAGCCACTCCTTAGATAACAGTGCCAGAGGATATTTCTTGGCACTTCACTAAAAGCAGTGCAAACTAACCATTCAATTGATACTTTCACTTTGCTCTTTAGTTTTGTTTGTATGTTTCTGCTGTCAGAATCCCTGTATGTGTAGTTCTTGTAGTGCCTTCTTCTTGAAACAGCCATTTCTGCTTGCCTGTGCCTGACACTGCCTGCATCTGTGTTCATATTCCTCTGCCAATGTCTGCCCCTCCAGAGGGAGTAGGCTGAAGTTTCTTACTGCTTTAATTTGCATGCTATTTTTGTGAGTGTTTGCCAGCAAGACTTAACATCTTAGTGCCAGCACTGTGCCTTACTTCCAAGAATAGAAAACCCTCCAGGAGGTAAGTGTACATTTAAATCTTGACTTGTATTGCCATATAACATGTTGTCCTGTCTTCATTTGCTTTGCTGTTTTGGTACTGGATTAAAGTCCAACAAAATTATTTGACACCTTAACATCTAAATGATTGAAATCTCTTCATGGGATAACCAGCTCTAGGAGCATTTGAATGCAAGTACTTGCAAAAATGATAAAGCATTATATTAACTGGCTTTCAGACTTCCTAATCCTGACTGAGACACAGAGGTTCTCAAACAACGTTAGAAGGTGGGCACTACCTGGTTAGAGACTTGTTATGGGATGCTACCTACATCCTTGCACAGGTTTCCCCTGCTCTTGTTCAGGCTACCTTAAAATCCTTTGGCAACTGTAGCAACTGCTTCTTTGGAAAGGTAATAGTTGAAAAGTATTTAATTTGTCTTTAGCTGTCTTTTAATGCGATTTAGCAGCTGGAAGCAAAGAGGAGAGCCAGCATCATGAGACCAGCCAGCTCTCCCCGGACCACCAGCAAGTGCTGCGTGGACCACCAGTGGTCCACAGAATACAGTTTGAGAACCTCTGTTATGGTATGTTCTCCAAAAGAATTTGCCCATGATATTGGAGAGTGAACATGTAGAAATTCATACCAGTGGTGCTGTTAAAGCATTTGTGATACATGAAACAGCAAAGCCATCTGAGGCTTTTTCTTACATGCAGCTAAGAAAATAACTCTGAACTAATTTATTCCTTTCATGTCTTGTTTGTCTACATAAGAAAGTAAGGAAATGTTTCTGCCTAAATTGTATTGGGAAACAGGGAATTTATAACAGCCACCCAAGGATGCTGTTTGATACAATGGCTGAACATGAAGTTGCCTGCCTGGCAGTAGCATTGCTGTGTAGACAAGCACTCATTGATAAGGTGTAACACAGGAGAACTGGGTATGGTGAACATAGCAGTTCTTCTGTGCTGCTATATGCTTTCCCTCACACACAAGTGAAGGAAGTAAGCACTTCGTACAATCTGCTTTCAGGTCCTAAGGATCTTGACTAAGCACTGGAACCTACTACTTTCCTTTTTCCTTTTTTTAGAGGCAAGTTCATGTGTTAAGAGATTAACTCCTGCTTGTAGCTGATTTAGTCTAGGACTTAGTCTTTAAAGAAACTAAGATGCAACTTGGAAGTTTATTGAAAAACTCTTGATAGCTTCCTTTATTGTCCAGTAAATGGAAAGGAAGTAAAGAAAACAATTTTTGCTTTACATTCTGAGGCTCAAGACCATTCGTTAAGCAAATCCTTCAGAGCTCTGAGTGAGCAGGCTGACCCTTTGACTCTTTGTCATTGTCACAGAACTGACAGGTGACTTAGCTTATATGATATTAAATATTTTTTGGACAGTTTGTTCTGTGGAAAAGCATGAATTGTAGCTCTACACTAGTATTTGAACCTCAGTGTAATCCTGAGCACAGTCTCTGTAACATTCTGAGTGGACAGCTAGAGGTGTAGCAGGCATCATAGTGGAGATTCATGTTTTTGCTGGGAATCAGTAGTGTTACACAGGTGATACATCAGAAATTGGTATTTTGAAAGTCCTTTCAGAATGCTTGCTTCGACTTTCCTTTTTCTAGTCAAGCACTTAATGTCCGATTTTTCATGTCATTAATAGTTGCGTATAAAGTAACTGTTGATATATCATGTTATTCTAAATTAAACTTGCTGTTTTTTCCAACTAGGAGTTGGTAAAGCCTTAAAGAAGATAAACAGGCTGATAGTCTCAAAAAAGAACAAAGACATTGTAACAATTGCTAATGCAGTATTTGCAAAGAGTGGCTTTAAAATGGAAGTGCCTTTTGTTACAAGGAACAAAGAAGTGTTTCAGTGCAGTGTCAAGAGTGTGGACTTTGAGGACCCAAATTCAGCATGTGATTCCATCAACCAATGGGTGAAAAATGAAACAAGGGGTAAGTATTGGTGAGCGCCTTTCTGCATGCCAGGGTGGTGTCTGAGACCTCCAATTTAGATGCAAATAGTGTAGAAAGAGGGAGGTAGAGAAAGCTCTGTTCTGCAGCTCAGAACTGTCTTTTAGCTGGCTATTAATGTGATGTTTTAGAACTGGTGGGTCAGGAACCAGCAGTCTTGTTGCCCCAGCAGATGTAGCCTGTGTGGTGGCCTGGAGGGATGTGTTTGGGGTGTGTCCATCCATCCATGGGATCAGAGGAGCTTTTACTCTTCTTTGCATTCATGTAACTGGTGAGAAATCCAAGCACAGTTGTCTTGGGTCCAAGCTATCTCAAATATTGATGCTTTCAGGCAACTCGGATGTTTTATTCAGTAAATCAGACTTATAGGGTACTTCAGCCTTTGCTCTGACTGCCCTGAACTGTCCTAAGATAAGACCTTGTTCTTAGGACTCTAATTTAGTGGAGGATTCTTAACTAATCCTGCCTTGACAGAACTCGTCATGCTTCAAGCCTCTTGAACCAATTGTCAAGCTTATATATGCTAAAGCCAAAGATCACATTTTTCAACATGTTCCCACTCTAAGTGAGCTACGTGTTTGGTACCTTTTGGTGCTAAAACAAGTCCCTCCTGGATGTGAGGAGTGTGTTAATGATGTTGGATATAGTATTTGTGAAATGAGGCTGTCAAATACTTCCTTGAACACATCACCAGTTTTGCATAGCAATGTTGCAGGCAGTGTGTGAATGGGGAGGTGTTTCAGCTGAAACTATTCCACATAGTCTTAGATTTGCTTACATGCTGGAAAGGGTAGAGCCTTTTTAGTTCATAAGACATCAGGCTATTAGTTAGCAAGATATTTTTAATTATCCCAAAAGTTTACTTTTTGACAAAGAATACCATTGACTGTAGGAATTTTAAATGGATTGCCTTATGAGGTCCTGGCATGCTCACAGGTGAAGGGGGTCTGAAGTAATACGTGCATCAGGTTCTTCAGAAACAGTTGGTCAGTGTTACGAAAGCAAATACTCAAGAATTCCTTTATTTCTTCTAGGTATGATTGATCAGGTTGTAGCTCCAGATGATATTGAAGGCAGTTTGACCAGACTGGTTTTAGTGAATGCTGTGTATTTCAAAGGCTTATGGAAATCACGATTTCGACCTGAAAATACAAAGAAACGCCCATTTTATGGAGCTGATGGGAAGACCTACCAAGTTCCTATGCTGTCCCAGTTGTCCATCTTCCGCTGTGGTAAGCTCCGTGACTCCCACTTCCACCATCTACGGGTGTAGAATTTGCTCTTTCCTTTCAAATTGAAACAAGAGCTTGCTGTGCATGTAGTGTTTGGTTTTCCTTCTTGTAGCTGATATAGATGGATTGTGTTACAGAAATGTCTCTTGCTGCTGAGGCATGGACAAGGTACTTAACAGTTGCCTTAAGATTGGATACTTTGTCAAGTATTGCCTTATCCTTTGCCTTCAAGAGGGAATGTCTAAAGTACCCAAACTGAGAAATTTGCATGTCAGTTAAGCTTTGCTGTAAGAAAGTACATGTTTATAAAGGCTGAGAATAAAGGAAAGCTGCCAACAGACAGAATGGTAGAGGTTTACCTGGCGGTGAACAATATATGAGAGAGAGATTGGAGTAGAATCAGTTTATATTTTACTGCAGATAGAGAAATGGGACTTGCAGAGTCTTATGGGAGCCAGAGGAGCGGGGATGGAATGTTGGCTGTATCTCCTGAAGTGTGAAACTACTCTTCAGACTGAGTCACAAGTGAAAAGAAGTTCAGCAGGTTCTGCCAGACTTCCATCAGAGACTCTCAGAGCTGACACCATCAGCTTGATGTGACTGACAGTATACTCCAGAGCTCCAGTATGCAGCCTTATGGGGATTTTAGTGGTCAGAGTAGAGATGGATGCTCTGAATAAAAATTTGTGTTGCATCCTTCTTAGAAGTGCTGCCTACAACTTTATTCTATGTGTGCTAAATACAGTCTGAGAAATAGGCCTGAAAATACAGCTTGCTATAAATCTAAAAACAAGACACACTGGGCTCTTAAATGCCTGGTTTTACTGTCAGTAGTGCTCAACTAATATTAGTAGACTTATGTTAAAGTAAACAACTTTGACTCTGTCCCAAACCTGTAATACTAGAGCAGATGTAATGTAACACTTTAACTGCTGAAAGCACAAGCTGGGGGAGGTAGGGGGGCCTCCTGCAGTATGTACTAATTTTGGAGTTTCAAGGATGTTTGTAGCTTAAGGTGGGGTTTAGCAAGATGTGGTAGCTTTAGTGGTGGCTACATGTTCATGTACTTGCTAGAATTGCTTACTTATTTTCTTGCTGTGAGATAGGACAGGAGAAAGAGCAAAACGGGCTTAAAACTTCAGAAGGAATAAAGAAAACTTCATTGACAAATTTAACAGGATTATGAGAATCAGAATAAAACCTTTAAAACACTTATCTTCCCCCCAGCACTCTTCTTTCTTTCCCACCAACACAACAATATAGAAAAATGAAACAAAGATTTCTAGTAGTGTATCACTCTTAGAGCAGTCCTTCTTCCAATTCACCCAGGGAGAGGAGCCTCATGTTGGCAAAACCATGGAGACTTCCCCACAAGACTTAGTTCCCAGTCCTCTTGTGCTTATAATCTTCACAAATGCAACTGCCTGGGAAAATCTGCACCTTCAAAGTCCTCACAGCCCTCCCAAAGCTGTGCTTCTGGGCCATATGAAATGCATGTGGTATTATATTTTAAGGGTGAATGTTCAAATGCAAAGGTTCATCTTCATCTCCCTCCAAAATCATCTTCTGGGAACATGAGGGAACATGACATCTCTGGGAAGAGAAGACTGCCACCCCCTCCCTCAAGACAAAGGGGCTTCACTACTTCATCTCTCTCTGTTCCAGTATTTCAAAGAAGATTACAGTCTCTGCTCAGGTCTCAACTGAACCACTCCAGCCCCCCATGATTTTCTATTATTTAAAAGGTTGATTAGTGTCCATCACCATGGCTTACAAGAGAATTTCAGTCTACAGCTTCTCCTCACTGTCCAGCTAAATTCAGAACCTCTTCTTCTGCTGACTTTCATATCTTTACACTCTTTCTCCGTGTCTTCTCAGTCCCTTTTCTTTCACTCAGGAGAAGATCAATGTCTGTAGGTCTCAGTCTGGGCACTAAAGAGTTAAATCTCACGCAGGCAGACAGGACTAGAACACAGTGGAGCACTCAAGGCTGTGCTGGGGGCTGGGCCAGGGTATTGAGGGGTTAGGCCTGAACACATCGGCCAGGCTGGGCTCTTCAGCCCTGCAGGCCACTCTCTGCCTGGCTGCAGGGCTGCCTCCAGTCTCTGCCCAGTGACTTCTTATGGTGCCAGTGCTGGGGGGGAGCACCCAGAATCTCGGTGGCTGCAGTCCACTCCACCTCCCTCCCTGGTAGAATTCAACAGCAGTGGCATCACAGCCCCAGGCCCTCCCAGGATCTGCAGGGAAGGGACTCAGCCTGGCCCTGGCCATGAGGAGGGGTGAGGCTGGCCCTGGCTGCACCTACATGGAGCTCAGATATTATCTTAAGCTTTGCTGGAAAGAAAAGAGAGAGCTCCCTTCCCAGGCTTTTCATTTTTGAAAAGGGGTATTCATGGAGGCATATCTCTTTTCTGATTTGCTACTTAGCATCCATTATTTCTGTAGGCTAGGTTCTATCTCAAACCAGCACACAAGACTATTATCTTGAAGGCTTTTGTCTTCTGATGCAGGTTATAATATCAATTATGTTGGCCTATGTTTAAGCTAAAGAAACAATTAAGGCTAAAAAGGAACAAAAGAAATAACTGCTCAGTGACTCATTTGCTGAGGACTCATTTGAGTTTTTGTATCTTTGGATTTCCTAACACAGGGCTTCTATTTTATCCATGCTTGCAATGGGGTATTTAAAAGTTTAAATATCTTAATTATTTTCAGTCCCATCAGCTGACTGAAGCTGAGTTCCACTCCTGTTGAGTTTGCCTGAGTAATGATAGCAGCATCTAACAAATCAGGAAAGCAGCATTTACCTGTTGGACAGTTTGCCTTGTGTCACTGTCCTGGAACTGACTTCAACCAGTGTTAGATCTGTAGGCTTCAGCCTGAGAACCACTGCCGTAATAAAAGGAATAGTGAAACTGCCAACTTTGACATGATTTCCTGCAAAGCAGAGGTGCAATACTGACAGTTTTGTAGCAGTACGAGTTTAGGGCTGGTTTCATGGCCGTGGCAACAAGATTAATTTTGTAATGAAACAAAATTTTTTAGCTTGAGCTGACAAGCACAGATTTAGATGAAGACAGGAAAGACCATGAGATCTTGCTGCTATCCTAAAACTTTGCCTACTGTCTGTAGTTAAACTGACAAATTTTAACTCAGAACTACTATTAAAAAAGCCTTATGCTAGAAATCTCACAGTAAGCAAGGGGAGCTTGGAGGAAGAGAGGGTTGCTCAAAGGTAGTCTTGCTGTAACTTGGATTTTTTGCTATCTCACTCCATCTCATTTAATTGACCTCTTGCACTGCCTCAAAGTGGCTGCTTTCCACTATCTTGAAAGACTTCAGATTGCTTTCTAATCAGATCCTTATTAAGCAAGAAAATTAAGCAAATGCAGCAGAGTACTTCAGACAGGAACCAGGAGGTCCTGCAGTAACTCTTGGAGTAACAAGCTTGTCTGCAAAATCTCTTCAGTTTCAAAAGATAGTCTGTTGCTCTTCCTTGCTTTTTTTTTATTCTCAGTTGACAGTTGGTTCTGATACAGCTGAGATCTGAAGCAGAGATCCAGCTAATTCACAGACCTGGTCACTTCTAACGTAGCTGCTTGCTGCTCTGGGCTGGTGAGATCTGTCTGGGAAACAGTATGTGTGTTAAATTAGTATTTGCTCCATGGTGTTATCGTGTCTGTGTTTTATGTCATACTAGGGCCCTTAGCTTTTAAAAGGTTGCCCAGCAGGAAGTCTGGGACATAGAGTCCGTTTTGAGATGTGGGCAAAGCTTTCCTGACAGACTGTTCTAGCCGTGGTTGTTAAGGAAGAGATTTTAGGCTATAGGGTCTGTGGCTCAGTAGATTTTGGGTTTGTTTGTTTCTGGTTTTTTAGGGGCTACAAGTACCCCGAATGAGCTGTGGTACAACATCATTGAGCTGCCATACCACGGGGAAATGATCAGCATGTTGATTGCACTGCCCACCGAAAGCACAACACCGCTCTCTGCTATCATCCCCCACATCAGCACAAAAACAATAGGAAGCTGGATGACAACCATGGTAGCAAAAAGAGTGCAGGTTATTTTACCGAAGTAAGTACTTATATAATCCATTCCTTCTTCAGGGAGTGTTTGGGGGGTTATTTATATGTATCTTATCTGATACAGGAGAAGGAATCCTTCAGGTGATTTTCCTGCATAATAGTGGTGCATGGTTTTTTGGGTTTTTTTTGGGTTTTTTTTTGTTCCAACCAGATTTACAGCAGAAGCAGAAACAGACTTAAAGGAACCTCTGCAAGCACTTGGAATTACAGACATGTTTGATCAGTCAAAGGCAAACTTCGCAAAAATAACAAGTAAGTATTTTAGTTTGTTTTAGTTCATGATGGTCTTTCATAGTTTGTAGCTCTGAATAAAGTGCTGTTTTACCAATGCAGTTGTCTGCTTTCTCTTGGCTAAGTGTTGCCATGACTTTGGAGCTGGTTTTATGTCATAGCCAGCCGGGCATGACTGCTTCTGTTCAGCATTGCAGTGGCTTTTTTTTCTCCCTTACATTACAGCATTAAATCATGCTGGTCAGCTTCTTAAGATTTGATATTGCAACCTGAGGGTCTCAAGCATTGTCTGAAATCTTTGGCAGGACTTAATACTGTACCTTAGTCTGTATCAAATACTGAAACTATAATGTATAACCTTCCTTGAAATGTGTGTTTAGTGACTTTCTTGAGCTGTAAGAAAGCATGTATAAAAAGGATTCACACTATAAGGGACTGACCCAACTCATTAGTATCTGAAAACGGGGTGTAAACACTTTTGAACTCATGGCTGTAAAATGTAATCTTATTTCTCTTCTCTGCTATTATTAAAATCCTGATTCGCTTTTATAGAACTGTCTAATAAGAAAGCTTACCTTGTGCTGCCTTAATTTGAAAACAAATTCCTGTGTTTCATTGAAATTAACCATCAATAAGAAAGCTTAATAAATGGGGAGGAAAGTGTAAGATAGGTTATTCTCTATTTTGTAATTACTCACTAGTGACTGTATTCAGAGGTATTATTCTTTACAATCCAGCAGGATTGTAGCAGCTTTTTTTTAGTATTCTGAGCCATGCTGACAGAACTGCTTAGCTAGAAAGTACTTCAGGATTCCCTCAGTGAGTTTTACTGAAGGTGCTCTTCTCCTTGGGCCTTCCAGGAACAGAAGGTCTTCATGTATCTAATGTTCTGCAAAAGACAAAAATTGAAGTTAGTGAAGATGGAACCAAAGCTTCTGCAGCAACAAGTAAGCAATTGTACTTATAACTGTCAGACTTGGAAAAACTCCATTAGAAGGCTGTGGTACTACGCAAAGATAGCCCACTTGGAGATCACTACAGCAATATGCTTGGACTCAGATCAGTTAATGGGTTTTATGTAATTTCCCAGTAAAATCTCAACTTGCCAGTGTTGATCACTGTAAGAAATATTAACAGGTTTACTTCTCAAGAAGCATTTTCTCATAGCTTAGACTTTATATCAGGCCACTGATATGGCATATTCTGGCTATCCAGGTTACAAAGAATAAGCTACTGCAGCCTTTGGGTAACAACCCAAGGCTTCCAGCTTTCTATGGGTCTTACGTCTTTTTAAATGCTTCCTGTAAGAATATCATGTGACTTGTGTGGCTTTAAATGTCCAAGTTGGTAGGTTTTAGGCATTTGTCTGCACTTATTCAAGCCTATATATATATACATGCATTTATATATCTACAAGGAAACTTTACTTTGATGGAGTACATAATGCATTATAGTGTTTGATTTGTCTCACTCTAACCCTTTTTTTTTTTTTCCCAAGCTGCAATTTTAATAGCCAGGTCATCCCCTCCTTGGTTTATAGTAGACAGACCATTTGTATTTTTCATCCGGCACAATCCTACAGGTAAGCAGAATCTGTAAGTACTTTTTGGCTTAGAAGTTGAATATCAGCTATGTAATAGTGACAAAAGAGGTGTGGAACTACTACATAACTATTAAAAAAATCCTGTAAGTGCATTTTTATGCCTTTAATTTTAGATTATTTTATTGGGAATTCAACTTGGAACAGGGGAAAAATGCAACTTAGCTGTCAAGTTAACAGAAACAAGTATGGTAGTTTTGTGGGTATAAAAGAAGAGTCTTTAATATTTGTATTCCCTGAGTGCAGAGAAGACAGCTCTTTACTGGTAGTGAATTGGTGAATAGGACCCAGCTTTCTGGACAGTCAGACAGTGAGGGCCAAGGCAGACTAGGTGGTTGGGGATCCAGGGTGCTGCTCCAGCCTGCTCTGAACATAAGCCAGTGCTCCAGTATAGTGCTCATGGCTTCTTTGCAGTATGGGCTGATTCTCCTAGAGCAGACCTGCCCTTCTTGCAGCAGTGTGTAAGATCAATTTGTCAGCTAGTGGGGAACAAGGTGCTGCTGCCAGCACTGGGGCAAGAGCAGGCTGCTGGCAGCAGGCCCCATGCCAAGGCTCCATAGAGCATCAACAGGGCTGTGTGTCTCTAGAAATAGGAGCTGGCCACCTATCCAAACATGCTCTTCCCTGAGCTCACAGACCTGAGGAAGGCTGGATAAGACTGACAAGGTGGCTTGGCTGTGCTCTGTGGACTTAATGCTTTCATGGAAAAGTTGAATTCTATTTACAGATGATGGTAATCCTTATTTTTGTTTCATCCCTCAGGTACAATCTTGTTTATGGGACAAATAAACAAACCTTGAATATGGAAAATACTTTCTTCAAGAAGTAAACAGGCACACCCCTGTTCTGTTAAATATTTTGTACACTACTCTTTGACTTCACTCAAGAACTAGTTTTAACCACTGACTAGGTTTTGAAACAGGAGTCGACAGTTCTGGCTTTGTGGGGAAAATACAGATTGAAAACTACAGTATCTTCAAAATGTCTAAAAGGTTCTCTAAACTACTGAATGGTTACCTATGCTAACAGCTTCTGAGCTTTTTCTCTATCTACTAAGAATTTTATGTATGGCTTTTAGTGAGAGTATTTTAACAAAGAATGATAAATGTTTCTATTAATGTTGGTTTCTTCTTGTGTGTGGAAAAGGTCTAATTTTGTAGATACCACCTATCAAGATTACTTTTGGTTCTTGAGTATCTTGGTACCTGGATATTCTTGGTAAAAATAGAATAAAAGTTCTAGCAGTTTTTATATAGTGCATGTATCACTGAGAGTTTTAAAACTGATGAGGTGTTCAATACACATCGCATTGTCCTGTCTCATTGTAATGTAAACTTGTCATTGCTAGTATACACTTTCTATTGGATTTAAATTTTATATTTGTTTTTGTACAAAGGAAAAAAAATAAAACTGCATTATGAACAGTCAGTGTTGTGGATCATGGATGTGCTGATAGATACTGGGGTCCAGAGTCCCGTGTAATGGTTTGAGATTTACTTTTAGAAGGGTAAAAGGTGAGAGATCTTTTGTGAGACTTTTTTTTTTTTTGGGGGGGGGTGTAGTTGCTTGATTTGGGTGGTGGGGTTTGTTTGGTTGTTTGAATTTTCCTTGTTTGTTTTAGTCCCTCCTTCCTATGACCTTTTTTGAAGTCATTTTACTGTGGATGAATTATCCATAGGTTTGGTATCTGAAGAGAACTCTATTTCGATAGGCCCAAGTTACTGCTGAAAACTGCCCCATGAGGACATCTCAGTGCACCTTTGGGGCCTTTCCTCATATTCCCTGGGGTGCAGTGCATCTCTTTATGCCCCTTGCAGGATCCTGAGTGCAAAACTCTTTCCAAAAGATAAGCAGTAAATCCCTTTGGCTTGTCACAGATGGTTCTTTGTTGTACTGCTTCTGTGGCAACTGAGGGATTTGGGTGGGTGAGGTAAATCTTTGGCAGCTCTGAAGGGTACATTCACAGAGAGAAGAGGCTGTGGGTCTCAGGGGAGGAATTCCTGTAGACTCAGCCCTGGTTGGAAGTAGGTGACTGTACCATGTATCCATAAAGTGGAGGGTGAATGAGTGTTTATAGCCTCTTGGTCAGGTAAGAAAACATGATGAAGAGAAAATGCTTCCAGCTGAAAATACCTGAATCTGTTGTGCATGGCCAGTCCTGACCCAGTCCAAACCCCAGGCTGAGAGCTCATAATATGCTGCCAGATATTGAGCCAATCTTCTTGCCTATCTTTTCCTGCTTGAGTTGAACACTGCAGTCATCAAGAAGAATAAACTGTAGGTGTTTTATGGGGTATATTAGCTGCCTACCACCCAATCCATGTAAACTGGGGAAGACATGCTTCTGCTGCATGCTGAGGGCTAGGTCTCCTGCAGCAGGTGAATGGAGAAATTTGTATGGCCTTGTTGTCTTCCTGTCTTGCTGAAGATAACGTGAACCCTGCAGGTGGGGGGGGGAAGACAAAGTCAAAAGCAACAACCAAAAAATGATTAAGTATGGGGAACACATAAGTAAAAATTTTGGTGCTGAGCAGGAGAGCTCTCTTGGCTAACCCAGCCACACCTGCCTTCAGTTCCTTGCATCTCATGGAGCTAAGGAACACAAGTAACAACAGAATACATACTGGGTTATAAACAATCACAGTGACATTTGCTTTGGTTTGTCTTGCATCTATCTTGGATATGGTTTGTCCTGCAAGAATAGAAAAATGTTGCCTCAGGAACTACAGCGCCAGGACCTAAGCTGGACTTAATTCACACACACACATTGTATTTTTTTGACTACTGGGATGCAATACATCATCTTTGGGCTCTGGAGCAGTGCAGGATTGTATTTCAGAGTAACAGCTGCTGTTTTGATATCAAAATAAAATAGCAATATAAGAATTAATTTTCCAGTTGCTTCTGTTTTAAGGTTTGTATTAAGAATTCAAATATTACAAGGCTGGCATTAAAATGGAGCAGGACTTACCCACCGCAGCAGTGTCTACTCTAGGCAGCAAGCAGGCTTGGGATTAGGTTTGGGCAAGAAAAAAAAAAATGCAGTGACATAAGTTTCCAGGTTTGCTTTAGTACAGTTTGTGTAAACAACTGTCAGTCCCTTCTGTTAATCCTGAAATAATTTGCAAAATAGGATGATCACTTTAGAGCATGAACAGTGAGTAACTGTTTTTTCCCAAAAGTGGACAGTGAAGAGAGTGGCTTGGCAAAAGTGAATGGGATTATTTAGTCTGCTGGAGCCAGGACTACCTCCCTAAAATGAGCTAACTGAGGGGGAATGCCACAGGTAGTAGCTACTCCTGGTGAGCTTCAATCTTCTGCAATATAAGAAATTTGTTCCCACTTAGAAGAAGGGAACTTCAGCTCTGCCACTCCCAGGCAGTATGTTTTTTTCAGTGCTGGAAAAAAAAAGCTAAAATGCAGGTTTGAACTAAAATGTTGGTGGTATGTGCCTATAAACTGGGTCAAGGAGCTTGAAGTGAAGGGAAATTAGTTAAAAGCTTTGGAAGATGGGGATCAGGTTAGCTGCTGAAAACTTCCTCTTTAGTAGTGCTGTAAAAACATTGTGCTCTTCCATCCTGTGAGCTGATTAATATAAAATTTCCTGTCCTGCTTGACAGAGTAATGAGTTCAGTGTGATGTTTTAGCATTGAGGCAGTGTTTACTGTAGTCTGTTAACCCTTAGTGTGGCAGTCTGTTAGCTGCTCTTGAAAGGCTTTGGGGAATCTGATTGCAGGTAGTAGAGGTTGCATGTTAATTGTTTTCAAAGTCATCTTTGTCTCTATCACTGTCAAGGTGAATGCTCATGCTGCTTGGTTCAGCATTCCTCCTTTACTCCCAACTGCTTCACAGTTGGACTTTGTCATCCTGGCAAAGCTGAGATTGTTTTGGGCCCCTAAGCCCTTTGATGTTTGAGGGCTGGGAAGGGACTATCCTCAAGGAAGAACAGAGACCATGAATATGCAAAGCTTAACTTACTGTAATAATGGATGGGTATTCAAGCAGGAGTTGCAGAATTCCTGCTCAGATGGTCTCATTGTCTGCTCTTCCTGGCTGCTCTCTACAGAGCCTGTTTCTCAGTCTAAAAGCACAGATAAACATATGCTTTGTAAACTTTTCTAAGGTGGAAAGCCCTGAGAAACTGCTCTTCAGCACTGAGACTGAAACCCTGGGCAAGGAGTGACTGTGGAAAATGCTTGTGATTGCAGTTGCTTTAGCCTAGAGAGTAAGTAGGGAGAAATAGTTTGGTAAACTTTGCCATATACATTTCCTGAGCCAGGTATGTAATGAAGAAAGTAGTTAGTCATGAAGTAATTAACAGGTGAAATAGCAGGCTATTAATATGCCAAACCATGCCTTAACTTGTTTTTCTAACTTCAGAGAGCTCTAAAAAGGCTGGTTTTCTTTTACAACTTCCCCATTTCATTAATGCTCTTGATTTCAAATCCTATTTGCTGGACAGAGTGGAGAGTGTAGGGAAGGGCCAGTTCCTCAGCCTGTGTAAAGGGATAACTTATGTCCATCCTTGGGCATCACAGCACATTCCCTGCTAGCAGCTGCCTTCTGACAGCAACCTCTCCCTTAAAAACATGGCTGCATTGCCTCCCAGCAACAATGTGGCTTAATAAAGATGAAAAAGATCAAGAAGTTAATATCTCTTTTGTAAGCAACATTTAAAAAGCTCTCCCTCATGCTTCAAAGAAACTAAAAGCCATTTAGTTTAGTCCCACCAGTTTAAATTGCACATATTTATTAGTAGTAATACCAATATCTGCAGTGGTTGAAACTTGTCTAACACTAATAATTTCCATTATTAGTGCGGTACCAGGAAGCTGTGATTCACAACCAAACAGGTCTTGTTTTGGTTGTGACAACCAGGAGATCAGCCCCTATCAAAGGCTGTAGGGGAACCTAAAAGTAGAACCTGCAGTTCTCTGCCCTCCTCCCCAAGAGGGTGGTGCTGGTGAGAGTGCATTCTCCTTGCTCTTGTTTCTGGGCTTGCTGCTATGGCCAGGTGGGCACTGTTCACTTAATAGGTGATACTTTTCTGTGCTGCTGCTGGTTTAGCGATGGGTGCATATTGCCAGCTTGCAGCAGGACAGCCTGCTCAGTCTTGTGCTGTCCTCTCTTCAGTTCGTGCTCAAGTTCCCAGGGATGCTAATTTTTGCTTTCAAAGTCACAGTGAGGATAGCTCATGCAGACTGGAAGAAAGATTAGGCCCTGTCTGCAATGCATGTGCCATGCATTGTGCACTAACGCTGCCAATGCACAAGCAACCCTGATTCAAGGATTATCTTCCCCAAGCCTTTTTGGGTCGCTAAGTCCACGGCAATGTTGGATCTGGGCTCCTAATGCACCATGTTCCCTGTAATTAGGTGTATAAACTCCTGAAGGACATTTGTGCAATAGAGGGAGTGAATCAGATGATTTTTCTTTAGGGCACTGAGCACCTGGAGCCTGTGGCCATCAGTTAATTATACTGGCGGAGAGCCACCCGACCTAGACAGAAGGGCTGTGTTTGTTTTGATTCCAGACTACTGTGTGCTGGCTGGTTTGGGATCAGAACAGGTGGTGAAGGGGAAAAGCAGGGCTGTATCTGACTATCTATCTTTTGCTGTATTTGACCAACGTGGGTTCTTCTCCCTTCCTGAAATGGTGGAGGTGAGGACACTGCAACCAGCCTGTTCAAGGCTTTGCTGGCAGCTGTGTGCCTATGAGAAGCACAGCCCCGTGTCACCTCTGGCCCTTCTTGCCCCTGGACTGGGCTGGCTGTCAGCTGTCCCCAGTGGCAATGGGGCTTTGGGGGGACAGGGCACTGTCAGTCCCTCTGAGAAGTGGTGTCACCCTCAGTGCTCCACCTTGAGCTTAAAAAAGCCCCTAAACCAAACCAACAACAACAAAACCATCAACCAAAGACAAACCTCCCAAACCCCTCTGAATCTATTCTGAGACAAAATGATGGCATTTGAACTGCTTTTTTTTCTGGTTTTGAGGGGCTTTTTTTCCCTGTTGGTAGCTCTTAACAGTGTCCTCTAGGCATCAGGGTCAAGCGGTGACTTTCCTGCCCAGCTGGCCTCTGCACAGGGTGGTGATTCAGCAGGAGGTTCCTCATGTCCTCCTGTCCCCATATCCCCCTGTTCCATATCCTACTTCCCCATGTTCCCCTCTCCCCGTATCCCCATATCCTCCTGCCTCCCTTTACTACTCTCCCCATATCCCTTGTTACCATATTTTGCTGTCCTTGTACCCCTGTCCCCATCACCCGTATCTTCATTTCTCTCTCCCCCTGCCTTATATCTTCCTGTCCCTGTCCCCATATCCCCTTCTCCTCACATCCCACTGTCCCCATCACCCTCTTCCTATCCCTGCTGTCCCCATCCCCATCTTCCCATACATCCATATCCTGTTGTCCCCGTCCCCATCTCCCTGTATCTTCTTGTCCCTCTCTTCCTCTGCTCCATATCTTCCTGTCCCCATTCCCATTTCCTCTGTACCCCTTTTCCCACATCCTCCTGTCCTCATCTTCTTCTGTCCCCATCTCCCCATACGCCTCTCTGTCCCTACATCCCCCTATCCCTATATCCCTATATCCATCTGTCCCCATATCCCTCTGTTCCAGTGTCGCGGCGGATCCGTCCCTCGGCCGCCGGCCCGGCGCGGCCGCAGCGCCCCCTGGCGGCCCTGCTCACACGGTGCAGCCCGGTGCCGGTGCCGGTCTCTCAGCGGGGGCACGGCGGGGCCCTGGTGCGGGAGCAGGAAAACACAGGGGATCTGCACATCCCCCGCTCCTGGTTCCCACCCAGGAGACGGAAGAGCGGGTAGGAGGATGTATCTCCAAGTCAAAATACCACCACGCGTCTCTAGCCATGGTCAGCAGGATGGTGAGTAGCAGATGATGGGGCCAGAAAGAATGTCTCATGTGATAAGAAAGAAAGGTTAAAAAAAGTTCATAACCACTAGTCATCAAACAAAATTTTTGGATAGGAGTTCTTGAAAACATTTCCATGTGCATATGCCTAGAGCTGCACAGCATCCCTGCTGGGAGAACACTGTCTTCCCCTCTTCAGGCAAAAAAGCCAAACTCACTTTTGACAACTAGCAGGAGTTAAGTAGGTCAGGCTTGAAAAGCAGAGGAATAGGTGTGTACAAGTTTGAATAATAACCAGAGCATTGGGCAACAAGGTGCTGTTCGGTGTCTACTTGGATCACAAATTACCATTCTGACTACAGGTATGTCCACTGGACCAAGCACTGCACTGCTATTCACAAGCACAGGGAAACCTTGAACAGCAAATGTGGTAAAAGGATTTTAGAGCCAGCTATGCCAGGTATTTTGCTTAAGTGGTCATTGCCTGTTGTCTTGACTGGGGAGATTTGTTAGGCCAGACCTGGAGTAATGCTCTTGTCCTCAGTGACCAAGTCACTCTGGAAATACAGAGGACACATAACAAAGCAGGGAAAAATGGAGGCAAAACAAAGGATATTTAACCATATATACCTTTAAACTTCAAGCTGGACCCATTCTTCCTGTGTCTATTTCCTTTGCTGTATAGGCAATCTCCCTTACTGGCTTTCTCAGCTTCAAAATTTGCCTCTTGGGACAGGTCAGGGGAAAGATAATTGCTGTCTGCTGCCCTCCCCCAGGATCCTGGGGAAGCCTCATTCATCCTCCTGACTGCAGGTATGCGACATGGTCTGTGACAGCTTATCAAAAAGTACAATTCCCAGCACCTGCTCCAGGAGGTTTGTCTCCACCTCATCTTGCAGCTCTTCAGGCTCAGCTCCGTCTGGGACATCCAGAGCACGAATAGCTTCACCCAGCTCCCCAGCAAGTGTTTTCAGTTAAGCCCAGTGTGGGTTGGCTATATCCAAACGCTGGCATTCAGATATAAGACTAAAAACCAAGCATGGAAGGGAGGAATTCTGCTGTTGGTTACTCAGCTACATGGCCAACATTCCCATGCAGTCACCACAGAGAAAATAACAGTGCAACACAGCTGCTTAAGAACTTATAGGATGAAGGATTACAGCTGCTTTAACAAACAGAAAGGAGCTCATGTATTTCCTGTGACTACACATCCTGCCTCAGCCCATATCCCTCCGTTAGTTACTCCAGGGTAACAGCCTTTCCTTTGCTGCCTTCAGGTGGCCCCATGCCAGAGGGGACTGGCCTCATTGAGCCGGTATCACGGCGACGGCTTTTCCTGGACAGAGTCCATGGGAGAGCATAGCCAGCCCCGCGCCCAGGCCACAGAAAACGGTGTTTGAGCCCGGGGACACCAGAGGGGATACGTTCCGGCCCGGGCAGGCGGCCCCCACCGGCAGGTTGACTTCTCCGCTCTTCTATGAAATACGGCCGATGCGGCTCGTCTATTCTAGTGAATACGGCCGGCGGCGGCCCGCCCCCTCCCGTGACGGCATCTGCGCGCGGTCGGGCTGCGCCGCTACTCGGGACTCTTCGGCCCGGCGGGCGGCGCCGCTACACGCAGCGTTACGGGCCATGGCTGCCGAGATTCACTCGCGGCCGCAGAGCCGCCGGCCCGTCCTGCTCAGCAAGGTCGAGGGGCATCAGGATGCCGTGAGCGCCGCGCTCCTCATCCCCAAGGAGGACGGCGTCATTACGGCCGGCGAGGACAGGTGACCCGGGGCCCGCTCCCCGATGGGCAGGGCCGGGCCGCGGGGCTGGGATGGGAACCGGGGCAGCGGGGCTGCTGAGGGAAATCCGTGTGTGCGCTGTGCCTTTGCCGGGAGTTGCGCAGGGACTCCGTGCCTGCAACCGTAAGGAAATCGGCGGAGCCGCGGTCCCAGGGAGGACGATGTCCTCACCTGTGAGGGAGGATGGGCTCGGCTCGCCCGGTGCGGGACGCGGGGCCGGCACTTTCCCGCCGGCGAGGAGAAGCTCCGTGCTCCGTGCGCGCTGTCCTGCCCCTGCGGAGCAGCTGGAAAAGCACAGCTCGTCCTGTGTGTGAATGGGTCCTGCGGAGCTTACCAGCAGAACCAGGAGTGAGGGAGTATGTTTCCCTCGGCCTTCCGCTCTGCTGGCTCAAACATTTGCAGCGTGTCGCTGCTTCCCCTGCCTGTCGGGAGAGTTGGAGTTCCCCGAGCTGCTCTGGTCGGAATGATGTTCCAGTGGCTCGGTGTGCAGGTCCCAAACCTGCTTCCCTCTGGCTGAAGCCGCTCAGGGTGTGAGTTGGCAGATCTGAGGGGAGAGGAGGTGATGAACTGCTGAGCACAGTGCTTTCTGCTTGGAAGGGAAGGCGTCTTCAGTCTTACCGTGGTTCTCGGCACGACTGGCCTAGCATGTAAAACGTCAGCCACAGAGGCTGGTCATGTCATTGAGCATTACTTAGATGAAAGGAAAGTGGAAATGAAGAAGCCGGTGGTGCAAAGGGCTGTGGCCAGGAGAGTGGTGAGGGGTCTGCAGGGTATAGCGAGAGATGGAATTTCACCCGTTCTTTGTGGAAAGTGACTTAAATATGAAGATTGTTGTTGGGAGATGCTTGTTAAGAAACTACGACTCTGTTTGAAAGAATGGTGTTAAAAGTACAAAAGTGCATTCTTTGAGGTGTAGCTTGGTGCAGGGATAATTTTACTCTGATACTATAAAACTTTAGAAACTAAATTTGCATTAATATTTGCATGAATTTCTGTTTGAAAAGCTTGACCTTGTGAGAATTAGGAGGATAAGAGTGCTGAAAATCAGCAGAACAATTCAGGTGTTATCTGAACTGGGTTTTCTGGCATTTATTTTTAGGTCAAAAAGTGCAAACAGATCAGCTGTCTAATTGGTTTGTGTCATCCCTTCCTATGGAGATGGCTTTGTGCAGTACATGTTGGATAACAGCTTTTGGATGGGAATGGGCAGCTTCCTTTCCTTCCAGTCACTTAGCTGTGATTGTTTGTGTTTGTGTTCAGTTTGCTTTGGTGGGCTTCCTGAAGGAGAGAAGAGGAAATAGTGATTTTTAAGACTCCAGAGTTCAGCCTTCGCAGAGTTTTGTGGTACAGGCTCACAGAGGCTTGCCTGTAGCAGACAGCACCAGCTTTTAAACTCAAGGTCTAATGCCGAAGGTTACGCAGTCTGCATGCTTAGACTGCTGATAAGAGCCAAGGATGGAACTGTATCTTTATCTGGGCAAGTCTGGATGTCAGATACAGACCTGTGCAAGGAGAACAGAGGCTATCACCCGCCTTTGGTATATGTAATTTCCAAGTGAGTCAGTGGACGTGTGGCTGAATTTGTGTCATGCACCTTACTGTGAGAAAGTACTTAAGTCTTTAAACTTCCAGAAACCATTGCACTCTATGTATTACCTCTAATCTGGGATACCTCCTACAGTACATCAAAGCTTTCACCTGCGGTTCAACATGTTGTCAAACAGTGCTCCCCTGTTTGTTCACTACAAGTGGGGTGTAGGTGTTAATACTGCGTAACTGATTATGCTACTGGCAGCAAAGTGCAGAGTACAAGTAGCAAGAGAACTGATGTGTGTACTAAGAGCAGGCCTAAAGTATTTTTTTATTGCATCTTAATGCAGCTAAGGCTGTCAAGATATTTCATAACCAGTCAGAGGAATGTGTTTACAAGTTGGGTAGTGAGGAAAACATTGGTGCACAAACATTCTCTGAGAATGTTGTAGATTATTCTCTCATTAGAACTACTCATTATAGTTTTTATTTTAAATTGTATTTCCTAGAATGAAAAATAGTGTTTGGTTTTTTTTCAGAGGATACAAAAAAAATTGTAGAACTGTGAATGCCAACAAAATTCTACGATTTTTAAAAAAGTTTTAAAGATTAAAAAAATAAACAAAAGTAACTGCAGGAGACAAAGAGTTAATTTTCCCAATCGGATTTTTCAGCAGGACACTTGCCATCTGTGAAGCTTTCTCAGAACTTATCTAGAAAGGATGATTAACTCTGTGTCCATTCTTGTCTGGCTGCAAGACAATGTTGGGAATTGTTGCAGTGTGTCTGTCCCTCAGCAGACAAATAACTGAGGCAAAAGAACTGTTACCCAGCTGTAGCTGGGAACACTGAGGGATGATGAGCTGAGTACAAGACCCTAAATTGAAGATCAAAGTAACGTCTTTACTATGGGGCTAACAGGAGCTCTGGAGTCACTGGCACATGTCCATGCTGGTGTTTGGTGATCATCAGTAGCTGCTCAAAGTACAGTATTAGCTTTTGTTGGTTTCTTGCTTATGAAGCTTAAATATTGGTCAAAACATGTTTTAGTTTTAGCAGAAATTTTATAAAAACTATCAGCTGTGTCTTTGAGCTTCCACTGCACTGTGATTAAACTGGATTCCTAATGCTGTTTTGGGAACAAGGTCGATAACAGTATAAATATTTTTGATTTAGGTCCACTACCAGAAAGAGGCAGTATTCTGTTTTTGCTAGGAAAGCAACTGTCAGTGGTTGATTTTGGGTGGGAAAGCAGTTGTTGGTGTTTTGAAGGAGTTAGGAACATGCAGTGCTGGGAACAGGGCTGGTGTAGTTGTGCAGTAACCTGCAGCAGTGCTGGTATTGTAACAGGTTTGGATTTGATGGTTGGTCTTTCATCACTTCTCCCTCCCTCACACCTGTGCTCTTGGCTTTCAGAGGGCAGAGGAACACAAACACTGTTGGAACACAGCATTGTCTCTGCTTTCAAACCCCAGGTTCTTTCTCAAACACTGTTGGGTGCTTACTCACTCTGTAAATGAAACAGCGATTGAAAACAATAAAAACTCTTAGAAATTGGTAAGGCCACAGTCAGTGTTGCTTGAAGATAGCTTTTGAGTATCTTCCTTGATATTACATTAAAAAAATCCTATGCCAAAAACCCTTTGAATTGTGCTTCTATAAATGTGCTGCCCAGCTGAATGCAGCTTCTGGTTCAATGTTGAATGTTAGGGAAGTTTGGAGGTGATTTTTAATTTTTGTTTGTTTGTTTGTTTTATAAAGTTTTGCTTCCTCCTGCCACTCTCAGAGACCTGAGTCTAGAATTTAAAAAATCTGTATCTATCTCTGGGTACTCCTTAATGGGTTTCAGCATTTTTCCATCCTTACTGAGACTGCTGTCAGACAACCCTGTGTCTTTCTAGACCCTTTGTGGGGAATGCTTAAGGAGAAGTGAGTGGTAGCCAGCTCTTCTCAGGTATTGAGCACAGGCTTCTCCATGGAAAAAAAGGCCAAGTTTTGAGAGAAGTGCTACAGAATCTAAGGCAGTTGTCATAACAAAGGAATTGAGTGGTTGAAGGAGATGGTGGGAGCGGCATTCCTGGAGTACTTTCCTAGTCCTTTAAGAACTAGTATTTCACAATTTATTTTGGCCTAACATAAGGAGATGCATTACAAAAACAGGTCCATAGGAGAGAGAATTGGGGAGAAGTGGCATTTTGGCACAGGTCACTTGCTGACTACTGTGAAATGATTTCTTTAAATTGTGCTCAGTCAGAGCTTTATATAATTAGACATAAAGCTGTCTGACAGCTTATCTTTGCAAGCATGAAGCGAGCAGAGTCTAAATCTTACTTAAACCAAAATAAGAAGCTTTTAGAAGTTAATTTTGCTAACTTTTGCAGCTATTTTCTTAGGCTCTAGACTTCGCTGAGGGACTGTACTGTTTATAATGGACACAGAAGTTATACTCCCATTAAATAATTTATTGGAAAAAATGAATCTTTGTTTCCTTTACTCTAGTTCAGTACAATTAACCACAATACTGAGAGGAAGCTACGTTTGCTTTTGAAAAATTAGTAATAAATGATTTTGATCACCATGATAACTTATCATGTAATTTTTAAAAATAAAAAATAATTACATGACTTTGTTTAGTGAAAGAATTGAAATAGTAAAGGTGGAAGCTACTATCTGAGATGTTCAGAATAGTTTGAGTATGATGGAGCTGCTTTAAAAAGCAAATTAAAAAGATGATAGAGGTGCACAGGCTAGGCTAACCTGTGCTATTAGGTTGGCATCATTAGAATGATTTGAAAACATTGTTTTTCCCATATTCTTTGTTACCAAGAAATAGCAACTGCTCTTCTGAAGTGGTGGCTCACTGACATAAAGCAGGCAGTTGATTATTGTAAAGAGGAATGGTTAGCTTTTAAGAGATAGTCTTAATGCAAAATATTTAGTTGACTGGACTAATGTGCATATATACCTAAACTGGTAAAAATGTAGCTTGATTTAAAGGCTGAAAATCATTGTTTTGTGGCAGTGTATTGCATGTACAGCATGCTCAGCTGTATTGTTTTCAAGTTTTTGAAAAGTAGTATATTAAGGGTGGGAATTGTCTGCTTTATTTTTGAGTGGTCTTCCAAAGAAAAGCCTTTAAATGGATTGCAAAATTAGAATGCTGCTGTTGTATCTTGAGCAGTAAAAGTTCTAAAAAGTTTTGGTTGTGGTGCAAGACTCTGGTCCCCTCCTGTGCTCTTTTTGTTAAACTCTTTACTGTTGATCCTACATAATGTCTAACTAATCTGTCCCCTAGTATTTTTCTAGAGAATTCTATAAACCAGAACTTTTATTAGCTAACAGTAAATAGAACAGCTCATCTCAGTGAAGCCTCTTGACAGTGTTTCCAGGTACATATATTTACAGATAATTTAGGAATGAGGAAGTAGGATTAAAACCATAAGGAGAAGAAAAACAATGGTTTGGGAAGGAAGTTTCAAGAGGACTTAGATTAACCTTAACACTATCTACATGGGTTCTCTTAACTTCTTGATGTACAGTCCCTTCAATGTGTCTGCTGTAGAAATGTTTTTAATTGACAAAAAAAGTCAAAAAAGTGCTTTTCATTTCTTTGCTGATACTCTTATATCCCTTCTCCAGCATTTGACAGTCATCAGAGTAGTGTAATGCTAAATGTTCTCAAGACCACTTATCCGTTCCTTCCAAGAGATGATTCTGGAAGGCTGCAAACTAAAGCTAATTTTGTAAAGAATCTTAACATGCTGTCCAAATCGTCTTGTCAGCTTTTCAGTTTCTGTTTGACTGGTTCATCAATTCTGATCATATTTAGGGCAGAGAAGTAGTGCAAACCAACAGCAAGTAATGTTGCTTGTACTTTGCCTTCCTACATGTGGGATTAGAGGCATGGCTTAGAGGAAATAATACTGAATTAGATATGCTGCCCTCTGTGGTTTCTTGATATTTGAGGATGGAGATATCAGTAATGTGCTGGTCTAGAAGATGAGGTGCTTCTGTTATTAATATTCAGTATCTGGCTTGCTGAAGAGCTAGTTACACAGAGATGCTGTAAAAATGAAAAGGTTTCAACTTCCATAATGAAATTATTTGCAATTCTTTTTTTTTTTTTTCAATATATCAGACACTTAATCTGCTGTAAACAAACTGTGGTTTGCTCTACCAAAGATAGAAAGTTTCTGCAGTTTGAATTTCGCTTATATATATAAGCCAGAGCTAAGGAGGAACTAAAGGGATGCAATTTGTAGCAGTTTCTGAGGTCAGCTGAAATAGTATGTCTGTTTCATACTTGGTGAAACTCCATGTATAGTTTTGAAGAAAACTTTTCCAAGTCCAAGCATGCCTATTCTTAGTGCTAATATTCTTGTTATGTTAGAGCAGTATTTGAGTACTGTTATTTCTGTTATGTCGTTCCTCTATTATATTTGAGTAGCACAAAAGCTAAGGTCAGTGGAGCTGATCCATAAGTAATGAAGTGGTTCAGATGCCAAGGATGATGCACTTACAGGTGGCTTCTCTCTTCTCTTCCCCTGACACAGAACAATCCGAGTTTGGCTGAAGAGAGACAGTGGGCAGTACTGGCCCAGCATCTATCACACCATGGCATGTAAGTACAATATGGACATGGTAAGTGGCGTCCAGGCATAGTGTGGCTTTTGTACCTGTGCTGTATGTAGGAATACCTCCTTCTCATTTCCTCAAGGGCTGGATTCCTTCAGTGATCTTGATTTTGGGAGCTTTGCAACCAGTCTAGCTCAGAGTTTGATTTGAAACTAGCTGCATGGTGGGCGATATCTGTGGCAGTGTTCTGTCAGAAGCACATGCTTCACTAAGTGAATCTTTGTGGATCTGCAGCTGGAGGTGCCTCAAATGATGGCAAATTACTTATCTGCCAATTAAGTGAGCATTTTTAATCACTGGCTGAAAGTTGAAACATAAGAATACTCTCAGATTTCTAAGGTGTGCGTTTTTCTGTTTCAGGGCTGCATTTGAGATAATTATAGTGAGTTCAAGTTCTTAAGTGTAGCCAGCTGTTGCTGTTAGCACCTTGTGGCAGGAAATCATGTTTGCATATGGTTGCTGTTGGTATATCTTGAGTTGCAGTAGTCATGTTCCTCAGCTTCACATGTGGGAATTGAACTGTCTTTCCAAGGGGTGTTAGCTACACAGACTAGTTTTCTATTGAACTATCGAAAACAGCTTTTGTCTTGAGTGAAAGAATTGACTTTAATAAAAGTCACGTGTGTCCTAATACCTCTGTTTAAATACTGTAAGGTATTGCTTTCTTTGACAGCACCATGTTCTGCCATGGCTTATCATCATGACAGCAGACGGATATTTGTTGGCCAGGATAATGGAGCTATCATGGTAAGTTGTTTTGACTTTTCTTCCAAATGTAGGTTAAAATTGCTCAGTTTGTCCATGTGTTGCTGGCACCTGATAGTCTGTTTTCTTTCCATTCATTTTGGAATACAGCTACTGCTAAATCGCTGAGCTTCTTGGCAGTTCAGCTGAGATTTATGTGGGAGAACTGAAAAGCAAAGGTTCTTCTGGCTAGATGTGAGCCAGGTAGCCTCAAGAAGCCCTTGAGCCATTAGTGCAGCAGTGGACCCAAGCAATTACACTTTGCCAAGGAGCTATTTCAAGGGAAGTACAGTAAGCTGGGCACAGTGCCATGGTGGCGCTTTGACAGGAGTTGTGAACTGCAGTTGGTTTGCCCCTGGCCAGGAGTATGGATCTGTCTGTATCCTGCCATGCACACATCTCTGGATTTTCTTGCTGCAGATCTTTTTATGACGTAGAAATTTCAACACTGGCTCTAAAATTATAAGAGGCTGGGTTCATATCTTCTCTTGCTGGAAATTCTTTCTTCTCTTTCTGTACTCTTGCTGTAATTGCTGTCTCTGTCTGGGAGTGCATACACTTAACAGAGCAGAAACTGGCTTTTATTCTCCCCCCTTGGTAAAGGAGGGGAATCTTGTGATTCTCAGATGCTTTAATGGTTTCCTTTCTCTATGAAAATAAGGTCAAAATAACAACTGCCGCCTAAGAAGCCCAGGTACTGCATAAGTGTCATAAAGAGTGATTCTACAGATAACTTTTAAGAATAGCCTACAAAGAACTGCATAGAATTCTAGTCATAACTACTGGAAATTTCTAGTTGAGACTTTTAAAATTTCAATAAGTCTAATGGATCAAGTAGTGAACACTTTCACTTAAACCTGTCTATTGTGAAGTCACAAACTTGCACATCCTAAGTACTACAAGATACAGTTTTGTTTTCTCCCCCTAGGAACAAATGAGATCTTATCTCTTCCTATAATCTCCCTTCAGCAAACTCAATTCTGGAAGGATGTTCCCTGTTGTAAATTCAGTTGACGTAAAACCTTAATTTACATTTGTAAATGTAAATTTCAATATGGTATTTCAGTGTGCTTTGCTCCAGCCTCAGAAGCTACCTGGTTTTTGTCAGATATACTGCAGCTTTGCAAATTTTGGTCTGTGGAGTTGCTGCTCCATTTTGGGTATCAATGTTGCTTATGCCACTGTGGTATCTTCTAAATATTTCACTTTGTTTTTAGGAGTTTCATATTTCTGAGGACTTTAATAAGATGAACTTTGTGAAGACCTATCCAGGTAAACTGTTAACCACTATCTACACTAACATTTGTGTAAAGGGAAGATATATCTACAATGCTTGGGCACCTGGACAGATTCATCAAATCCAGATAGGCTTTAACTCAGACTGACCTTGCAGTTGTCACTTAGTTGGGGGATAACTGCCATAAGAAAAATGTTCTGTCAGACAGGTGAGTCCAAGCTGTAGTCATTGAGTTCACTACATCATTAGCCTGCAAGTGTAATGAGCCAGAACTAGTGAGCTCAGCTTTTGCTCTTCAGCTGATTAGTTGTAGTACACAAGTGTTGGTGTAAGAGCTTTCCAAAGGTGCACACTGGTATTTGCAAATTCTCACCTTACTTCTTATTATCAATGGGCTTAGTAACTCCTAGCTCAAGGTAAGAGTCATTACCTTCTCTGTTATCCTAGGAGAGCAACAAGGATGAAAAAAGAGCTTATTTTTCCAATATGTGGGGTTTGTGGGATTGCTCTAATATTTATTGAGATACTAATTTCAGCATTTGTCTACACACCCTTTAGAGAAATACAAAACTCAGTTGTTGGTTAAAATTGGAATATTAATGTGAAAGGCCTGAAAGAAGCTCTTAAAGACTGCAGATTATGTAGCAAAACAAAGTGCAGTTTGTCTTGTGACTCCCTGACACTGATAGAAACAATGTTCTTGCTTGGGAGAAAAAAACCTTGTTCTTAAAGCAACAAAACCTCCCTTTATCCTAAGGGAGATGATTTGACAATTCAGTCAAGGGAAGTACTTGCATCTTGGGGGCAGGGGAGGCTTCTTTCTGAAGCATGTGTAACTTTTTGCTTAGTGGCAGCATTCTCAACAAAGCTGGGTGGGATTTGCTTGCTGTCACAGGAGCAGTTTGAATGCTGTGGACTAGATAATCTTTTCAAGTGCTTAGAATTATGAATGTGAGCATAGCTCTCTGGGATTAGGAAAATATGCATTTAGTAAAGCACTTCAAGTTTTTAGAAGTGTTGCATTACTCCCTAGAAGTCCTGAGCTAATTAGAGGAAGCTGAGGGTTTGCCTGTTCCTTAACCTTCGGTATCAGCTTCTCTCTCTCTGGGACAAAGGCTTACATCAGCTGACTGATGGGTTTGGTTCACTTGAGCTGTTCATTAGGCAATTCTTAAACAGAACTATGGAAACCTTTCCATTCAGCCTAGATGCAAGTATAATATAATGGTAAAAGATCTCCCTGGGGCATTGCCTTGATACCATCTTCAACCTCTGTCTGTCTGAATTAGAATGGAAGCACACAGCACTTTGATTTTTGGGAGAAAATAGCTGGATTTCTTTTTTTCTTGCAGCTCACCAGAATCGAGTGTCTGCTATTACTTTCTGCCTGGCATCAGAGTGGCTTATCAGCACAGGTCATGACAAGTGCATCAGCTGGATGTGCACCAGGAGTGGGAGCATGCTTGGGAGACATTACTTCACCTCTTGGGCTTCATGTCTACAGTATCCTTTAAAAAATGATTGCTACCCTGAAGCTGGAAGTGTACTTTTTCCTTTACCTCTATTTGTTCCCAGCTTTTCTTGTATAAAAACCAGAGTGGCATCTCTTTGCAAGTCAGCTAACCCTGATTCTCATCAGAACTTTAATACCCTTATTTCTCTTAGTGGTTATTAAATAACAGAAGAGATCTTGAGCTGCAGAAATCCCTAGTTTCTAATTTTGAGGTGTCTGTCTATAGCATCTTGTGGCAGTGACTGTATCTAAAGCCTGACCCATAGACTTTCTGGGCAAGTCACTTTGTTCAGCAGATGCCAGTGCGCCTTTGAGTCCTTCTAGAGCATAAAATATCATGAAAACCCTTTGGACTGCTTTAATTTTTCTGTCTTTGCTCAAGTTAATATTTCCTGTCTTTAAGCTACCATGTATATTGAAACTTTATCCACCAGTAGTAATTTGTCTGTATACAATTTGCTTTCTGTTGACTGCAGCATTTGCTGCTTAGACACTGTGGTTGTCTATACTTCAGAGCACAGACAATAAAGACTGTAAATACTTCAGAGCATTCTTTATCCGATGTATAGGATTTACAAACCCATTAGCTCAAAAGGTAGTTAAAGCTTTTGAAAGCAAGTTAAAAACTTGAAATTCTAAAACTATTTTTTAGCACTTGTTAATGCTGGCAGTTTAGATGTGGCCAGACAGTAATTGAAGGTATTGGTTGCTGTATGAGGTTTAATGGCAATAATGTTTTAGAAGTAGCCAGATTCAGAAGCTGAAACAGATCAACATCATCTCTTGAAAGCATGAAGCTCTCCCTAGAGTGGCTGTATACCTGTGTCCTGGTAGGTAGCTGCGAGGAAATCCCACTTGCTAGCTTCATGTTTGGCTTTCTGAGGTCTCCCATCTGTGCAGACCCTGCATTACTGACTGAAGAACTGTCAGGTTTGTATTCCTGCTCTTTTTTAGAGTCCAGGGGAGTTGTGTCGCACAAAACATTCCATGTGTAGCTCACCTGAGCTGAATGCATCACAGAAAAGTTAAAGCTGGAGTGTGTGTTGGAGACCAGTTCATGGCAGTCTGGCAAACAGTCTGAGCCTCGCTGAATTTATTGCTATAGCTAATGCTATTGCAAATAATAGCACAGTTTGTTATTAAAATTGAGAAAAGACTATGACCTTTTATATCAATATAAAAATAAATTTCTACTGAATAACTTGACATTTGAAAATCCATTGTAATTGATCTGCCTTTTTTTGGAAGAACCAGCTTGCTGGTGTGTGTACCTGGTGCTTGGCCTCCCTATCAGGAGGTTCCTTAGAAGTTACTTGTTAATGTTCCTATGTGTAAGCTTCTGAAGAACACAGCAGAGTGCCTATTCTTTACTGGATTAGTGGGGGTAAGGCACACCTGAACTTCAAAGATGAAGAAAGGATCACATGTTCAGGGAGTTAGAGGATTTGTTGAAAGCAAACTGTTTATTTCAAGATCCTGAAGGCTTAAGAGATTTTGGAATGTCATCAAATGGCAAAGCCTCTGCATTTTCACTTAGGGTGGTGGGCTCTTTTTAAAGTTAGGCGTTTCTGTGGGATACCAGAGGCTACTTTTCTAGCTGCTGCTTGTGTTTTTGTGTGGCTCAAGGAGGACACCTAAGTTTATACACAGCTCTTGGGTTATGTGTGGTGTCAGCTGCATGAATCTTTCATAGCTCTTGCTTATATTCTGAATAACAGAAGTGTTCTAAAAGCAGCAAATTATCTGTTCCATTGTCTTACCATACTTTGGTTTCTGGAGTTCATAGGGGTATTGTGGCAAAAACTGAGTATCAGAATTGTTATGAGGTGTAATGCTTTTGCCCAATGTGCCACCTTGTTAAGGGATCCCATGTTAGGATGTGGTGTGGCTGTTAACTGACAGAATCCTTTCTGAAATTAATTCCGTTTTCAATACCACACTCAAGGACCTGCACTGGTAAACTGGGAAGTTCAGAGAACAGGACAAGAAATGAGACAGTGTCACCTTGGCAGTAGCTAGAATATTGTGAGTATACTTCCACTGTATGGTGAACTTGCTGTGGAGGGTCAGCATCCTTCTATCTTGGTTTTCCTCTCCTGGGGATATCAACTACTAACATGCTAGAAAATGAAGGGTTTCTTGGAGAAGATACTAGGTGAGACTGAATGCTGCCCAGTGTCCAGTGAGGTGCTCCTAATGGTTGCAGAGAGCTCTGCACTGCAACAATTAGCCTGATGAGTTCTGGCATCTTGTAGACAAGCATGAATGTATTCTGTAAATATCTGCTAGAAATGGCTTGAAGCTACATGGCTTGCCTTAAACTAGGGCATGAATTATCTCATGGCTTTCTCCAGTGGCTTTCTACAACTATTCTCTCTTATTTTCTATATGGTTTTACTTGCACATGTAGGGAAGTGTGATGAGAAGGAAGGAATCAAAAAGCTTTATTAACAGTCTCTAATCACTTTAAAATAAATTATGTAATTATTGATCTGGCATATTAAAATGTTCTTTTCCACTTTTTTTTAGACTCTAGAGCCATGTACATTTCAGTCATGTAAAATACTCTTTGAACCAAGGAAGCTTCTCCTTGACTGGTGTTCAGATATGATCATGAAACTCAGCATGCATTTGTTGGTGATTATTCTGGACAGATCACTCTTCTGAAGCTTGAGCAGAATACCTGCTCAGTTATCACAACCCTCAAAGGGCATGAAGGTAAAGTAACTCTTTGTCTTAAAGCCACTTGTCCTAGATAAGTACCTCTTTGTAAGTTGAGGTGAGATGTTCAGTTGCCTATCTACCTCTTCAGGATAGATACTGGGTGAAAAACTGGGTGAAACTACTCTAGTTCAAGGTAGTTTCATGGAGTTATCATAAGCTGTTGAAAGCTGTAGTTGACTTCCTGTTAAAAGAACAAACACATTCTTGCTGAAGGGAAATATTATCCTTATACATACCTACAGATATTTTTATTATAGATAAAAAATAAAAGTAAACATATGCATTCAGTTAAACACATATTCCACTAGATGGCCACCTTTAAAAGCTTTAGTCTTAACATTGGAGAAACTGCCTAGTCTAAGGCAAATGTCTCATCCTCTATAGTACAGCTGAAGTCCTTACATCAAGTGGAGAATCAAGTGGTCCATAACATGATACAGAGCCACTGTCTGCTGCAATGACTAAGGCAAGAATGCAAATCACAGAATAATGTATAACTTAATAATATGCTGAGAAAAATAAACAAGACAATGCCTTTTCCCATGTGGTACTGGCAACTTTCAAATCAGCTGACAGTTTGCATGTGGGTAGGGATGAACTACTGGGTCATGAGTCTCTGACCCACTGGAAAAGGCTGCCTTGTTTAACAGCTGGAAGTATAGAGTAGGCTTTGTTAAGATATAGAGCAGGCTCTCTAGACTCCTGATCTACAGATGACTGCAAAATTATACAGCTGGTTTTGAATGCAGGAAGCAAGTTGAGATTTTCAAGTGATAAATGTATCTTCTACTTTCAAGGAGAATTTCAGATTGTTTCCATTTAGAGAAAAATAATTCTCTCGGCCCTAGAGACTCCTTTGTCTCTCCATACTTTTGCACTGCTCTGTGTTCAAATGCAACTTCTTGGTGGATGTTACAGTTAGTCTGAAAGCAGTATGTCTCTGTGGCACTTTCTTGTAGTGTGTGTTCTGTCTCGTGAGTTTTGATGGGTTTCCAAGCACCAACTTCAACAGTCCACACAGCAGCCAACTTTGGCTCATATATTTCCATATGGGGTCTGTGATCCTTAAAACAAGAATTGAACTAGCATACAAGATGATTTCAGGGGTAGAAACAGATTTTTCTTCAACTGGTATAGTACTAGTTATTGAAAATTTTTCCTTTTTTTTTTTTTTTTTAAAGCAAATCAGATTATGTGTAACCCTTTCTCCTCCACCATATTTGTGTAATAGTCTCAAGATCTAGTAACTCTAAACTTAAATGGCATCTAGCTCTTCTTTGGGTGTAGTTGTGTTTGACAGACTTTAAAAGTCTGATTTCATTGTTTGCTTTCTAGCTCTTGCTAAGTGTGACTTCTAAGCAAGCAAGCAGTGTTTACTTTGCAGTTTAAATGGTTTCAGAGTTTGTTCTCAGCTTCCAGAATTCACCATGTATAATAGCCTGCTTTGTGTAATGCTGAGATAATACTCAAAGTTATTGCCTTTTTGGTGCACATGCTGTTCCCAAATAGTCAATCTGAAAACAGCATAGTCCTAAAGGAGGCAAAAAAAAAAAAAAATCTCTTGCTTCAGAGCATTGGAAAGAACTGATCTGGGCTCCAATTACCATTCATCACATTGATCATCTTGGTTTTGAACTAACACAACTTTTGATGACAACTGAGCAATGGAAGGATTCTTTAAAAGGAAGGAGCTCTGCAAGGGAAGAAAACATCCTAGCTCTGGACTATACCTGGCATGAGTAACAAAATTACTCCTTTAGTCTCCTGGCTATGTTACCTTGGGTATGGATTTAGTATAAGGCTGCTGCTGTCAGATGACTCATTTCTTTCTGTCCCTAATTCAGAGTTACACTGGGCCTTCTGAAATCTAGTTTTGTAATTTCCTGAGTAGTGGCCAATTTGCTAACAGCAGTGAAGTTGTCACTTCATTTCTTAGTCCAGCTATTTTAAGGTTGTAAATGGTTTTGTGAGGGAGTTGCTTTACCTGAGAACATTGTGAGGTGTGCTGCAACCACCGACCAAGCACCTTGCTGTGTTGTACATACTGGTTTCTGCTTGGCAAGTGTTCTATCTTCCAAAGCTCACATACAGCCCGACAACTCTTAAATTAAATCACCTACCTAAATACAAGGGACAGAGCTCAGACTTTCTGGCTTATGCTGTTCTGTTGTCCAGTACTCCTTGCCTCTCTGTCAGGACTGAACCTTGCTCTTGGATGCTTCCTTTGCCTTAAAGCTTTCAATATGTTACTGGAGTAAGGGAGTACCTCAGGTTTCACTTGAATGCTCCAGGAGGGCATCACTGTGCTGGGGAGCCAGTCCCTTACATCTAACTGCAGCATGTTCTTTCCTAGGGAGTATTACTTCCCTGTGGTGGGATCCCGTCCAACGACTGCTCTTCTCAGGTGCCTCTGACCACAGCATTATCATGTGGGATATTGGTGGAAGGAAGGGGCGAACGCTGCTGCTCCAGGGACATCAGTATGTAATGCGGTCTTATTTTTCAAACATGTCCTGTAATGAACACACAGTCCCAGGAAGACTAAATAGTGCAGCATGGTATTTGAATCATTGTAAATAATGGAGAAAATGACTCTTTACAGAAGCCTGAGTACTCTGAAGGAGAAGAAAGATAATCAGTACTAGGAAAGCTTTACTAATCAATCTTTTTTCTTATTCATGTTTAATATGTTCTTACTAACATGGTTTAGAAACAACACAGAATTCGTTGATAGGAAGAGGTGGGTAGAAATCCTAAATCATTTGTTTTGCCCTTTATTTAAAAACTGCATGTGTCTGTATTATAAATGCTGCACTGATACCTGTGAGAGGAGGGCTAGAACCTTTATGTATAAGCATGTTCCTGTACCCATATAAAGTAAGCTTTAATATGTTCCTGTTCTCTCTGTCTTTCTATCAGTGAGGTGATAACTGATTGGCTAAATTACAGGGGTAGTCTCTCAATTCAGAAAATGTCATATCTTCCCTCTTCTAAAGTTGAGATAGTTGTCTGTAACAATCAGCTCTTAATTTTACTCACACTAGCTGCCATTTTAAAATGTAGGACTCTAATTCAGTCGGGACAGGCAGTTTACCAATGAAGATATATTCTACTTAGAAATCCCCTGGTAGTAGAGATCTTGTTTATATTTAAAGACATTTGTATAGTGTGTTTTCCTCTTGTCCAATTCCATAAATGCCTCAATCCACCTTTGATCAAGACTGATAGCCTTAGCCCTAGAACTCTTGTTAAATCTTGAGGATTTTGTTTTATGGCTAAAGAAATAATAATTGAGTCTTGGTTACAAAAAAGTAACTGAAGTCAGTTACTGGAGGACTTCAGTACTGGTTACTGGTGCCTCATGTGTCCTGGTGAAGAGTTGTAACAGTTAGGTTCTCTTCCTACTGAATGGGAAAGTAAGTTCTTCTGAGAAGCAGAATGACTTAATTCAAATTAGATGTTGCAAAGCAGTTTGATACTACTCAGATTCTTTGTTTAATTCTTAGGGCAGACTTTTGTTTTGCCATGACTTTCTTTAGGATTAAATTGTCTTATTGGTGATGCTAGGGTAGTGCTCAGGTGACAGCATCTGTTCACTCATCCTCAGAGCTCTACTTAGTGGACTTAGCAAACTGGAAATCAGTTTTGGGCTTCTTCGGTAGCTTTATTTACAAGTATAAATGAGGGTTTGTTTAAATACCCTTGGGTAAATATTGTGTGCTTTGTTCACAGTGACAAGGTGCAGGCTATCTGCTACATCCAGCTGACACGACAGCTGGTGTCTTGTTCAGCTGATGGGGGAATTGCTGTTTGGAACATGGATATCAGCCGAGAGGAGGTAGGCTCATGTCATAGGTCAAATATGGGGTTTTTTTCGCCTTTACAGAGACTAATGTGATTTTCCTTAGGCAGTTCTGCAGACTGCTTTCCTCACATTGTCTGACACTTTAAAGCTGAATGATATCATTGAAACCTATTCTGTTCTAGTGGCTGTCCAGGCTGCACTGTAGTAAATGGGCTCCCTGCACAGAAAAAGTGCAGAAGATGCTTGGGACTGCTTAGAGTTTTATCTCAAAGAGACAACAGGTTCACTGGAATGGCTGTGGCCTTTGCTTCTGGAACAATCTAAAGCAGCCAAACTCTTGTGGTAAAAACCAATGGATTGTGCTTCAGTAGTTCTTGAAATAAGTTCTCAACTTGTGTCAAAGCAGGTGAGAGGCAAATTTTGAGATGCAGGTCAGAAGGCAGAGGTTCAGTCCCTAGGCAACATTTTTTTCTAAAGATCTCAGTATACAGCAATTGACTGGGCCGTACACTTCCTTTCTGCATCAGTTGATATCCATGGAGGTACAACTGAGAATGTTCTTTCTTACTGTCAGCAATGTAAGTGAATTAAAAAGAAAAAATGCTTCATTATTTCAGCTTTCCTGTCAAATCTCAGGGAGACTTCCTCATGAGATGTATAAAATATACATGTTCAAATTCAAGTCTATGTGCTAAAAATATTGTGCCTCTCTTTCTATCTCTTACAGGAATATTCAGTTAAAGTTATCTGAGAGAGCTAAAATGTGTAAAAGCTCTATTTTCATTTGGCCTAGTCCATTTCTGGCAGGAAAAGTGTGTGGGTGGGAGAAGAGATGCTTAACGAAGATGTGGGCAGAATGGAAAATGCAGATGAGTTCCTAATTATTTCAAACTGCAGTCCCATTAAAGTAGAAAAGATAATTACTCACAGAATTTACTTCTCAACACCCCGTTTCTTAGAGAGGATTACTGCCTCATAGCTTCTACAGTTTGGACTACACTGGTCCTTAAAAGCCATCCAGACAACCAGACCAGCAGTCTTTGAATGCCTGCAGAAGGTTTAGTAACTCAGATGTTTGAATAAGTTTTCTTATTAAGGCAGTAACATAACATATTACTGTTAGGTCTATAGGCTTAAAAAGTGTAGGAGGTGTGTAGGTAATCAACACCTGTATTCTTGGGTTTGGGGTTTTTGAACTTTCTTTGTACTGTGCTCTAGGCAATTTATTGTTATAACATCCAGAACTGAACCAGGGCATCTTTCCAAGTAAGGCTTTACTTTGGGTTCTTAAAACAAACTTCCTTGACTATTGTATGAGGGAGAACAAATCTGATTGCTTACATATCCTACTCTTTTGTAGGCTCCTCAATGGCTAGAAAGTGATTCCTGTCAGAAGTGTGAACAGCCTTTCTTTTGGAATATAAAGCAAATGTGGGACACAAAGACGATAGGCTTGAGACAGGTGAGATGGCTGGTTTCAGTGTTTAGCTGGTCTCCAGCACTTCAGCAAAATGTGAACAGAAGCCCACTAAGGCTGGTAGGTCTTTTCAACTCTTGGTATTTTTGCTGCTTTGAAGTGAGGTATATTGAGAAGTTACAGCTTCTAAGCACTGCTAAGTCATTTCCAAATTCTATGTAAATGTTGCATCAAACTTCTTTTACAGGTCAAAGCAGACTGTGCTAGGAGTGCTCTGTTGAATTTCTCTGAATGTTCCCATGTTTTGTAACTATATGGACAGCTCATCCTCAAGTGGGTAAACTGACAAATAGTGCCCCATAACTGAGCATGCTCACTCCAGTGAAGCACTAATGGCCTTGTTTTTACTGCACCAGAATGCGAAAGCTTTCCAGGTAGTTTTCTTTATGAAGGGACTAGACAGGCACCAAGAAATTAACCTGTTTCTGGCTTCCTTAGACTGTTTTTAACTGGGTTGCTTGTTCAACCCTGTTTTTCCCCTTCTCCCAGAAGGAGCTTGCAGGGGAAGAGGATATACACAGAGTATGGTGATAAATCCATTATTGATCCAAATGACTCCTGAGACCTCCAGAGATGTTGGTCTTTGGTTGAAGAAACGATCTGCTTTCTAACAGATCGCAAAACAGAAGCTTTTTGGTTTTTCTTGTTCAGTGGACACTTGGTATGGTGGTTAAGTGGCATAGCGTAGTGACTTAGTTGTTTGTTTTCTTCTTCCTCCATGAAGCATCATTGCAGAAAATGTGGGCAAGCAGTGTGTGGCAAGTGCAGCACCAAACGGTCGAGTTACCCAATCATGGGATTTGAGTTCCAAGTCCGTGTCTGTGATTCCTGTTTTGAGTCAATCAAGGATGAAGAGTGAGTATTAGGGAGTAATAAACTGTAGTAACACTGCTAGTGTGCAGAAACCCTTGGGCTTCCTCCACATCCACACAATGCTACAGAACACACTGAGCTGACTCTCTGCTCTTAGGCCTTGGGGGCTGAAAGCACTGTGATGGGAGAGGTCTGCCTCTGCATATGCATTTGGATCAGATGTGAAATTACAACATTTTAATCCTTTTTAGTTCTTCTTTTCCAGGAGCCCAGATCTAGACTTGAGATACATTTGTCTCAACATTTCAGTTTAGTTAAAAGCTATCGATTGCACTTAACATTGCTAAGTGGGTGCCAGACAATGCATTACAGCTGCCAGGATTTATATGCATTAGTTCATGTACACTTTTTGAAAATTTTGGGAATGTTATTCAGAGCTCAATGTTATTTTCCCTATGTAAGCAAATCAGGTTAAACATAATCTGCTGTTTCATTAAACATGTCTTAGAAATGAGGGAACCACTTTTCTCTTGATATGAACAGAGTAAGAAGATATGAACATTTTGGGAGTGTTTGGGGTTTCTTGCTGTATTGTTGGGACTTTTTGTTTGCTTGGGGTTGGGTTATTTTGAAAAGTGGGATGCTGTGCTCTAGTTGGCTTCTGTAGCCAGCAGGGGAAAAATGTAGCTGAGCTTGACTTTGTTAACCAGGAGTAAAAGTATTTGCTAATTCAGTGTCCCTCTTTTGCTCTAGCATTATTAACAGTCAGGCTGCAGAAGGCCAGGAAGTGCTCCACCTGTACAACTCCATAAGCAGTGCCTTAGCATGACTTGCTAATTTAATTCTGTCCCCTTTAGTATAGCACTGCATCTCTTGGAATAGATTTATTAGTACTTGAGCAATTAATTTTCTTTCAGGTTTATTTTGCACTGCTATAATGATGCCATGAAGCTTCATCTGACACTAGCTTTCATTTCAATTGTTCTTGTGCAGCCGTACTTCTTTAGCAACCTTTCATGAAGGAAAACACAACATTTCACACATGTCCATGGACATCTCCAGAGGGCTAATGGTGACTTGTGGGAGTGACCGGATTGTGAAGGTATTACTGCATCTCTTTCCTGCATTTTTAAGAGATATTTAATAAAGAGTTCATTTTTGTATATTCTTTCTTTCTGAACAGTATTGCTACAATCTATCTATTGTGGGAAGAAGGAATTGTATTTGCTAGGCTGTTTTTCTGCAGCTGAATGAGGAAATTACTTGTAAATCCACAGTATGGAGTGCAGCTGTTGGATCTGTTACTGTTGTGTCTCTGAACAGGTACAGCAGGCATAGGCAGAAAAATCTGCCAGCAGCCTTAAAGACACAGACCTGAGGAGATGTGTGGGTTCCTTTGATCTGAGCTCCATGGCTCGGAGCATGGCCACTGAAAGCCCTTGTTGAGAGACAGTGATATGAAGCTTAGACTGATAGGGAATCTTGTGTACCTGAGCTCTACATTCACCACATGTGACAGACCTGAGGCTGTGCCATCCTGTCTCTGTTTTGCTCTAAGCATGTTGTCACAAACTGTATAGTGCTTCTTAAAACAGACCTACAAAGAAGTGCAAGAAGACTCTTGAGCCCCAAATTTGGGTTTTTGTTTGTAAGGCTGGTGTAACTCTTTATGAGATTTTCTTCAAGCATGGGTTAAAAAGGAGTTGTTACTTTGTGTCCAGGGATGTCTTTATGTTTGCTTCTATGCCTCTGCAGAAAGACCTGTGAGTGTGATACTAATGCTGTGTAATTCGGCACAATTCCCTTCCAGATCTGGGACATGACGCCAGTAGTTGGTTGCAGCCTTGCCACTGGCTTCTCTTCCCGCTGATCTCCTCTGTGGCAGGTTTATGCACCTTATGTACAGCAATATGCACCAAATGAATGGAATCCTCCTCAAGAATATTACTGCAAACACTGGTTGCTTGATTCTTCTCCTGCTGCTGTTCCAGGATGAACAGTCACCCTTGTAGAGCACAGCTTTTCTGTTGGGCTCCCCGGGAATCTCCGTGGTGCTGAAGTGTGGTTCCACAGCCTCTCAGACTGACATCAACTGTTGATCTGCAATATGACACCTGGATGGAAGGACGTCTTGTCTCTCAGTTTACATATGTAGTGTTAACAATGTGCTATCTCTGCTGATATATCTTGTACAGATACCTTGTAGCTAAAACATTACCAGAGTAAAATGAGTGTAGTAAATTCAATTTGTGCAAATAGTAAGATAACTTGTTCTCTCTTCCAAAAAGCAGTTCTGTTGAAATGTTTTTGAGCAGTCATTGTCTAAATTGCCTCCAAAAGGTATGTTGGTTATTCCTGTGGAAGGAGATAGTTTCAAGTGGAAGGTGGCTTCTTTCAGATGAAATAGTAAGAGAACCTTTGTCACACAAGATCCTTTATTGGATTTCTTGTAGTGTTTGTCTTCAAGTTCAGTTGTTAGTGAAATCACTTTTGTGGAACAGCTGTTCTGTGTAGGTAGCTGGTGAGTCTTCAAACAATCCTGGCCTTTTTATGTAGTGTTTTAGCATAGCTGATAAACTTCTGTAGTTATGAAAACATGCAGCCCACCTACTCTAAAGACTGGCCACAGGTATGAGCCATATACTTTGACAACTATAATATTGTTAGAATGAAAACATCAACAAATCTGCCTTGTTATAACGGACAGTTAAGAAAAAATGGCCAGTAAAATTTTAGAGATATTTTCTCTAGAAAGGCTGATGTTCTTTAATTTTAGGGAACCTGTCTCTGCTGAAGTACAGCATAAATTGAGATACTGTCTTGATGTTGCTTAAAACAGATAAATATTGAGCAATAATTACTGAGGTACAGAACAGCTGCTTTTTTCCCTGCACCTAGGAGTGTTAATCCTGAGATATCTATATTGATCCTTTCCTGTTTCAAAGCTGAGAAGTATGAAGAAGAGCTGTGAGGCTTTTATGGCTGTGCAGTTGGCACATAAAGGAAATAACTAGTGAGAGATAACTGTCAGTAAACTAGTTTGTCAGTTGGAGTGGATCTCCTACATTTGAATACTGTAAAGGGGAATTTATTTTGTAACTTTGGAAGCTAAGGTGATATGTCAGAGAGTTTTAAGGTTGGAGCTGTTAAGATTTACCTGAAAACAGATGCAATATGTGTGAGGACACAAAAGGATAGGTCAGCTGGCCTGGAATAGGTGGTGTTATACAATTATCCAAGGTAATGCGCTCTTTGTGGCAGAAGAGTTGAGTCTGTCTTCACTTACAGCAACAATCAAGTGGTGCTATGAGTGTTAGTGAATTCAAGTCCTAGGTGTGTAACTTGACACGGATAATCTGCATTGCTGAAGGTTCAGCTGTAGGCTGAAATAGATTAAAATCATTAATACATCGTTATTTGCTTGCGTTTTAAGCCAAAAATCTGATACTCTCCCAAGGGCATTAGATTTCAGAATATGGTAGTTACTGTTACTTTGTCTGTTTTTCCATGGGCCTTCTCTGGAAGTTTTGTGAAGAGATTTTAATTTGCTAGCCTTATTGGGCTACTGAAGAATAAACAAGACCGTCTTTTGTGGGGACCCCAAAACTTGCCTTCAGTTCAGGATTTAGCACTTGTCACACTGATTTGATTCAACTCTGGCTACATGCTGTATAGCTTAGGTTTTTTGGGAAGGTTTATTTCTAAGCTGTTGAGAGAAAATCAGCTTGCACTGGAAGAGCAAGCTTTATGCTCTGAAGGCTTTCACCCTTCTAAACTAGGGAGGAAACTGTTGCAGGGATGGATAAGCTCTGATAATTCTATTCATTTACTTTCAGACTGTCCTGCCTGGTTCTGGAAGGAGAACAGAAGCCTTCTTCCTTGCAGATTGTAAGGCAGAACATGAATTACAGTGCTAGAATTGTTTCATATCCCACTGTAATAGGTTAGGAGGATCTAGGGCATGAGTTAAGCTAGGAGATTGATATAGATGTTCAATAAGTACCACATTTTTCAACCTAGATGTTCTGAAACCTATACCCATGATGCTGAGGTGTGACTCCTTTGCATATAGCACTCCAGAACTCAGCTTCTTTAGTTCTGATGACTCCATATGCCCCTGCTTAGCACACAGCTCCCCCCTCCCTTCCCTGTGAATACTTCCTCTGTTTCTTTACATGATGTTTTTGCCACTAGATAATATATTCTCTACTGCCTAAGGAATCTATTTTCTATAATTCATTTAAAGATAGTGTTGGTTCAGATATAATGTCAGTTATGGCCACTAAATCATTAGTCTTTATACTTTTGGTGTTGACTGAATAATGTTCACAAACTGCTAAAGAGAGAGTAGTTTTGTTTATAAACAACTATTTTAAAGTCACACACTCTCTCATGAAATGGAACTTACTTCAACTGTGTCAGCTCAAGTGTGCAATTACTGAGAAGCCTTGATTTGAAACATTACAGATCTCGCTTATGTAACCCCTTCCTTTGGGGCCGGGAAGGGGAGCAAAGGGTACTAATATGTGCTAATTCTTTCCTAGTTGTATTTCTGTACATTTAAGAGAATCTAGATAAATCTGTCCTTTGCTCCTCCTTGTCTGGTTTTAAAATTTTGATTACATGTACAATAAAATATTTCTTGATATTCGCTTAGTCTATTCGGATGATCCATCTTTTTTTCCATCCTGTGAAAGCACAATCTGCATTTTGTGCTCTGGCTCTTCCTTTACGTGCCCATGTACAACTTGTAGGTTCCTGGGAGAGCCTGTTGGGTGTGTTGTGTTGGAACTGACTGAGCTGCAGCAGGGCCAAGGTCCACAATGAACCCATGAGCTGAGAGATCAGCAACTGCTCTATGATCCCAGTTAGGGATGTGTAACCCTATCCTGTGTTCTGCTTGCCAGCTCATACAGACATCTTCTCTGGTTCATCTGGCTCCACTTCAGAGCTCTGCAAAGGTTCTTATCTACAGAGTATCACAGATGCCTGGTCCTGTCTGAGGTGCCAAAGAAATGCTAATTTTCCTGCATGGGTGAGCACAGCCTGCAATATAAGATATATAGAGGACACAAACTGCAGCCACACAAGGTGGTTGCACTTGTTTCTTTATACTTTCTCACAGAGAAAGGATGGAGATAAACTGGAAAGCGTCCTTATCACTCACAGTGGCTTCACAGGCTCAAATACAGCACTGGCTGGCTTTGTAACAATTGGAAAGTCTGAATGTTGGTTGATGAGTATGTTGCGTGGCTCACTGCTTCCTTGGGGTATTTGGGAGCCAGAGAGGGAATTTGGAGAGTTTGACAAACTTGCCACCTTTGAATGAGGGCTGAAGAGCCTGTGTGGTATATAATAATACTTTTTGTTTGGTTTGGTTTGGTTTTTGTTTTTTTTTAACTTGATATGTCTCATTTTAACAACTTAAACTTCTCACCTTTCCCAAGACAAACTCCTGTCTTTTCTAGTTTCAACAAAAACTGACTGGAAAAAAATGGAAACTATTGCTGATCTGTAGTCAGAAAAGCCTATGTAGACCATCTTATGTTTTGAATAAGGCATATGAACTCTAGATAAAGTTGAAGATGCTGGAGAATTGCAAATGGTGTCCTTGTAGTGAAAGCACAAAAAGATGTGTTGGTTTAACGCATAGTTGATCACTTCTCAAATTCCTGATATTGAAAACTTTATTTAAATTTCAGATGGCTGTGCCAAGTCTTAGTACCTGTAGTGTTGACTTTACTCATTGAGAAGATTAGGAATATACTAGATGCAGGAAAGGGACAGATTTTTATGTTGATCAAATTCACTACTGCAGAGTTCCAAAGGAAAGCTCTCTGAGGTTTTTATCTCTGTTGACAAAGTCCTCAGTGGTGAATGATCTGACTAACTGTGAAATTCTGTGATCAAACAGAAAATGATGAATTTCTGCCAGCCTAATATTTAAAAACTGATTTGGTCATCAACTAATCATCTTACAAGGAGTTTCAGTGTGCTTTTGAAGGCTTTCTCTGCCTTTTATTCAATCAAAGATCTCTTAAGTGACTGCTATTAAGTGTTCTTATAAAGCTTTTTGTCCCTTTGGAAGATGTAAGGGCATGGGTTCTAGGCAGCTGTGTAGTTGGCTCAACTTCTAATATGCAAAAGCTAATTGGTTGAACTGATTAAAAGACAGCATTACTTGTTTTATTACTCTGGCAATGGAAGTATCAAAATAATATCAGTAATAAAATTGATACAATTTTTCATAAAATTAAGTATCAAATAAACTGAAATACAGGGGGTCATTAGAAATTTTACTTTCTGCTTCTATGCATGTCCCTTTTCCTCCCAACATGTTAGCAGCTCCAAGCTGCTGTAACTACCTGCTGAGTCACATTTGTACCTAGGGTCTCTGACAAGTTTTAGTGTATCATCTGCTCACATGAAGAAGTACAAGTATATTATTTGACTTACTCTTGATGTATTATATTCATTTTGGTGGGATTGACTGGCTTATCTGCAGGAAGTTTGGTACATTTATTCCTAAATTGCTTTGTATCACAAAGATATTATGGGTTGTGGAGGTACATGTTTTTCTCCTCTTTACGTTGTTTATAAAGAAATACATATTAGGGTTTAACTTGCTCCTAACTTTGTTACTCTACTTGTCTTTCAAGTAAAGAAGATATTATGCCTCACACTATCTATACTGAGTCTTCTTGCTGAAGCCTTTTTTCAGCTGCTCTCAAAATCTACGTGTGTATATCTGTCAAAACTCTTAAGTTTGCATGAGCTCGAGTGCACCTGAGCAGCTGATCAAGAGTGGGCACTGCTTGCCTGTACTCCTTGATGGCATCGCTACTAAGCCATGGCTGGTTGTCAGTTCTAGTGCTGTCCTTTGTCTTTTCTCTGTTCTCATTCATTTCTCTTTTATCTTCCACAGTATATGGTTCCTTCTCCAGGTTTTCTCCACAGCAGCACATCCATATTAGAGTTTGGCTCCCTGAGACAAGCGGCAGCAGCTCTTGAAGCACAACTGCCCTGCTCACCCGAGCCTCCTGATCCCTTGCAATGGTTGATGGCTGAGGCAGCAGACGTGGAAGGTGAGTGTGGTTTAGGAAACAACCCCCTTCCTTATCCTCGGTTAAAAGGCTCCACCCCATTAGGCACCCATAGCAGTGCAGCTGTAACTTGGTGGTTGGCAGGGAAGGTCCTTGCCAATCCCCTGTGTGGAATAAACAGAACTGTCAATAGTCAGAGTTTGGAGAATGTCAGGATGATTTCTGCAAGGGTAGGGAATTGCACATGTCTAAGTGGTGTTTGTGGGATGCTCAATTTAAAGCAGGAACTCACAGCATTAACTGAATGAGAGCTGTAAATTGTGTTCATTACAGTCGTTTTATGGAGAAGAAATGCTGGGGATATCAGCATGCTTACAGGCAATGTGGGGTGCTTTTTCACAGCAGTGGTTCCCTGTTTTATGGTGTGAATATACCAAGGGAGCACTTGGCTGTTTCAGGAGCATGGGTTGCCTGGGAGCATGGGAGCCTGAATGGGTTTCGATTTTACAGCCAGGATGGAAAGAGAAAAACCATGAAGGAAACTGAGTGAAGGTGTACAGGACAAAGAACTGGCAGGCAGTGTGGTTAAGGCATGCAGAGCTGTGATTTTGGGGAAGTAAGGAAGGATGCTGTGGATGTAATAGCTGTTAATCCATCTGAACACAAGAGGGCTACAAGAACACATTTTCTCTGGATTGAAAAAGTTCTCGGTGGTTCTCGGTTCTTTGGTAATGCTTGTCTGCCTTTTGGCCTGCTTTTAATTTTATACAGCTGAGAAATGAAATAAAATGCTAGTTGACACCCTTTAAGTGCTTGTGTACACCTATCACTTCAGTACAGTCTGTAATGATTTGGATTGCTATTTTAAGTACTTTTCTAATACTTTAAACTACTTAAATGTTGAGACTACTTAGTGAACATGTTGCTGATAAGGTACCAACATCTGTGGCATAGATACATAATTTGGTACGTGCTCTAGCGATATGAATGCTTTGTTTGGCACTGAAATTGTGGAGAATCCAGATTGTGTGAACAAATAAGGAAAAAGGAACATAGGAAAAACAGTATGGAAAAAGTACGAGCTCTGCCTAGTAACCAAGTGCAAGTGTTAGGTTGTTTCTCTATGGATCCAAAGTGCAATTAAAAGCTACCTACTGCAGCTGAATTTAAATTTGGCTTTTAAAGTTCTTTTCCTTTCCCCCAAAGACCTAGTATCAAGTGGTAAAAACCCTCCACAGCGGGCCTGCTATAAAATCACTAAGTGAAGTGTTCGTCAGCCTCAATTCCTTGGTTTGCACAGGGCAACTTACCTGAAGCAGTCTCTGAGCTCAGTTCAGGTGCTGAAAACAACACCAAAGCATCTGCTGACTAGAATCAGAATAAGTGCTCAGTGTTCTGTCTCATTTGTTGTGGTACTCCGTGTCAGTGGAAAGGCTTCTTTCTTCAATAAAAGGGTGGTTTGGGGTTTTTTTTAGAAGGAAAGCTTGTGTAGTTTTGTTTAGAAGGAAGTGAGATGTTAGAGCACAAAAGGGTGAGGTGCTCTGCCCTCTGGAGATCGTGCTGCTTTATGGACCTGGGATATGTACTCGGGAAGAGCAGAGGCCAGGGATGAGTGAGCTGATGAAGTATCACTGAGATCTCTGGGGCAGCTGGGCCTTGCCCTTTGTGTGTGGTGCATTCCAGAAGTGAAAGCAGAGCACTGGGCAGCTGGCAGCATCACAGCACAGTGTGATGTGCTGCTTGGTGGGCTGGGGCTGGAACACACAGAAACCGGAACTAAGCAAGCAGCAGTGAAGGACTCCAGGAACAGTGTGTCTCTTAAGCCCAACCCAAAACTTATGGAGGGCTGAGGAGAGTAGGGTCATGCACAGTTAGGGAAATGCAGAAATCATGTCCATGCTATTGAATGAGCATACGGAGCACACACCTGCATTTGCACTCTGCTCTTGCAAATTCGCATTTCCAACTAGGAGCAGATTTCAATCCAGCTGCCCTCTCAGCTGTACATGCACAATTGCTTTTGGCCAGGATCTCTCTCCCTTCTCTGAAGCCAGAGGCTGCAGAGGGGTTGTTGTTGACACCACAGGGATCCCTGAAGACCCCAAACCCCTCTGGATTTCTTTCCCTTTCTCTTTGATTGCTCACATGCACCACTGCACCCAGGAGCAGGGCACAGCTCTTCTCTGCCTGAGCAGTTGGGTTCCATATCCTGAATCAATGCATGCTTTGCTCTGGGAGATGTCTCTCCTTTAGGCTACTGGGATTTAAGCATGCTAAGCCTTCTCACTTTATGCTGTATGGTAGTTCGCATCTGGATCAGACTCCTGTACAAGTTCGAGAACCCTTAGGCCTGGATTTAGATCTTTTGATTCAAGTGCTGAGTCTGTGGATGTTGCACATTCTTTTGGCACCAGCTGCTTATCAGCAAATAAATCCCTGCCCTAGGTTACAGGGATTTGCTGATGTCTTGCCCTCTCATCCAGCTGCATCACAAAGCACCGCTGAGCAAAGCCCAGCCATTGAATGTATTTAAACTACCAGAGCTCCATTTTGATGGAGATAGGCAGCAGAGCAATCATGCTTGTAGATCTACCCCTGTCTTTAGGGCATGAATGTTAGACGGGGGAGTAGGTCGAGCCAGTGCATGATGTGAACTGCGTTTTATTAATGTCGCGTATGCCGGGGTGAGAAAGGTGCCCTTTGAGCGGTTCACGCACGTAGAGGGCAGCAGGTGGGCTCACCCCGTGAGGCGGGGGTCGGCACGCCCGGCCTGTCAGCGCCCTCGCTGAGTGCCGCTCTGTGGAGCCCTACCCGTGCCCGTGCCCGTGCCCCGCGGCGCTCCCGGGAGTGGCGGCAGGAGGCGCCGGGAGTTCCCTTTCGGGGCATTGTGGGAAGGCGCGATGCGGCCCGGCCTCACCTGAGCGGGGCGGGCGGGACAGAGGCGGCCGGGCCGGGCTGGGCTGGGCCGGCTCCCAGCCAGCCGCTGCACCATGGTGAGTGAGCGGGGCCGAGCGGAGCGGGCCCGGGTGGGAGCAGCCGCCCGTTCCCTGCCGGAGCCGCCGAGCCCCTCGACGGGTGCGTTGTCAGGGCGCGGAGCGAGGCCGGGCGGAATGGGGCTGCCCCGCGCCCCTCGGCACCGCCTGCGCCGGCACTCTGAGAGCCATTCCCAGGCGGGTTCGGACAAGGTTTGCACCTGCTCGGCGGAATTGAAAGTTCTGTTCTTTTCTGATTTGTTTTCCAACCCTCGGGATGAGCTCGGGTCACGCCGAGAGCCTTCATAGACAACCAGGAAAACAAGGCTGTTAGAGAGAGGTTTTATAAAGCCTTCCTGTAACTCGAGGAGCTGAGGTGCGAGTCGCCTCCAATGCCTGGAGAAGGATCGAGTGAGGTTTCCTATGGATCTGTCTCTCCTTAGGCTGACTGGTGGCAAAGCGGGTCAGTGTTAGGCAGTGGGTTTTCTTGTGACGGGATGATTGGGAAGAACTTTTCCCAGGTGTGTTCCCAGGTGTCAGGTAAGTGGAGGGCTTGGACTGCAGCATTATCTCCCAGGTGCTTCTGCACCGCTGCCGGGTCTGATGGGGCTTGTTGGGATTTGGCTGCACTTTTCCATCAGGTAATGCATCAGCCAGAGAGCGTATGGATCTGGTTCTGTTCTTGTCCGTCCATCACCATTCTTACTGTGCAACCCAGCTCCAGGGCTAGCAGTGGCTTGTTTGCCCTTGGAAGGGGCAGGCAGCCCTTCAGGTTAAAGGGCTGACAGGCAGGATCCGGGAAGGGAGACCCTTTACCTCTGCAGTGCTGCGCTTGATATTGGTTTGATGAGATCGGAAGAGGTTGCTGTGGATGCTCTGTTTTGCTAAGAATGATGGCCAACATCCTGAGAGCAATGGTTAGATTTTCCCCATAGGGGACTGCAGGCTCCCAAGTAGTGAGATGGTCAATGATGCCTCTTACTAGAGAAACCATCTCACTGCTTGATAATTCAGGCTTGAGGCAGGTTCTGTGGGCATGCCCCGAGTGAGCTCTGTCTTGCACAATTTGCCCATTGTGTGCACCTGTAATACCAGCTACTGGCAGTGCTGCTGAACAGAAGCCTCTGTACTTCTTCAGTGGAGGCCAAGTGATGTTTGTCTCTTTCCTCAAAGACAGAGGTATGTTGTTTCTCTTCAGTGGTTTAGCCAGAATGCTAAATACTTGATAGTCTCCTGTATTTAGAAAGGTGTACCTGTCATTATATTTGCAAATAGAATAAGTACAGTAATGAGTTTACAGATGGCAGTGCAGTCTCCACACCTTAAGTCCTTGTAGAGACTGTAACTTTTCTGGTTACACCCCGAGACAGCCCTACATATTCACTTCCCTCTGGTAAAGCTTGTGTAAACAACTGGAGTTCTTATTTTGCCTTTTGAAGGTCAGTAAAAATGGGAGCTGATTTCAGGGAATCTGATCTCAGAGCTCTCCTTGATGCATGTATTTCACAAATGCCAGTTTTCAAAGCACTCATGATAGTCCCAGGGGAGCACCGCTTACAACAGTGCTGCTTATTGACAATCTGGAGTCTGGCTGCTGTATTGATGGTTAGAATTTTACAAGGTGAGTATGCATTCTTACAAGTAAGAATTTTATTTTTCCTTTTTTTGAGGCCATAGTACAAACACTTGCTGGTGGTACTGCATTACGTTACTGCTGTCAGCCTTACCCTGTTCATCTCTTGAGGATCTGGTGCTGATGAAACAGTGCTTTTGTCAGGGAACTCTAGCTTTAAGTTCCTCTCTCATTCAGTCTCCGGAAAGGGGTTGTTAACACTCCGTAAAGAGTAAAAAAAAAAGATTTGCTGGATTACAAACCAATAATAAGTCTTATCGAGGCTCATGAGTGATGAACTTTCAACAGGTCATTTAAACTTTCCATAGACTGGTTCCTCTGTTTTGGAATGGCAGAGTTGTGCTTGCCGCCTTTTTCTGTGTTTTGAGATGGAATTTCCTGTGTTTTGGATGGTGCTTGTGCAAATGGTACCATATCTTAGCAAGAGGATTGTTCCAATTGTTTGCCCTCTTGCAGATTTCCAGGCAAGTTTCAGGGAAGAGTCTATTTAGCAAAGCTGACTTCATATCCAGCTGAGAAACACAGCTTTTATGCCCAGTTTGTGCTTTATGACATGTTTGGATTTTTTTAAATGTCTTTATGGAAAGACTAAATTTTGCTTCCTGACACATGTGGGTGAAGCAGAAATACATTTTATGAAGGATTGCTGTCTTAGCAAAGTCAAAGAGTGGGGACAGAGCACAGAGAAGATAAGAGTCCCCAAGGATGTGTGTTGCTGTAGTCTCTTGTGCCTGTAAGTGTTGCAACACCTTGATCCTGTTGCTGCCTCAGTGCTATCAGGATTACTTTCCTGAGTAAATACAGGGCTCTGCTTGCATAGCTCTGCATGCAGATTTGGTGCCTTTATAGTAAAGGGTCTGATTGTCTCCTTCCTGTGCCACTCATCACTACAGGGAGATAAATTAGTGCTTGTGGACATGATCTGAAACCCTGGAGAAAGATCAAAAGAATCCCATTGAGCCACAGTGGCTCTAAAAATGTACTTGGCCTGAATAGAAAAGGAGTTGGCAAGCACTGTTTCCACTTAGCAAGACATTTGATAACCAGGCACTGATCTAGAAACTGGGGTGGAAATACTAGTTGCTGTGACTGCAGCTGCTGACGCCTGCCTAGTGTTTGGAAATGAACTCTCAGCTCTTCTGAATATCGATCTCTTCAATACTCTCAATGTCCTTAATGGTGAGAATGAGTGTAGGTCTGCAAAAGGCATCTTCAATGCTACACAGAATTTACAGTTCTAGGAATGGCTGCTTATTTTCCACTCATGATACAGCTGTGTATTGGCCTCACAAAGACAATGAATTTTGCCTCTAGGCATTTACTTCTGAAATGCAAGAAGGGGAACAGATTGGAACAGATGAGAGAAAATGACGAATAAATTAGTCTGTTGTTCAAGGCTGCAGTTCTTATGCTTCATGACAAAAAAGTTCATGTGGTATTTCTTTATTAGTTTGTCCTGTAGTGAACTTTTACTGTGGTAGTCCATAATGGCAATGGACCGGCATCCTGTTTAGGAGATGCCAAGTTGATAGACTTTCTGCTTGCAAAGATATTACTGCAGGGGAAGTGATAGAAACACATGAAATCATGACCATTATGAAGATTGGTTGCTACACAAAGAGTCAGGGTACATCCTGGGAAATTTTTAGGCAGTAGTTGTATAAAAAATAAATGGGAATACTTTTTCACACAGTGTAGATGACTGTTTTCAATGCACTGCTGAGCGTGCTGTGGGTGTCCCAGTAGTTAGGCAGTTCATAGGGGGTGGGGCCATAGGTGGGTTGGCTGGATGCAGTTTCTGTCCTATAGTTCTTAAACCTGTGATTCTTTGAAATAGGACTACCAGAGTGATTTTACACATGCCTTCTTTCTTATGCTCTTCTGGAAGTGGCTTTAGGTCAGAGTACAGCTCAGGGCTTGATTCATAATCTGGCATTCTGTTACTCCCTGTCATTCAGTTGGACTTCAGAATAGCATTTTGTGGGATTTGTGAGGAAAAATGTTTTTATGGTTTTTTGGAAGCTTGTAGTCTCTGACTTGCCAATTTTGGATGTTCCTTCTCTGAGTGCCCATGACCATTAGAGATTGTCACTGTTTAATACTGGAGCCTGCTCAGGCCATGCAGGAATTTCCATTCACACTTTGGGGTCCCTGGGTAGTAAGCTCATTCCTAGAAAGTAAAATGAATGTTATATTAGATCATCAGCTGATTATTTGCTTAATATTCAGCATGTAATAATACTTGCTATTTAAAACATATATATATATTTTTGCTCATAAATAAGGAAACTACAGGCATGTCGGAGCCAGGAGTTACTTGGATGTGGAATGCCTAGAGGGCTTTAGAGAAAGCCATGGCATTTAGGGTAGGCAAATGCAGGAAGAAGGCTGGAGGGATAATGGGCAACTGGGTCTGTCGTGAGGCAAGATAATGACTGATTTTGCTGCTTTTCCGTTTCTTTAGTTATTTCAAAATCCCATGCATTATAAACGATCCCATGGGCCTTGTGAAACCATCAGTTGCCTGCAAGAGCAGTGAAAGGACAGCATGATGAAAGTACTGAAAGAACTGGTGAATCAGGGAAGGCAGATAGAGCAGCTCCTCCCTCAAGTACTTGCAAGATTTATGCTTTGGCATCCACATCAGGCATTTCTGTGAGCCAGTTGTGGTCTTGTTCTAGTGATGCCTAAATTAAAACAATACTGCTCCTGTGAAAAGAATTGTCTGTATCAGATGTGTTCAGTTACTAATTTCCATCCCTGAGCATTCATTTCCCTGCTGTCCTATTCCTGCAGGCTGTCACCTGCATTTTCTTGGCTGCATTGGTTCTGTGCTTTCTTGAGTAGCCACCCCTGGGCCTTTGCATTTCTGCAGATGTTGCAATATAGAGAGAGTCGCAAGATCCAGTCCTGCAAGCAAGGCACTTCATTTGGCAGTAGAAATACAGCGTGCAGAGGCATTGGGGTAGGATGGGAAGATGTGATTTACATTTGTGTGTTTGAGGGTAAGCTTGGCATATCTTCTGGCCAGACGTGCCTGTCTGGCCTGGAATGTCCTGATGTGTGTTTCTCAGTATTACAGGCATAGCCCCAGGTACTCCATGCGCCAGTGTTTTTTCCTTCTCTGCCTTGCTGAGTTTATGTAGGATGTCCATTTGCTCTCCTCTATTAGGGAGGGCATTAGAATCCCTCTTCATTAACCACTGTTGTTGCCTTGCTGCTTGCCTTTGGAGTTTGGGAATAGTTTTGTTCAGACACTTGCAGTTCTCAGTGGCTTGTTAACCAGCCCAGGTGCTCTGTGGTCACCATCCTCTGCTTAGTCCCCTGGGGTAAGTGATGGGCACAAACTACCAAGGAATGAGATACAGACTCACCGTTGTTTAAGTGAAATGCAGAAATGTACCATGTTGTGACTTTGTCAAGCAAGGCAGGTGAAGTATACTGGGTGAGTGCCTGTGTGCTCGAGCTCTGGAGAAGCTGTGGGGAGTGAAACACTCAACCGCCTCTGGGCCCAAGAGATGAGATGGGAAAGGGGCAGTGGTTCATGCATTTCCTTTCTTTCAAGTCTCATAATAGGACTTGGATAAATAGCAGCATGAATTTGTGATCTTTTCTCATTCTACAGGTTTAAATATTGGGCCAACATAAAGCATTTTCAAAGATTCTCTACTCTGACCCTTCCTTCTATAAACAGTGGTTGCTTCTTTTATGTTTATGCTTTGATTAAATCCGTGTTGGTTTTTTTACCTTAATGAAAAATGTGATTTCAAAAGGGAAAATTGAGAATTTGTCAATTGAAAATACCAAATTAAATGCTTCAGTGTTTCCAAAAGATTATTCTGTGCTTTTTCAGAGTTACAAACATGATCTGAACTCACATTTATCTTTGGTCCTTTTGGAGCTCAGGTTTTCTGTGAGCATCTTTGTAGGGAGCTGGAGGAATGGGGTGGAGGCTGCTGCCAATCTGCACTATTCCTCTCCACCAGACGTGGGAATCCCCAGGCTGGAGCATTGTCTGCCTGAGGAGACAGGTTAACTTGTCACCATCTGGGAGTGTCTGCCCTGTCCCAGACCAAAGGTTTTTAACTCCTCTCCTAGAGAGGTCAGAGGCAAAGGAAGGGCACTGCAATGTCTTCATGTAGCAGGGCTTTGCAGATAACTGATAAGGCAAAGTGGAAATGAAACTAAGAGCTGCACCTTTTGCTGGAACCTACTGGGTCAGGTTTTATCTCTGTTTCTTCACTTGGATTCAAGGAACAAGCTGGAAAAATAGCTTCCTGTGCCTGTAAAGTGCACTGGGGTTGTAGTGAGTTAGGGGTGCTCTTGGCAGCTTGTTCAGCCTCTCACCCTGGTCTCTTCCTCCTTGTAGGAACCTAATGAAGTGTCCACTGCCTCCCAAAAACGTGCAAGCAAATCAATACACCTCTGAGAGCCCAGCCTAGGAGGCAGAAGGGATGTGATTACCTAGTTAATAATTGTTCCAAACCTCTTAAAACTGCTGCTTTCCGTGGGCTCAGCCAGCTCACATCCCTGCTGTTTCTGTTGGGTGATGGCACTGAAGGGACAGTGGAGTGGCTGCTTCCCATGCCTGCTCTCCTATGGCAGAGCCTGAGGCAGCTTTTATGCAAACTCCAGCTTTGGTCTGTGCTTGCTGATTACCTGAAAACTGGAGTTAATTTAAGAAAATTAAAAGTAATTATCCTCTGTAAAAACTGGGTGCCATTGCCTGAATGTATCCCTTTGGAGGTGTTTTGGGAAGCTGTGCTGCCTCTGCTCTCCAGAGCTGTGCAGGAAATCCAGCGTTGCTGTTGGTGGGAGACCCCAGCCTGTGAGGAGGAGGCACAGACATGCCTGTGCTGTGGGGAGGACATTGGGGCAGGAATGCCACCAGTTTATGAGGAATGAGCCGAGGTCAGAACCTGCTGGATGTTGAGATAAACAGGAGCAGAGCTAGAGGGAGCTTGGGCTCTTATGGGGCACTTAAAAAGCTCCTTGAGCTTTGTTTTCCGGTCCTGAGTTAGGGATCAGCAGGGAGCAGCTTGAGCTCAGCTATACTGTCTTGATTAAATTTTTATTTAACTCAAGTGAGGCTATCAAGAAGGTTGTTGTTGTTTGGATCAATACCATATGTTATAAATATCCTTAAAATGCTTGTGTGCTGGTCCATTAAAAATCTTCTGTAATAAGATAAGGGTGACTTCTGCATCATGAAAAGCATAAAATCAATGTGTAACTATGGTCACGTGTGCCTGTAATGATCTGGCACAGCTTTTATTGCATGGACTTTGGATGTATTGTTTAGGGGAAATTGCTCAGAAGTATTCCTAATGGAGATTAAGTGAGGAAGAATCCTGTGCCAGGTAGGCAGCAATACACTGCTTTAGGATTTCTGTGTTGCTGGGTTTGTGCATATTTTCTTTTTTCTTATTTGCCTACATCATGCATACGTGTTTGAAATTTTAAAGCTGAAAGTCAACAGTATTTAACAAATATCTGTCAGCTCCTCTGCTGCTGTGAGTAAATGTTTTAGTGACAGAGTGAACAAGTAAGGAAATTAGTATTTTTAATAGTCTCTTTTGAATTTTACATATTTGCTTTAGAAGTATCTGAAACCCCAGGGTGTGTATTAAAGGTCAGTAGCCAGATGGGATTTCATGTAACGGCAGAATACCAAAATACTTGTACTTGAGTGTGTCAGTGTTCTCTCTTGTTCTGATGTAGGTAGATTGTTAATGGGTCAGTAGGTCTGTTCAGTGCATCTCATTTCACCCTAAACACCTGGCATCCAAACCAACTGTGTATTCACAATTTAAAAAAAAAAATTCAGTATTTACTTTCCTCCCCACCTCCAAAACAAAACAGAAGAAAACCTCACTAAACAAAGCAAAAACTGAAAGGACTTTTTTATTAATGAAATGTTTTGGAGATAAAAAAAATAAGCTAATGGCTAGAATAATGTGAATATTCATATTTTTTAAAAGAGAAAATTTAATGAAAGTAGATTTTGTTCATTTTCAATTGTGATGTAAAAATAAATGCTGATAAAAACACCTGGTCTGTGTTGGGAAATAGATTATTTCATATCAGAGGAAAGCGTGAAAAATAGTAAAAGAGAACCAGAATAGGAACTCTATTAGACTAAAACAGTGGCAGCAGATCAAGCAGATTTCAGGGCAATCAGAATAAGTTCAAGAAGAACTTTATCATAGCAGGTCACTTCCTCTCCACCAGGTACAGCCAGTCAGTCTGGTTTTCCCCAGGCTTCTGTAGGCAGCTGAAGGTCTGGATTTTCATTCCACTTCCCATTTTATGTGGCCTGGGAATTTCCATTGATTAGCATGTCCTGTACTGTCTGTTGCCTTACAGAAAGTTTGTAAGGAAAGCTGAAAGTTTCCTCACTCTGCCAAGATATCTGTTTAAGGATAATGGTTCCTAATTTGCCGGTTTTACTTAGACACGAATTTCAGGTTTCAGTTTTACAAAGGTTGCTTTGATTTTGGACGGCTCTTAGCCAAATTTGGAGAGGTTAGAGCTGAAGCAGAGAGTAAGCAAAGAGCTGCTGAAGTGACAGAGCTGCCTCACCAAGCAAATCCTTGCCCAACCACATACCTAAACTGAAAAAAGGATTCTTGCTCTTTTTTTCTGCAGTCTTCCTCTTCTGCGTCCTCTCCCCTGAGCCTCCTGGGTGAGTTCCCATCTCTATCCTCTTCTCCCCCAGGTACATGGAGAAGTCAGATGCCACAGAACAGGTTTGGAACCAGTCAGCAAATGTTACACAGATTGAATTACAGGAGGAGGAGAAGCAGTTCTAGTGCACATTCTTTCGCAGTGTGAGGTGAATTAGAGCCTCTTGCACACCCCTGGAGTTGACCTTGCAGGAAGAAATGGGGCATCTTTTACATGTTTGTGTTATTAAAAAGTGAACTGGAAAAATTATTCTAGGAAAGGAAAGCCAGGAGAGCCCCTTTCCCATGTATTCATTTTTATCTGCTACCCCTGCAGGTGGTTTGTTATGTGTATAGTGGAATACAGCCCTTTAGACAGTTGTACTAATTGCTGCAGATTAGGTTAAATTTTAAACCCTCTGTAAAGGCAAAAATGATCCAAGTTTGAAACTGCTGAGCCAGTTGTAATGTGTTTGATCAGTCTAAAGTGTATAATGGCCAAATAGTGAGGAAGGCTGCACCAAAGGGGACCTGCTGTCCTGCCAGGGAACAGTCCAGAAGACAAGCTTGGGTGAGCTGCTTATCAGATTATTACAGCCCATTAGTTAAAGGAGAGAAAGGTTTCCCAAGGAAGGTGAAAAGAAATGACTGTGTGTTAGTTCATCTGTCTCTCATGGATTTGCTGTTCATGAATACATAAACCTTCTGTATTTTGCATTTTTGATGTCTATTCCACTTATTGGTGAATTATTTCATGTCCAAGTCTAGCATCTGACATTTTTTGTAGCCTTGAAACTAAGGGTGTTATTTTTTATCCTGATACAATCTTGTAGATCTTGATAGAAAAGAAGGCCCCTTAACTTTCCAGTCTGTTAAGTAACTTACTGCTGCAATTGATTCATAGATGCATGAGAAGGGGATAGAGTTCCAGTTTGGAAATCTGGTTTAAAAGTTTGATCTAAAAAATACCCCAACAAATTATTTTTGCAATAGCCTACAATGAAAAATGCAGTCATTTGGAATACCTACTGACATTTATGGAGGTAATTTTGCGCAGTGCTGTGGGTGGTTGGGTCTGATTCAGTAAAACAAGCTAATAAAATTACTCTCAGGTCCCAGAACAAAGCTTGTCTCCACATACTCCACATGTGAAGGAAGCCAGTGCTCTCTTAGGAACTGTACTCTTCATCCCAGCCCATTTAGTCTTGGACCTAAAAATTCCTTCTGGCATCGGCCCTGGGTCTGGTGGTTGTTAGTCACAGCCAGCATGCCCTGGGATGGTAAGAAAGGGAACCAAGCACCCTGCTTTCTAAGACATTTTGCTTTTAGCAAGTAATTTGCCTCTATTTTCCTCAGAATTAAAACTCTTAAAGATGAGTAAAGCATTGCAGGATAATCTACCTCTATTTGTAGTTTGGCTAATGAAAACCAACCAAAAATTTCTTAATCAACATATGTCTTATCGTTAGCACTATAGGAAAGCAGATATGTTTTCACAGTCAAGGAGCAAGGAACAGATGAGCTGTTAGATTTGTGCCTGTGCAAGTACTTCAGCATTACCAGATTTATTGATGCATCAGAGTCTTACCAGTGGGATGTAATGAAGAGAGCCATGAGAGCGAGGAATGTTGTGTTGTCACAGTGGAGCTGGGCAAAGCTGGACTGAATGGAACAGCACTGGATGTTGAAAGTGAAAATACTAAAAGCCATTTAACCTTTTAAGAATGTATTATTTACCTCCTACAGAGTTCCCTGGATTGAAGTGGCTTCAGAAATTAGAAAAAGGGGGAACAACCAAAAAAGGAGAAGCCCCACACAAAATACTTATGCTTCTAAGTACCTGCAACTTTCTAATACATTGTTTTGTTATAGTAGTTCTTAGATGGCCAGTGATATGTACCTAGGCTTGAGGGTGTACTATTTTGCTGCAGAATATAAATTTAGAACTGTGCTACAGGAAAGGCTCTATTTTATAGCTGTATGTATTACTGTAATAATAAAATGTAATTACTGTAGTAATTGCCATGTGAGGTACACAATTATAGTCTGCATATGAAACCATGTGAGACAGGAGACTCAAACAGTGAGATCTTTGGAGCTTGTGTATGAATGGTTATGCATTTAGGAGCATTAGTTAATATTTTTTTTATTGCAAAGAGCCTTGCCTCAGCTCATAAAAGTGGTGGTGAGACATCACCTGCATGTGTAGAAGAAACAGTGGAGTTCTCAAAGCAGAAGTGGAGAGCAGCTTACTTTCCACTTTAATGGGGGAAGCATAGCATCCTGAAGTACCTAATTGGCAGAAAGTGGTGGTAATATTCACAGTGACTCCCTACTTTTTTCCTATTTAACCTTTTAGAGGCATTAGGTCGCACTTCTGCAATTCTCATATATGTGTATTACATGCAGGCACTCAGGTTTAAGGTCTTTTGGGTCCATTGGCTGACCCTAAACCAGAATAGCTTTTCATTTTCTTCTCCTATTGAAACACTGCAGACAAAGGATGCCACAAAACTCAGTCTTCTATTGAACATGCTGTCAGCTTTTGATAGAGATTCATTGACTCATTCCCTGCATTTTCCATCAAATCCAGTCTTCCTCTCCTGTCTGATGATTCACCATATATTTAGAAATTTGTTTATCAAATAGCCGCTACCTGTACCAAATGGCTTTTAGGATGCTGACCTGCTGCTCTTACCTGTGGAACCTATGCTCTGCTTTTCAAAACACCCTCATCTTTACAAGGGCTTTGGAGTTAATGGGCTGTGCAGAAAGCAAAATAACCTTTCATTTAGCCAGCTCCTCTCAGTGGGCCAGTTTATGGACAGTGAGTGCTGTCCCTACATAACCTGAAAAGGGGTAGCCCTGGCAGCTGGAAGATTCCCATGTCAAAACCCAGCTGGTAATGTGAACAGAGAATGACAGAACCATGGTGCTTTGCTCCTCACTGTAATCAGACCATGTGTCCTGCCAGCAGCGTACTCATTTTTATTTACCAGGCTTGTCTGGAGAGTATTACAGGACTCAACAGAAGGCAGCTACAAAATCCTTGTAATTTCATCAAGCACATTAGACTAACAATGGTAAAAGCTTTATTTCCAGCAGTAGATCCTGCCACAGACACACATGACCAAAACCTTCCTTCTTTCCCTAAAATGATCCCACAGTTGAATTCTTTACAGTATTGTCAGACCTTGTATCTCCAGATTACTCAACAACTATGCAACTCAATAGCTAGAGAATGGTTCTGAATGATGAATGAATGCTTTGTTTAAAATCCAGTATATTTTCCTTTTTTTTTCCTTTTTTTTTTCTTTTGTGTAGAAACTTCTCTGCTAGTACCAGAGTGTGAAATGATTTTATCTTCACAGAAATCTGCATTGTAATCTTGATAATGGTTGTGAACATTAACTTTCTAATCCTCACTTGGAAACATATGATGAAGTATAGGGACAGCAATAAACTGGAACAGGAACAAGAAGCAGGAGGGATTAGGGCGTAGATTGAAAAACTCTAGGGAAGGGTAAGGTTAGGCTAATGGTGAGGAATGTGGAAGAGACCCGCTGGATCAGGGCTTTGCAAGGATTGGGAGCAAGTAAGGAAAGTGAGGCTCCTGTGTTCTCCCTGGTCCCCCCCACCCCGGGATTAGGGGAAGGCACCAGTATGAACAGCTGGCAGTGTACCTGTCATACAGGTGGATGTAGTTACAGTTACCCATCCTGCAAATCCCCTGGGTTCTGGGTACCCTATTGGTACTGGCGAGGGTAGCAGTGAGGATTTGGCAAGAGCAGGATAGTTCAGATGTCTTCAGCCATTACAAACATCTCNAAATTGATGTCATGTGTTCTTAAAGCCCTTTTCATGCTCTGGGTAAATGAGAAACTATACTACTTATATACTATGGGCAGTTATTTTAACCTGCTAATAGTGCTATTTATATAAATTTTTCTCCCAAAGCGCCATTGGCATATGAAAGCTAGCTCTTGTGTATTTCAGTAATACTGCTTAAGCTAAGCATGAAAAAATCGTAGGTCAAACCTTGTAAAGTTATGACTAGCTTTAAAGTTGAACTTTTTGGACATTATCAATAATGTCTTTTATTTAATACAGTATCATTCACTGAGGTCTGTCTTTTGTCATTACAGTTGTCTCAGTTTTGGAATGTCCTGATTCCTTCAGTAAAACCAGTCAAGTAGGTTTCCTTTCCAAAGTAGGATCTGTTGTCTGTGATCTGAAATAGTGCAATATCAGAGTTGTTAGTGATTATGATTACTAAATCTGTCTTCATATTTCTAGTCTTCTGCCACATTGATCCTGATTTTCCTACTCCTGTTGTGGATAAGTCTTTATTCCCTTTGCTGAGGTATCTATCTAATTTCGCTGGAGGAGGGGGAGGTGCCCTTTTCTCACCACTGCAAAGTGGTGATGCTGTCCTGTTCCCCAGGGCAGGGGCAGAAAAGGAATTGAGGCTGTTGATTGCACAAGGTAAGGAGGATGGGTAGGAGAGGATGTAAAGAGTTTACCTAGGGAAGACGTGCCACAGGGAGGGGAAAGATGCCTGGGAAGAAACAGAAGAGAGGAGGGATCTCTCCCATGCTGAGCCTCCCCTAGACCTCACTGACGCCCTGGCCACTGCCCGGTATTAACCATGTTGCTTTGTTTGCTCTTAGATACACTTTATACTGCTGTTCAGTCGGCAGGGGAAGTTAAGGCTTCAGAAATGGTACACGACGCTGCCTGATAAAGAGAAGAAAAAGATCATTCGAGAAATTGTTCAGATTATTTTGTCTCGCAATCAAAGAACAAGTAGTTTTGTTGACTGGAAAGACCTCAAGCTTGTTTACAAAAGGTGTGAGTAATTTTGTAAGAAGGTATCATCGCTATTCGTATGAATAACACATGCTAAAAGAGGAAAAATAAAGGCTTACTTAAGGAAAAGCAGCAAACAACACTCATGGTGCTGGGTTGAGTTAGGAGCCTGGCACTGGCAATCTGGGTATAGCAGGGCAGTGTACCTGGGCAAACCGGCAGGGTAATTGTGGGGTGCAAAATACTTGCATAGTCTGTCAGATGAGAAAAACAGAAGTAACCTAGTAGGTATTAGTGTTTAGAAGGCATTAGACCTCACTGCCCCATGAAATTTCCCAGCATAGCCTGGCTGAGATGTGTCTGGGTTTTATCAGCTGCGGAGATTGCAGGAACTGTTCCACAACACACTCATAATTTTGTCAAATTTTGTTTTTTAACTATTTGTTGCTCTGGAAAGTACTCCCATTTTCTTTTCCAAATAAATCACTGGTTACATGATGCCTAATGTTAACTGCCTGTTTGTTCTCCTAAAGTTGTAGCTAACAAATGTAGCCTTAATGTGTAGTACACTGGGTCAATTAAACATCTCCCATTTAGCAAAAACTGAATTCCATGCTGTGAAGGGAGGGATATGAACATCTGACCAGAAGCTGTAGCAAGCTGAATAGATCTTGGGTTGGTTTAAACATAAAGTTCTGGTGCAAGTTAGTTACAAAGCTTATGTGGTCTAAGCAGCTTTGTGCATTCTGCCCTTCTGTAAAACACTGTCATTTGACAGCCAGCAGGCTTGCTGAGATGTAACTCCTTTCACCTTTGCCTTACTTTTATTTTTTAATTAGAAGGGGTAGCTTGTCCTACAGTTCAGTTAATCCCACTTACTGTAGTGCTATTGCAGCAGGCAGAGGAGACCTGAAAGAACTACTTACTACTGATTTATTGCCTCTTTTATTATGTCCACTGTTACAGTGTCCTGCTTTACCAAGGGTGGAGTTGGTTCTTCTAATTAAAATAATAATTTGTTTAAATCATCTGATCTTCTAAAGTGTTCTGTGGGACACTATAAGAGTGAAAGAAGGTGTTTATTTTAGAGACTAGATAAAAATTATCTGTCACATGAAGACCTCTAAGGGATGAGCAGAGCACTGAAGTCCCAGCTATTCACTGCCTTGTTTTTGCCTGTGTTTGCCCAGGTATGCTAGTTTGTATTTCTGCTGTGCTATAGAAGACCAGGATAATGAGCTCCTGACACTAGAGGTCGTTCATCGATATGTGGAGCTCCTGGACAGATACTTTGGAAACGTAGGTTTCACTTTCTCCCATGAACACGTTCCTGTCTGTCTAATAAACAAAATTATGTGCAGCTGGTTTGCTTTGTGTTCCATCTGCTGTGCTTGCCCTGCAGGTGCTCTCAATCCAGAATGAAATTAATTATTCTGAGTATTTTATAAAGTAGTGCTGAAATTATCATAAGATTGTTTCTCCATCCTTTTTCCATTCACCCAGAATTAATCTTGATGCTTTGTGTGTGTATCTGTCTTGGGATAGAATTTGAAGGGAAAACTTCAGGAAAAATTATTTTTAAAATTCAAAGCAGGCTGAAATACTTGAATTCTCTCTCCTGACATCTTCAGATGTACTGGTTTTGTTTGTCTCGTAATATTGTGTAACAACTAAGGACATAGAGGCAAAAGATAAAATCAATGTGTTTTTAAAGAACATACTTAAAGAAGGTCCAGATAACTCTTTCAGCAAGTCTTTAGAGACTACAAGAGACCCATCTTTTCTGTGAATATTTTTGAAATTATCCTGCCTACCTTAATTCATGTCTCAGTTAAATTAGTGTACCATGACTCATGTCTGTACTGCCTCAAAACTAAAAAGAAGTTGGTGGCTGTTGCTGAGCAGGAAATTGTCTTGCTCTGTGAAACAGTGAACGTAGGTAACCCATGTTACAGGGGCTGTGCAGGACCTGTAGTAAGGTTAGTGGGCCAGGAAGGCAGCTTTGATCTCTGACAACCAGCATGAACTTTATAATAAATGGAATATCTTTGCTGTAAGTTGGTATATGTGGCGGGAATATGTGCAGAAGCTTCAATATTACAGAACATGCTGTTTGTTTCTTCACCCTGCTACCTGCCACAGGGATGCATTTGCTGGGGATATTTGACCATCACAACAGCTTTTGGCCTAGTAGTGCTTATAATACTGTAAAAGTGATTTAAACTTGGTTGTGGCCTCTTGTTCTGGCAGGTGTGCGAGCTGGATATTATCTTTAATTTTGAAAAAGCTTATTTTATTCTTGATGAGTTTATAATTGGTGGAGAAGTACAAGAGACTTCAAAGAAGACTGCAGTGAAAGCCATAGAAGACTCTGACATGTTGCAGGAGGTAAGGCAGGGGAGGTCAAAGGCAAACACCTCATCTTCCTTGTCTGACAGGAAATGAAAACACAGCTAACCACTTCTGGTGCTTAATTATCCCAGTGTCTTACATTCAGTTTCAACAGGTACAACAGTGCAGTTGGATAAGCTTTCAATTCAACCCCCTTGGTATCATCTGGAGGCTCTTTATATAAAGCTTTTGCTCTCTTGCAGCTTAACTGCTACAGTTTATTAAGAAATAGTTTAGCATGTATCTAAGGTACTTCTTTAATATAAGAACATAATCTAAGATGATATTTTATGTATGCATATGTGTATATAAATACAGAAAAATCTCTTCTATTTCACTAATAACATCAGAAACATGACCTACTGTTAACATTAAAAATTGGAAAGAGTGTGTGCTGGCAAACTATGCTTTCATTCAGAAGCACCTGTATAGTTTTTCTGCAGGGCACAGATATGTAACCCTTATTCAGAACCCTGTAAGAATTCTCTTATAATTTGGAACATAATTGAGCCGGGATGGCAAAACAGCTGAATGTGATGGGTTTTATTTATTTTTTCTTGGGTAGTGAGGGATCCATCACAATCCTGAAGGGAGCAACACAGTGGTAGAACTGGCTTGGGACATGCTGTGGGAATTGAGCAGGTTTCCACAGTGCTCTGCTCTGTACACATGAAACTCAGGCACTGTGTGCAAAGGCCACTGGCGTGATGAGTTTAGCCACAACTGTATGCAATGGCAGATTTTAAGCCACTCTGTTGTATGTTTTTAAAGCAGAATTATTTCTGCATTTTAATCAATTTCATCTAATTTCCTGCAAAACTACAACTGACCTCAAAGAGGACAAGAGTGTTGCTTTGAATATTACTGTATCACTCCATAATGCATCAGTTGTTTCTTCTTTTCTTTGTTTCCTAGACAGTGGAAGAATACATGAACAAGCCTGCATTTTAATGCTAAACTACCTGGAGAGAAAACTGCTGTATGCACCTCTAAAGTGCACGTCTTGAAATTCTTCCCAATGTGCCAGATCCTCAGAGAAAAACCAAAAACCAATAACTGAAGGGGTTTATTTGTATAATGGTGAAGATGAAGGTCAGCTAATGTAGCAAAGGGTTTAACAATTCTGTGCTTTGCATTACTCTGTATATGAGTTTCTCAGAGTTGTTACCCCAATCTAGTTTCTCTTCTCCTTGCTGGACTCAGCTCTCGTTGTGCACCACGTCTTAGCTATGGGTTTTGTCATCACAAAAGGCTCCTCTGACAATACTTTGAAGAGGTATTTTTACTAGTTTTTTTCCACTGCTGACTGTATGACTCTACTTTTGTACAAATGTCCATTATTTTGAATGTAATGGTTATTCTGCTGTAATAATAACTTTTTTTTCTAAAAGCCAAATTGTTGTGGGCCCTGATTTCACAAACTTACTGGGACAAGATTAACCCTTGAAGTATACAAGGAAATATGCATCTCTTTGAGGCAGTCCCTTTCTTCCACTGTCTACCTTCTCTTTTCTGCTCTAGTCTGCTAATAAGACTGCTCCAACAGCTCCTAGAGTGTACTCCATGCCTCCTTTTAATCTGGAAGACTTGTTTGGAGGTAGGCTTCTCCTAAGTTTAATGAATTCTTTTTTTGCTGCTGCATGCAGATGGTCTGATTCTGTCTTTCTCCTCCTTTTCCTTATCACCTTCCTAGATCACTTGGACCTTTACAAAGGCTCCAAACTTTGGAATTGTGCAGCATGAGTGCCGGAGAAAACCTGAAGATAAAAATGAGCCTTTAGAAGATAATCTCATATATCTTTTGATATCCCAAACCCATATTTCCGGGTAGAGTTTTCCAATCTTAAATTTATGCACCTGTTGGGATGATCATCTTTCAAATAGTTGAAGATGCCCTGTTTTTGTGATGGTAGAGCAGTTTAATTAGCTTTTTATAACTTTGCATGCTGCAAAAAGGATAAAGTAGTAAAAAGGACTGTGTGCCCTCCTATGTGTTACAAGCCATTGCAGCAGAGTATTTGTGGAGCCAGGTGTGTTAACTCGCCTTTTAGTGCAGTTTAGACTCTATAAACTGATTGAATTAGCTTCCTTAAAGAGATTGCCCTCCTTTAACAGAATCCAAAGCTCAGAAAAATTCTGTTTATCTGCACCCATAACTCAGCTCAGTTTGGTTTCTGTCAAATCATGAAATTATTCTGTACAAAAATTAGGGAAGTCATCAGACAAATAGGCCAGAATGATTGTCGCATTTCCCTTCAAGATAGATATTTCCCTTGATTTTTGGCATGTACAGTCACTATTTTCTTTCAGAGGTCTGATTTTTGTCATTGCTCCTTCCTTCCTTGTCAGTTTGTATCTTCCTACAGGAGGGACACTGGGGGTTGGTTGGGGGGGGGCACTTTGACACAGCACAACTTTGCTGATTGTCAACCCACTGTTCTGCCTGTGCTTTCCAGTCTGTTAGTAAAACTGTGACAAACTGGTTCATATCATGTTGCTCTTTTTTATAATTACTTTATCCATCTGTTTTCTCTGCATTGGTGTCAAAGGCATACTTTCAGCCTAGAAAAGACAGTGAAAATTGCTGAAGAGCTTTTAATAGCTCTGAAGGCATCCAATTTAATAGTAAATTAATTAAATGGTATGATTCATATACTGTTTTCTCATGGTTTGAAATTAAGTTTTTTAAAGTATAGTGTTTAATTGATTAAGAAATAATTAAGAAATCACTTCAGAATGTGCAAAGAGGCTACTTCTGCTTTTTGCCTTTATAAGTGACTTCTACTAACTGAAATCATCAGTAGTTTGATTGTACTCCTTTTTGGAGCCATGCTGTGGTTCTCTGACTCTTAAAATTGTCGTGTTGATTGAATTATGAATTAGATCAAGGTACAAGTACCAAAAAGATTTCTTGGTGCAAATAAGGGTATTATAAACCTGTCTTTTCAGTCATTTTAAGAAGAGCTAGAAGGCTTATTCCTGCATCATTTCAAGTTGAAGAGAATTCCTGATGGAAGATAACAGTGGACAGGGTAGAAGTACTTGTATAAGCCATATCAGTGTAGCATCTGATATAAATAGCATTGCCAAACTGGTGTATCCAGTGTCAGCTTGAGAAGTGTGATGGAATTAGTCTGGTAAGTGTGAAGGAGTTAGTCTGCTTTCCTTACCCTCATGCAAAACTTCATTGGAATATAGTGTGCCTGTTGTGCCAGCTGCCTCTCTGCTACAGAGATGAATGGAAAGAATGTTAAGTACTAAAAGAACTGCTTAATTATAGTCATGCTTTGAGAAACATCTACAGATTCCTGCTGTTTTTGCATGCAGGGGAGCTCCACAAAGCGGGCAGGTGGGCAAGCCTTAGTTGATGTGACTTTTGCAAGTGCCACTCTGCATACTTAAAAACAGATGGGTTTGAAACATAAACCTTGTATTTAAGCTTCTTACAACCTTCACTGAGAAAGGGATCACTCAGCTAAGTAATGTTGTAATTGAATTCAGTTCAATTCAGGTCTTTCTCCAAAGGGAAGAAGCCCAAATGAAACGCAGTTTTTGTTGGGTCACCTTTAGGTCGCTGTCAGACTCTACGTGTTCCCATCTTTGTGAACTTCATTGACACTAATAGAAACCTACATAGATTTGTGCACTGCAGTGCATAGCTCATCAGAAGATTTATTTCTCTTGATGTCTTAGTTCCTTGATTTTTCTTGGAGCAGGAGGTGCACATATCTTGTGCATAGTCGCTAATCTCTGAAGCATTGCCATTTGTATTTGCTTGTTGATGTTGCTCTTTCAAACTTGCCAGACTATCCTAGGCAATGCTCAGTGTAAAGTTTTCTGAGAAACTTTATGAAATTATTATCCAAAAAAGTATCAGCAGGCTCCTTAAATTTTCCTTATCATTGCCATTACTTAAACTCTAACCTTGCTGACAAGCTTCCAGCACACATCCTAGTTTGTAAAATTGAATTTACTAAAATAACAGTTAATCATGGTTGTGTTGCTAGCCTAGATTCCCTTCCTTGCTCTCACCAGCTGCATGTTAACAAAAAGGTGCTTGATTTTCATGTGTGCATCTCTGCCTGTAGTATTCTTAGTGTAATCTTGTTGCTCAGTGGTTGGAACAGAGCTGCTTCTCTTCTTTGTTGTGCAACTATTTGCAACACATGAGTTGAGACACCTCTGAACCTACCACGACAGAAGAGACAAACATTAGGCTGGGATAAAAATAAGTGTCATGTTAAAAGTAATAGAAATGTGACAAATCATCATGAGTGAGAGGCAAGAGCAGCATGATTGCACAGGATTAATGAATTTTTATAATTTTTGTTTCTTTTTTCATTGTGAATTCGAGTGTTCATTAAAAGGTGTCAATTCTTATAAATAATTAAAAAAACCTGACCTTCAGGTTGCTTCCTATCAGCTTTTGTTTAACCAAGAGCCACTGAAAGTCTTCAAAACCTTCCCCAGCTGCTCCTGAAACCCACCTGTGCATTCAGAAACCCCAGTGGGAAACTCATAGTAAAGTTTAGGTATGATTCTGCATCTGAATTTTTCTTGGACAGAATAATCTTGTACTTACAAAGGATTTAATTACTATTTTTCCTTTATTTCACAGTCCTTTTAATAGAGAACACGTATTTCATCCTCTGCTTAGCGCAGTGCTGCTTTGGAGTAATGGAGCATGCAGAGCCAGTACGTGAGGTGTCAGGAGGGGCTGGCTTGTAAGGGAAGATCAGAGTAGGGCTCTCAAAGATACCCAGAGATGTTGAGTCCACAGTTCCCTCGAAGTAACAATGCAGTTCATAGAGAAAGAGAGAGAGAGAGAACTCCCATCCCTGCCTGTCCATTACGTTCTATTCCACTGGAAGTGTGTTCAGAAGTATTTCTGTCAGCACTGCTCCTATGTGAGGGGGATGTTGCTCTCACCCTGCCTGAGAAGACTAACCCCAAAGGTCTCAGTTCTGCACTGATCCGTATGGTGGAGTTTTCATTAACTTTATCCAGTGTCTTTATGAGCACGGAGTCTGCATCATCATCCTGCATCACTGGGTTTCTGATTTAGAGGGCTGGCAGAATTTGTGAGCTCAGACCAGGTAGCAGTGTCCTTCTGGGGGAGCTGACGACATTCCTGCTGAATTCAGTAGTGCGTGTGTTCTTTGGCAGGATCACAGTACAAATGAAATAGAGCTGTTGATTTAAATGTCTGTTAGACTATTTCAGGGATCTTTTTTCATGATGCTAACTGGGCTGGGTTACAGTATAGTAATGAAAGCTTTGCGTTTGTAACAGAAATAACAGGCTCTCTCTGCAAGAGTTAATGTTTGCTGTCATGGAAACCTGTTGCCTTGGAGCATGATTAATGAGACTGGCTAAGGGAAAGAAAGAAGCTATTCTTGAAATTAGTGTTCAGCAAACCCTAAGAAAGACCAGCAGTATACAATACCATGAATTTTAGTTATTTTCAAACTGTTGTGTGGTTCACTTAGCCTTGTCTTTTGATTTACTTATTCAATAGTGCATGTGCTTGTATGCATGTGTTTTTGTGCAAAGAAAATAGTTCAAAGCTAATCCTTTGGCTGACTGGAAATAAACAGCATGTTACTTGCACTCCCAGTACACTACAAAATTTGTTCAATTTTTATGGAAAGCACGCACTGAAGAAAAACTTGTGGCTGGTCTGGAGTGCCCCAATAGGCCAGGGGACAAGTAGCAGTTTAGCTGAGGATTTTTGCCTTTTGACTGTAGTTGTAGGTTTCAGAGAGTCTGGGAATAGGAGGTAGGGAACATTTCTGTGGACTTTTCCATTTGGAGAAATCTAGTTACTCCTGATTGGTGTAGTAAGATTACTGTTCTTATGCTGGAAACGATGAGCGAACATACAAAAGGTGTTTTAAAGTTGATGTCACCCTTCTGCCATCTCTTTTTAGAATTCCCACTGAGACTTCTTTCTTCTGGAGTTCCCACTCCAATTACACACTAGATTCTGCAATTAGTATAGAATGTTTTTCTCCTGCGGATGTGAATTTGTGTGTCTGTTGTAAAAAACAGTGCTGAATGTAGAATCCCTAGTTTACACAGGGTCACAAATTCATTACAGCTTGCTGGGAATTTCAGCTGCCCTCTGGACCAGGATCTGGCATGAATAAATTGCCAGCAGCTCTAAGGTAGCAAGAGGAAATAGTCTGGGAAAATAAACAAGGAGCTGGCTGGGTTTTAAGCTGACAGCTGCACTGGGGTGAAGGGTATCTTCTGGTCTGTTTTCATGGACAAGGTGGTCTTTGCTTGTTCTCAGAGGGAAACTGGCTTGGATTATGAGTTCTTGCTTGGCAAAGGTTGGCAATGACAAGAATGTTCTGCTGACTAAAAGATACCACAGAGAGCAATGAAATATATGCTATTTTAAAATAATACATTAGTAAAACATTGATTCATTCTGTTTGGGTTAATATGAGGAAACATCAACATTTAGCATGACAGTTCTGTCTGAATGATGATGAAAACAATTGTCAAAAAGGTTTTGTCATAATTTATGTTCCAGTATTTACGTTTAAGTCTGGCACAAGAGTGGAAAGCCTAAGACCTCAAGAAATCTTGTTCATCCCTCAATCCCAGGCAGAATCAGCTGCACTTAAATTCTGGGTGATGTTTTTGTAAGTTCTTTAAATCAGCCTGTGGTGGACATTTCAAAACATTCCTGAGAATTCTGCTCGAAACTAAACTCCCCCTCTGAGATGAAATGCCTTTCCTAATGCCAGCTCCTTTATTGCAGCATAAGCCCAATACTACTTGTGATACCAAGCACAGATAAAAGAAAAACCTCTATTCCATTTTCCTGCAGCAGCCCTTTAAAAGGCTTTTGCTGTCCAGCTCCCAGGTAATGCTCAGGAGCAGTGAAGCACAAGGCTTGTTGTTCCTCCAGTAATTTGGCTTCAAGCTATTGAGTGGTTTTAACCTTGATTCTCTTGAACTGTGTTCAGTTGTGGTGATGAGTAGCTGGTCAGAAAATGTAAATAGCAACTAAACCGATGAAAAGCAGGAGCACAATTCCCTTCTCCTGTTTTCTTACACTCTGTAACTGTTCAAAACTGCTGAGCATGAGACCTGGATTCAGCAAATATTTTCTACCCTGTTACAAACATGGTAGAAAGCTCAAACTGCTTTAAAGGGGCACGTGCATTTTTGAGTTTAAATTGCCCCCTGCCTGACTGGCTCAGCACTGAGGAAACAGCTGTTTCTTTCCAGGTGTAGGAAAAGGGGAGTTCTTTTTACTGTTACAACTCTGGAGTAATGTTTTAAGATAAAATTAATGAGAAATTAAGCTTGTTTAAATTCTATCAGGTTGTGGCTGTAGGTGTGAAGTTCCCACACAACTTTCCACCTGGAAAGCAGCAGAAGAGCTCACCCCTAAAAGGCAGGGCTTTTCTGGAGGGCAGGAAACTTAAAATATGAAATGGGGTATGGTTTGAAGGCAGATAGTGAAGGAAGGAATTTCAAAAGGATTATTTCTGGCTGTCAGACTTCCCCTGTGGGGTGCTGGAGCATAGGTGGGCACAGCTGCAGCCTGGTGCCTGTAGAGGGGAGCGCTAAGAGCATACATGGACTGCTGGTCTCTGACAGATTGTGGTGGCCAGGTTAGTCCTATTCAGGGGGTAAGTGCCCAAATGTCCCAAGATGTGTTGGCTTGGAGAGGAAATGGGAAATGAAACCCTTTGGGACAACAGAGGGAATTGAGGGCCTGAATTGAGTTAAATGCAAGGGTTTGCTGTTGGTTAGCTTGTCTGCCATGCATTAACAGGCAGAGAAACCTGTATGTCATGTGCAAAGAAGGTTGTCGTAATATCCATGCTGGAGCATCCAGTTCTCTCCTAAAGGGGAAAAACCCTAAATATTTGTAGATTACTCTGGTAAAAGGGAAAATGAACAGAAGAGCAAATGAATTCTTAGAGAGAGAGAACCTCCATTTTCCTTCTGTTCCTTAATGAAAACACAAAACTTGTTTATAAATGTACTGATGGTTGTTGAGGGGGTTCTGCCATTTCTTCCAGTAATGACTCTGTGTAGCTGTTGAGGGCTGTGTGTGTGAGGCCCAGCAGTAACAGAGTGGCACAAGTCAACAGGAGTGGAAATGCTTACTGCTCCCCTTTTGCTCCAAGGTGATCCTGGCCAGGAGCGGAGGGGAGTCCTCTTGGTCTCTGGCACACAGCTTCCCCTTGGCCCAGGTTGAGGAAGAGGAAATCTCCTGGTCAGGGATGGCAGTCAAGAGCATTCGAGAAGTCTCCAGCAGAGCTGGGAGCGGAGGCAGACTACCCTGCTTCCAGCATCTCTGCAGGAGCAGGGCAAAGAGGGTGAGCCTCCCGCGGGAGGGAGAGGCTTTTGCAAGGGAGGAGATTGAGAAGCATTGAGAGGAATCCTTTTGGTGGTGTTATCCCCAGATTTTACTCACCCTGCTCTTTCTTCATAGCTGCTGCCCCCCATTCTCTTTACCACCTTTTGTAAACATTTCCTGTTTTCTCCAGCCTGGTTTTCCTTCTTCTCCTTTTCCTGATGTCTAGTCTTGCATGAACTCTCCTTCACCTCTTGTCTCCTCCTTTCTCTACTCGTTTTGAACAGACTTTCCAGAGGGAAGGCAAGCCTCTGTCTCTCCAGGGTCAGCAGAGCAGTAGAGCCCACCCTCAGCTCCTGCTGATGGCACTTACGCAACCTCTGTCTCTTGTCTCTTTTCTGTGTGTGCTTCTGCCAAGAATGCAAAGCCTGTTGGAAGGACTTGTCTGAGGAATGACCACATTTCTGGTTTTGTATTTCCCATTTCTCCTCCCTGAGTAACTGCAGAACTCAGTCTAGCTCAGATGAATTTTGTGGTTTGTGTGTTTCTGCTATTAGATCAGATGGCAGCTTGGTGCTTTTCCAAACTGGAATGTTACTTAGGGTCCAAGTAAGAGATTAAGAGCTGAATGGAAAACTATTAAGACTTCATTGCTAATAAATTCTAATATGCAAGAAGAGTATTTTCACTCCCATTTTAGCATGTTTGTTGTCCAGAGTTAACTCAGACACCCAGAGGGTATTTTGCTGTGAACTTTCCATCTCTGCTGCAGATCTATTTGAGAAAACTGCTTTTGGAATGCAGGTAAATAAAGACCCCATAGAAAAGCAAGCAGTTTAAACTGAGCCAAGGCTAAGAAAGCTAACAGAGCAAAAAGTTCAGACAGGAAACCCATATCACACCAAAATGGCAGAAAGATGGTCTTGATTTTGTTGATTATTTTAAAACAGAGAAGTGTGTTGGGCAGAGGCTAGTGTCATGGCGACCCTTGGCCTGTGTGTAACAGGTTTTTCTGGATCTTTTCTGTTACATATGTTTTGTCTATCATTTCCATCGTTCTTGCTTTTCATACTGTGGCTGTAGCCTGAGCAGGTCTGGGGGAAAGGAGCCCAGGTGGGAGCACAGCCATACTTCAGAAGCATTTTCTGTGTCTGGCACAAACCCTGTGTGTGTGGATGGCCCCACATTGCCCCATGCACTTTCCAGACCTCCACTTTGCTCCCTAATTGACTGATTTCGGTGAAGAGATGAAGCTAACAGCAGTATTTCTGCTTCCAGCGCTGTGCTGGGGAGGTCTGGATTCAGGAGCTGTAAGTGATGCTGCCCTCTAGGCAGCCGGGATCCGGGCTAAATATATCCCCTGCCACTCCCAGCTCAGGTGTGAGAGCTGTTGCCTGGGCTCAGAGGAGGCTGGGGCTTGGCTGTGCTGCCTAAAGCTAGCAGAGAAAATATATATCACAAATGTTAGTAATTAATCCCATGTAAGAACTAAATCTCAAGTTACCCAGCTTGTTCCCCTCTCCATCACTTTGCAGGTTTTCTGGGTAAAATGCCACAGTCCATCTAACAGAACTTGCAGTCTCAAGTAAAAATGTGAGTTTTAACTACATAGTAATTTCTAGGTTACTGCCTCTGCTTTTCACTTTTATGGCTCGCAGTCCCCGTTTGTTTCACAAATTCAGGGCTGTGTTCATGTATGATTTTTTCATGTCTTCACATTTCACATGACCTTAGCAAGGCACAGAGGGTCTGGAGTTTGGTAGCATTGGACTTGTTGATGCTTCTCTTCCTGTCTGTTTGATCACCCTTATCAGGCCTTACTGGGCAGCATCATTTGGGCATTTCAAGGACTTCTGAATAGCTACTTTGGGTTGTGCCAGCATCTCGGGGAAGCCTTCCCACCTTGCTGTGAGCATGAGGAGGGCCAGGCCAGGGTGTGCCCCACTGCCCTGCCGAGCTCTGCTGAGCAGGGAGCTTCCTTTGGGGTGCACAAGTAGGGCTTACCAGAAGGCCTAAGGCTGGGAGGTTTGTTTTCATCTTTCAGTCGGTATCTGATAAATCAGTGTGCCTGAAGAAGTTTGTTTATGGTCTTGGTACTCAAGAGAACAGTTTACCATTCAAAGATGCTGTGGGTGCATACACAGGGTGTAGCTCCTCAGACAGCAGCAGAGATGACCCCTGACCAAACCCCTGTGTTTGGGAGGAAGTTCAGGCTGTTATGTTGATACCTTTTTTATCTTTTTAATGAAACCTCCTTCCTGCCATTTCAGAGGAGAGGAGGCTTTGACGTCATGTGCTGATGAGTCACTGCTGTTAACAGGCCAGCAAGCAGGGATCGAGAGAGTGCTGTCTGGAGCAGCTGCTCTGTTAATCATTCACAAAAAACCCAGAGAAAGCTCGAGGGGAATGCTTGTGAATAATTAAATTTCTGTTTTCATTATGAAGATGCAGTTGATTTACCTGGATCTGCTACAATCCAAGTATTGGGAAGTGAGGGAAGATGACAATGACCTCACTGATCTGTTGATACCAATGTAAATAGCTTTTGGATGGTCGTTGGTGTCAGTCAAGCATAGGCATGACTTAACAGTTTCATGTAAAGCTTACTTATGTAATATAGTTCTGACCATCATCTTATCTCACTCGCCACAACCACTTCAACCAGAAGAGAGTTCTTGGGGAAGCAAGTGTCCTTGACAGGGCAAGACATGGATTTCACTGGAAGCTGGGTTTCTGTATGTATCTCGTAGACTAAAGTTGTGTATTCTCAAAGAAAGCAGAGTTGCCCGGGTTTGTTCACTGATAGTTATTTTGTTCATAAACATCTTCTGGGAGTGACAGGATCATTTAGTGTTGTTGCTAAATAGGTATAATGACAAAAGATGTTGCACTTGTTGTGATGAGCTTTAAACTTCAGCTGCCTATATGCCATGATCAAAGAATTCATTCGATTCTGTTTTGGGTGAGTAGGACTTTTATTTCAGACAAGATCAAAACTGCATGTATTCCTAAATAGTGAATTATTCACTGCTGAACTCCTCTCTAATTTTAAATGTCTTGGACAAGAGCTGCTGCCTTTTACCCAGAGGTGGAATAAGATGGGCAGTTTTACTCCCAAAGCAATCCCATCCCTTAAGTGGTCAGTTGAAGCTGCCTTAAACAGAAGGACGATGCTTAGTCTTAACAGAATATTAGGTTTAACTTTGCCTACACAGTTGGAGTGCTGGGACTGTGGGATTGTTTACAAACATTGGCTTTAATTACCTGCACAATGTGGTTGGAAAGTTGCTGTTCTGCCTGTCAGACAAATAACAAGAAAGAAAGCCCACACAGCAAAACCATTTGAATCTGATGAACCTTTCTGTCTTTGGGCATTGTTTTCATGGACCTGTGAAAACCCACGGATATGTAGGCAGAACCTAATTAACTACAGCTGTTGAAAGAGACACTTTGAAATTATTTGTTGAAAACTGACTGTGTTTTTCATCTTTCAGCACTGTGGCAAGTTTACTTTGGGTTTGCTTTCTTGAATTGATTCATACAAAGTTTAACTCATCATATCAGCTCCTCCATACCCACTTTAACCCCAAATTCTACAGCTTTCTATCATCAGCTTCCCAAAATATGCTTTTTCAATGGACTGAGTTATTCTTGGTAGATAAAAAAACCAGATGAAACCAGGTAACATCACTGTGGAAGAGTTGTTCTGGAACTGTAGTAGCTGATGATTTGCCATTTCTATAATGAGATTATTTCCAGAGCCCACTTCTCAGTCTGCAGATATGATGGCCAGTCTGGAGTCTTTCAGAAGAGCTGGCCTCATTCCTTGAGCAGGGCCAGGCCTCCTGGTGGGCTGGCAGAGTGGGTTGCTATTTAGATATTATGGGGTAACAGCAAAGGCCCAGCAGGGATGATACATGAAATCATAGGGAGGGGAGCAGGGGTGTTCATTGGAATGGTGAAATGTGGGATGGGATGTCTGGGTGGTTTCCCCACCCAGGCTGACTGTCCTGGGTGGGGAAACCAGAGCCAGAAGGAAGAGGAGAGCAGTTATAGTTATAAGGGTTGTGGCTTCCCAGAGCATTACCATGCTGTAGTGAGTGGGGAGCATTGGCAAACCCATGGAAGGTGTGATCTGAAGGAAGTGAGGTTTTCATTGATTTTGGCAGTGGTAGAGCTCAGTTTACAGATGTCAACAGTGAGAGGTTCTGTACATATCCTGTCATAAGCAACGGAAATCATGAACCAAGTGACTGTGTTCTCCACAGAATCACGGCCTAAGAAAAAGGGTGACTGAGGATGGATGATTTGTAACTTTAGTCCTGTGGCATGTCCCTTCTGGAACTTTTCATGCTTGCCTTCTGAGCCTTTTGGATTACTATGTTGAAATTTCTATTAATTTCAGGACCTGGAGAGACTTACATATTGAAAAATATGATTCTAATAAATAAATGACATTATAAGTATACCTGGTTTTACTAATAACTCCTGATATTGTGAGATTTGGATTCTTTGGCATCATGAGCCACTGAGTCTAGGATGTGGGATAGAGCTCAGTTTGGATATCAGTGCTTAGGGTTTTATATAATTATTTATATATATTTATTTTAATGTATTTATTTAGATATATATTTATTACAGCAGGGGAAAAGGTGTCAGCAAAGCAAGTCATGTTGCTTGCAGATGGAGCATACATTGCATGGCACACAATAATAAGGAAGGTCTCGGCAGCAGGTCTTCAGAGCTGCCAGCAAAAATTAAGGAATATTGAAAATAAGGGACATCAAACAAGAACTTATGAAGTATGGGAATAAAACAAAATCAAAAGGAGGAAACCAGTTAAAATATAAACTGAATACCATTTCTGAAAATCAATATTTTTCATCTTGAATGTTGGTTTCTACAGAAGATGCCTTTCTTTTAGTTGCTCATTAAAAAAGGTCTTCCTGAAGAGCTGTTGTTCCCTGGGAAATCAGATGCATTGTGTGGTCAAATATCATATTATAAATAGAGAAGGATTTCTGGAAAGATGTGGATCCAATAAAGCAATAAATTCTGAAAAGGTAGTTAAAAGCCACCCTGAGAAAATGGCCATGTGAGGTGTATTACAACACTGAGAAGCTGTCAGCAGCAAGAAACCCTCTGGGACACCAAAGCCTGGGTCTGCACGTAATCCTGAGCACCTGGGAACCTCTGAGCTTCCTCCCCTGAAGTCTTTGCCTTGTGGATCAGGACAGCTGATGGCCTTTGCTTTGACATTTCTATTACTGGAAGCATTCTCTGGGCGAAGGGCTGGAAGGTTTAAAAACAAGTTTGAAGAATTTCCCTATTCTCCAGGCACATTTTTTTCTCTTAATTGCAAAGCAAGTATAGGCTTTTTGGTTGTTTTTTTACTATTGTTGTTGTTTTTGGGTTTTTTGGGGTTTTTTTAATGACTGATTCAGCCAGCCATTTAATCTTTTGCTCTCTGTACTCAGCAAAAATGTGAGTTTGTCAAGAAAAATAACTAGAGAAAGATTAACACAAAGAACCAAGACAAACTGGGATTAAAGGATGGGTTCAGGAATCTTTCCCCAGCTCAAGGAGTGAACAGTACCCAGAAATTTTCCAGTAGGTTTTGGCATAAATCGTAGTCTTGGGCCAGTGTCTAAGTCTGAGCCCCGTGGCATTGGAGGGTGACTGTTCCCTCTCTCAGGCACTCTCATCTGCACACAGGCCTGGCTGCTGCCTGCCTTGGTGCTCATTAGAGATCACAGTGTTGTGTAGAAAAAGGCACAGCTGTTTGCTGGTCAAATCATCAGATTTCTTCTCTCATTTCTGGCCTCTCAGTTTGAGACAGCTCATCAAGGCTCCTTGGACCTGCCAGCCCCCCAGGGCTGCAGTCAATGCCTCACTCATGCAGCGAAACATTGGGGAGTTCTTGGAGTGCCAGAGTTCGTTAGGTGTGTCATCATTAATTATTGACAGAGCACACAGAGATGGGATTGTGATAGTTCTGTTCTTTGTTTCTTTTATTAGAAAAATAATAGCTTCAAAAGTTAAATTTTTAAAGTTTAAAACTTTACAGAGGTACCTATTCTCCCATGCCTGAGGGCATGAGTTTCTTTTCTTCTGAGGTCAGAAACAAGTTTCTCTTTCATCTTCCATCCTTGATCAGACACTGTGGGATTTCCAGAGGGCTCTGTGTCCCATGTAAGCCAGCACATCAGATGACTCCGATGCACCAGCTCTGAGCTGTTGTCACAGGTACTGACTCTGGTGCAGTGATTAACTGCTCCTGCTTCTTTGGAGACTCCAGCAGAATTCTCAGGATCCATCCTGCCTTCAGTCTATGCTCATGAAGAGGGAAATACCTGTTGTACATCCTGCTCTAGCAGACTGATCTTGCCCTTCACATCCTTCCAGACTTTGTGGCAGGATTCTGAGTGTCCCTGTGAAGCTGCTCTGAATTTTAGAATGTGGCTCCTTGTCTCCTCAGAGAGACAAAGACGTGCCCTTCTTTTAGATCCAGTCTACTGGAAAACAAGGTCAACCTGATTGTTTTGGAACAGATGGCTTCCTTCCATGTAGTGGCATTTCCCTGGCTAAATGGAGCCTGACTAGACATAAATATGAACTGTAGCTATATGTGGATCTATAAGTATAGCAATGAATTGTAGGGTTATGAGAATTTACAGCTGCTGAAGAAATTTTTTTTTCTTTCCAAAAAATCAATCTGCACTTTTTATAAATAGCTTGTTTTATTTATCTTCAATAGTCATCCTTTGAAGTAAGTTAAGATGACAGGTGACAGGTTAGCCCAGTCTCCTTGGGAAAGGTTTTCAGTGAAAGATGGCTGGGAGCAACTGTACAAGAAGAGTTTGATATATTCTGAGCCATCTGCCCCAGTGGAGCCAGGGTTTGTTGATTCTGTGGAAATGTGACCTAAACCAGATCTGATCTGGATACTAAAACAGGAGATTGATGGGGAAGCGTGGGTTATGAGGCTAGAAAAAGAAAAAGTACAGGTGAATTAATGGCACAGAGAAAGACTACCCTGCTCTTTCCAAGTAAATGCATGCTGCTGTCAGTTTTGCTTGCTTTTTTCAAAATATAGGGAATTATTGTACCCCAGATTCCTGTCTGACTGTATTACAACATGGGGGGGAGGGGAGAGGGTGGTGCCTGTCTTATTCATTCATTTGAGCATTACTTTAGATTTCCTGTTTTTCAGGGTGTTTGTATGCATTTTCTGGTCCTATTGAAGTAATTTAGATAATATTAATTCATTGTTTCTAATACCATTTTGCAGGAGGGACATTCCAGGCCCTTCTAAGGCCCATTCCAGCTCTGTCTTTGTCTAAAAAAGCAGGAAGCCCCAGCAGTGAAGGTCCCTGCTGCAGGGTGTTTTACTTCTGTGTGAGAGGGTGGCCTTGGTGGTGTGTTGGGAGCTCTGCCTTTGAAAGAGGGGCATTCAGATCTCTCCTCTCCAGCTTTATTTCATTAGCTCTTTTCGGAAAAAGCAGCAGAAATCTAATGTAATCTAATGACTGGCATTCCGAGGCCTGGGTTCAGCTAGGACACTCTGGCTCAGCAAGGGGAAATGCTGCTTCATGACTCACTTCCACTTCTCTTCACTGAGTCACTGTCCATCCCTGCTGCTAGGACTACCTGAAAGAGTCTGACTGCATTCCTGGGCATTTGGAGTCTACCTAACTTCAGGGAACTGGAGGGAGTTAACTCAAAGACATGGGAGCTTGTTGTCCCCTGCGAAACACCATGAACTATAGAGATTTCACAAGTATACTTGAAAGCCTGGCCTAAAATTGTACAGGTTTCCTTTGGCTGGCAAATCATCACTGAAAAAGGACTGAAACACAGCCATGAGGATTTCAAAGGAGTTCACATCTGAACTAGAGTTGAATTTCTGTTTCACAACTTGGGCAAGTTTCCAGAGCAGAAACAAACTTGGACATGGATTTTAAATACCATCAGCCTTGAGAGGTCAAGCACCAAGTTCTATGTACAATGAAGGAAGGACCTTGACTGAGTGCCCAGCCCTATTTATGTGCCTTGGAACTCCTGAGTCTGAGCAGGAGGGGAATAACCATTAGGAACACTTCCACCCTGCCTCTTTGGGAGATACTCAGCTTTCCTCTTCCCAGACTTCCTTCTGGCTCTTTGAGCTCTTTTTTCATCTGTTGGTTCTGCTTCCAGAAATGCTGCAAACTCCCCACATATTTGCCTTTCCTGTCAAGTTTCCAGTGCCCATGGTGACTGCATCCCACAAGTCTCCCTGGCTCAGCTGCAAGTCCAGAAGCTGATTTGGTCTTAGGTGTGAGTCTGCTCAGCCTTTCCTCACATAATCCATCCAGACATGGTGGGAGAGCAAGGTATTTTAAAAGCAAACCTGGTTCATTACAAAATAGGGAATTTTTTGAAACAAACATTTGTGTGTGTTTAAGGGATGTTTTTGTCTTTCTTCAGTCAAAGGTTTGGTTTTTTTTCATTAATATTGAAGTAATTGTGCTTTAAGAAATTTAGATGAAAACTAACTTAACACACTATTCTTATAAAAAATTCTCACTTGTTTAAACATCTTTACAAAATGTAGGGAATAAATACCAGCATCAGCACTGAGACTGAAATAAAGCTAGATGCATAATTTCTCAGTGAAGTTAAGCTACCCAGTTCCCCAAATCCATCAGTTTTCATTCTTTTTCTTGTGATTTGGTTGCCTAAGGCACTAATTACCTAACAAGGCAATATAATGCAACATTCCTTCACACAGACCTTATCTTCAATTTCAGTACTTCCAAAGCAGACCTCCCAGTCTACTTGGAGTAACCTTCCAGAAGGCAAAGTCATTGTTCAGAGACCTGGTTTACACAGATACTTTTTCTACTCCCAAGTAAAAATGTTCCTGGTCATGAGAGTTGTTGACCTCCAGATACCTTCATTTGTCAACCCAGCTGTTAGGCCAGAGCAGCTTTGAGGTTTTTACTTTGCTAAGATCTGGTGGTCAGTCAAGTGACCAGAGGAGGGTCAGAGCCCCTGCAGAGCTGCTGGCTGCCTTCCCAGTCCTGTGGTTGTGTCTGACTCCTGCACAGATCCAGTGGCGGCAAAGGGAGCTTGAGCTGAGAGCTTCCTTGCCCCAGTAAGTTGGCACATCCCCTGTAACAAACACAGACCAGAATATTACTGTAAGCAGGCCCTACTGTGTTATATAAGGCAGCGAGGAAATTAACAGGAAACAAAGCAAAACCTGGCTCCATTAAATCTGATTAGTAGTTTTTGCTAGTGAATGCTGGCAGTACAGAGATTTTGTGCTGTTTCACAGAGGTTGGCTGGCAGTAAGTGACTGAGGCTGAGCAAGGAGTGCTTGATTTACATGTGCTGTGCCTGAAACAATCTTGATGTTCATGTGTGAATTTTAATGTTCCCCAAGTCTGTGCAGAAGTGAGTCCCTGAAAATTAATTTTCAAAGGCTGGAAATGTATTTTTTAAGTCCCTGGGTTTTTTTGGCCTTGCTCATTATAGGATGCATCCTTCCCTCTGATTAAGGTGTTTATAAGCTATGTATTGTCAGATAAACACAAATAAATGAGACTGATTTATGGATTAACAGCCCTCAGTAATCCTTGATGATTGATGCAGTCTTGGTGTGGTTTGGGTTGCGCCTCCAGTGTAACTGCTTGAAGATGTCTGTACCATCCTTGTAGCTCTTTTTTCCCTCTGGGAGGGAGAAGACACCATTCCTGAAGCCTGAACCTGGCTTCTGAATTGCTTCAGCCTTTCAAGTTTGCTTTTATTTGTTATAGTTGACATATCTCATGAAGTGACTTATTAGTGGGACATTGCATATTGCTGAATATTAGGGCTTCTTTGTTCTTAGTTCTACAGCTGCATTTTAGTTAGACCTCTTTTCCATTATTTAGCTCATATTAAAATACAATTTTGGAACAGAAAATTAAATGCTATAAATCAATCTGAAAAGTAATAGCTACCAGAAGCTAAATTTAAGTCTTTGAGTAGCCCAGGGGTTTGCTGTTTGGGCAGGCAAGTTTTCAGTCAACTCTCTGAATAAGATGCAGAGAGGATGCATCACTGCAAGGCTCTGGCTGGCAAAACATGCCATAAGAGCAGAACACTGTTGCTTAGCGACTCGTGGAGGATTATTAACCCTTTCCCAGAACTGCTAATATTCCTATGGAAGCCCTCCTGAGCCATCATTCTGGACAATAATTGACTATGAAGAAACTGCTCTAATATCTTTAGCTATTAGGTGTAGTGATGTATTAATCATTAATGTTTAATGAAGGACTGTCTTAATCTTACCATTAGTTACTGAAGGAGATCACTAAATCAAAAGCCATTTGCCCATGGTATGATGTGTAATTATTGCAAAGGAAGGCTCATATAATTACAGTAAAGGTGGAGTAAGAACTGATTAAAACTATTTTGGGATTGATGGTGGTCAATGCCACTGCTGCTATTTTTTCATATGAACTCTAAAAATTTGTACTTCTAAAATACCTGAATGTAAATACTGGGCCCATGCATTGGCATTGACATTACTCTTTCATTAGGTACCTTGAAGCAGAGTTTGGTACCTACAGCAGTTAGGGAACTTCCTCAGTTCTCATCCCTTTCCAATGCAACAGAGACATTTTAAAGGCCATTTCGATCTGAAAACAGTAATTTCAATTAAAAATAATTAATCTTTGATGTTGATGGGCTGAAAAAAAATCTCTTCTCTTGTTTGAAAGGTGCCTGAAATTCAGCACGAGCTGATAAGCAGGAATGTGTGGGTGTGGTGGGCGGGTTGGGCTTTACCTGGTGTTGCCTTTTGCAGATACCACAGAGCAGAATTTTTCCATGCAGTCTCACAAATGTGTTCCAGCATTTGGGTTGATTTTTTCAAAATGTGATCACTTTGGGTGGTGTTCGCCTTATGTAGGTTGAGCTTTCCTAATGTGAAATGTGGAGTCAGTTTAGCTGTGGACAGGCAGAGCGAGATGAGCAATTCTCACCTCTTTCAAGCAGCCCCTTGGCTGGGCTGCCCGAGTTTGCCCTCTTTTGAAGCAGCCTGGAAAGACTACTGACTCCAGGCCACGGAACATGCTGGATGAGAGAACCTCAACCCTCAGGCTGGGGGGTGTCCTGAGGAGTTATCCTTGTCTTCACAAGGATGAGCTTCCCAGTGTTCAGAATGCCGCTCAACAGTGGTGGAGGAGCAACGGTGTTCCGTTGCAGCACTGGAACATTTCTGTTCCCCCATGGGAACAGAATTTAAAGCATAGATAGAGGGGTTTAAATTGAAATGGTCACTCTCTGTGATTTTAGTAGGTAATAAAGAGAAGAATTCCCCTGGAGCAAGAAACACTCTTGGTTTCACCTCTCCCCCTCGAGGAGCTCCAGCAGCAGCAATAAGTTTCTTTAACTCTTGACTCTCAGTTCTGGTAACTTGAGAGAAGGTGGGGGCTGAGAGCAGCTGCCATGTACATGGACCTGTGTGCACTCCCAGCCCCTGTGTGACTCTGCTTCATCAGCAGGGAAAATCACCTCAGCTAAAAACATTTCGTACCTAGTGATGTTGAGATTGTATTCTCTCTTGTTTGCAGATGGGTAACTCTGTGACCTTAGCAGAGATTTACAAAGCATTAGAATAATCCAGGTGACAAATTGGCACAAAGATAACCTTTGCTCTACCATATTCAAGTGCAAACCTTGTGTTTCTTAATTTGTCCTTATTCTGTGAGCTGATATCAGGCAGCTACAGAGACTGTTGCTGATCTTGTTTCCTGTCTTATCCTGATGCATTTCAGACTTTCGGCTCCGGAGAGCAGCCTGTGTGACAAACAAGCTGACTCTGTGTCATTTGGGGTTTTACACTTCTGCTTTTTGAGTGAGTCCATGCTACTCAGAAATCTCCAGGGAGATCAATGCTGTAACAGAGTAGCAAAACAATGCAGATATTTCTGAATTGTTAGGCAGATTATTTAGTGTTGTTTTGAACACGCTTTCTTAACTTGCCAACAGCAAAAAGAAACTTGTGTGGCTGATATATGAGCTGTTTTCTTTCGCTGTTGTCAGTAAGGAGATGGAGCTTCCAAAGTGGGATGTTTCGGTGTTTTTCTAGAATGGATGGGTTCGACTGTCTGAAATACGATTTCTGCTGGCGCCTGTCACAGGCAGCAGCCATCTGTCTTGAGCTGTGCTGGCTGTGTCACGCAGTGGGGACGGCATGTGTTATTACCCCGCTCTGTCCCTCTGCTGGCGGGCCTTAATCATGCCAGCTGTGGTGGTTTGGTTCTGACTAAATGATCCTGCACTGGGGCTTCCAGTTGTTCCGGAGCAGAGACCAGCCTGGGGAGCCTTAACATCAGTGCTTGTGTACAGAGAAGTCCAGCAGTCAGCTGTGTGCTCCAGGGGAGGAACAAGTACAGCAGTGCTCTCCTGGGGCTGGGGAGGGACAGGGCTGAAGCAGCAGAGCCCTGAGCTCTCTGCTGAGCCCTGAGAGAGGCAATGTTGCTTTCTCTGCACCTGCTGCCTCGCGCTGCTCAGTGCTGAAGAGCACAGGAGGCAGCTAGTGCTCACACCACGGGCTGTGCCCTAGCTGCACCTTGTATGTCCCTGTGCTCTCATCTCTGCCTCTGGGGGGGTTCACAAAGCTGAGATACTGGAATTTCATAACATGCTTCTGGGAGGAACAAACTTAAGCTGGAATTTGTGTGGGCAGTAGGGCCACACCAAAACAATATGTGTGGATGAATCTGACTGCCATTGGGGAAAGACTTTTCATGTACCTTTTCTGATTCAGGTTTTTGGGGTGCTATGTGGTTTTGTCTGTGTAGGAGAGCCTGGTCTATGGAAAGGCTATGATGTACTTTGATGGTGAAATGTAACGGCACATGGAGTGTGCTGGGGCTGTGTGGGATTCAGGGTGAGGGTCATGAGGGGGCTGAGATATTTCTCTGGCCTTGGGCAGCATTGAATTGGCTCTCTGTGTGTGAGCACACTGGGTAGCTGGGGCTTAGGCTTGCTGTGAAGACATGGCTGTTTGTAAAGCCCTGTCCTGTCCTCTCCCTTCCTTCTGTGCTGCACCAGAAAGGAGTGTTGTGTCAGAGAGAAAGCCCAGACACCCTGGGAGTGAGTGAGGGGGACATTCACACCTGAGCACATGCTGAGACCTGCCTCTCTCTCCCTGTGCACCCTGGTGGGGTGAGCCCAGGTCAGCCCTGCTCTGGCATCCCTAGAGCTCTGTTAGTTCCAGGATGGATTTGCTGTCAGCAAATACACATGTACCTGCCCACAGGGATCCAGTGCTCCATTTCCCATAAATTCTTTAGTTTAGAGGGAAAATCTGAATGTGTGATTATGCATTAGTTCCAGGGGTGCTTCAGCCATGTGAATTATAAATAAGAAAATGGCATATGAAATTCTAGTCACTAGAATAGGGAAATAAAAGGCAACTAATCTAGAAATTATTGATTTTCTTTTTCCAGTTGTTCATGATTAATATTTAGCCACCTCTGGCTGTGCTTGAACATGCCTGTGAACACAAAATGTGAGACAGGCAATAAGAGGCAGATTTCATTTTAACATCCTTTAATTAGTGCAGAAAATAGCTTGTCACCCATATCTGAAGTGGAAGGGCTACACACTGAAGTGTTCCCCGTGATGAAATAATGTGTGATTCCAGGTGAGGCTCTTCCTTTCAGCACTGTCAACAGTGAGCCCTGGGGAGTTTGTTCTTTCCAGCTGGATGATAGCAAGTGACAGATTTCTTAATATTTGTTACCATGTTGATGCCTTTCACTGCATGGCACATCAGAAGAAAAAGATTCACTGCTCTAAATAGCTGAACTTGGCCTTTTTGTTCTCAACACTGGATTTTAGTGGTATAGCTAAAAATGTAAAGCCTGTGATATGAGATTATTAAAAGTTCTTTAGTTAGGCTGTAAACAACGATATTTTAAATTGTATTAAATTCACTGTGCTTCAGAGCTAGACCCTGCTCTAATGCCACAATGCCATAGAACACAGAAATTTTTGCAGGTAACTTCTGTACAAAGCCATAGACAGTTGATTTCAGTCACAATACAAGGGGCTATTATGTTACATTTATCTTTTCTTGTGGTTAATTTGGAGCAGTTTTCTATCTTGTGAGTTGTTTGCCTTCATAACCCCTTCAAAACCTGCTGAAATTTTGGGGGGTTTTTTTGTAGCAAAGGGGCCTCTCAGTCTTGATCAGTTAATGTTCAAGCTGTGATGGGCACCAAAAGCTCTCTGTTTTTGCAGGGAGTGAAAGTGGGATCAGGGAGGCTGAGAGAGCTGATGGAGTCCCTGCAGTAAAGACACAGCTCTGCAGCCAGCCTAGTACACACAGCCAGCAGAAGGGGCACCACAACCTGGAGCCTCATCACAGCATCACTCTGGATCCATCACTGTGGCTGGAAAACTCCATCAGACACTTTATTTTCAGTGACTGGGAAAACACATCGCTGTATTTTGTGTTAGGAAGGGGAACCTGCTTCTCTCTCAGCTCTTCTCCTTGCAGGCTGCCCATTGTTATTGGAGACAGAGCAAAAGCAATGCTAGCAGCTTCCAGTGAGATGGAGATAACTGGGGAAGGAGGGCTATGGTATTTGACACAAACCCTGCCCTCAGGGATTCTGTGTACAGGTAGAAGGGCGCTCCATCCAGTCCAAATCCCTTGGGTGAGGTGTGGATGAGTGTTGATGCACAACAGCTTTGATTTTCGTCCAAGCATTAGAGAGCAACTGCTAATTGTCCTAGCAAGTGTTTCAAGGTTTTCTAGCCTGATACACTTGGATGGTATCACACTGCAACGGCTGGAGGAAGTGTTTTGCAATCATTACTGGAATTGAAAGCTGAGAAACTTTTTGTGGATGCTGAAGACAGCTCCATTAAAATGGCTTCTCTCCCTGTCTCCAAAAAGTTCCTGGCAACAGAGATGATAGTTGGATGTTTTGATTCAGTCTAAAAACTAATTTCCATTGTATTAAGAGGGGAAAAGTGCTACAGAATCACATCATTTCAAGAACTTACATATGTTGCAAGTGGTATATTGTGAGAAGGAGCCTCCACTTCAGATAAAAGATGATTGTTATTGAGAAAGATCAGAAGACACCTACAAAATATGTGACTGAAAGTGTATTTGATAGTAGAGAAAAATTATCATTGAACCCAGTTACAAACATTCAATTATAGACATTAATTTCTTGTGGTCTAGATCACCCAATTCTGTCTGGTAAACATCACCTTCATTTTGGGAGTGCTTTTTCCCCCTGATCCATGTGAAAAATTTGATCTTCCTGGCCCATTTGCAGCAGCCTGTATCAGCCAGGCACGTCTTCAGATGTCACAGAGGGTTTGATGCCCTGAGATCACGGGTACAGGTCATACCTTGGAGTATTGATAGTATCTAGTAATGAGCCAGTGTCATGTCAGATACAACTGGATGAGTTATTTGTAGCGAAGAACTGATTTAATTTCTTCCCCTTATTGCCTGAATGATCTGCTGTGAGGTTTTGGCTGCCAGAGATCGGCGTGTGTGAAATGACAATGACGGTTTTATGCAAATGGTTTGTTAGGATTGCCTATCAGCTATTCAGAGGCATTATTTCTCATTATTTGCTGTTTCGGCTGAATGACAGTCCTTGCAAGTCACGGGACACTGAGGCTGAGCCCTGAATGAACAGCTTCCAAACTCACATGGAGCTTCCAGGATGATCTTCAGTAGCTCCATATGCGTGCTCGGAGCACAAATCCTTATGCTGACAGGTTTTTGTGCTCTCCTAATGTTCTTGTGCCTGTTTCTTGCCAGCAGGCGATGGGAGTGCTGCCTAGGGTATGGGGCAATCCTGTACCTCTCTTTGTACAGAGCTGTGTGAGCAGGTTTTGGCAGCGTGTTCTTGGTTATAAACACATGGCACACGGTGCAGGGAGGTGGGATGAGCTGGCAGTGGGGCAGGGGATGCTCTGGTTTGGATTTGGCCACAGGACTCAGCACTATCCCTGCTCCTGCTCACACAGTCCAGGCTTTTTCTGCACCTGGAAAGCAGGCAATGTTTGCTGTGTTCCTTATGCAGTGTTTCAGCAAGAGGTTGTACATGAGAGAGCTACATAATTTGTGACAGTGGTAGCCCTAAATAGGAAATTATTAATATTTCATGGTTGTTCTTCTATAAGACATGATTCTTGGGAGAATGCATCTGACTTGCTGGAGAGAATGAGCCTGCCTTGCTCAGTTTCAAATGAAAATGTAGTCAGGCACTGCATGCTAATATTCCTACTTTAGCTGAAAGCTCTCTGTCTGCCTGACTAATGCTCTACTGCCAGTACGTCAGTGCAAAAGTGTGCACTGCAGTTTTGGAAACTTCTCTTTCTCTCATCAAGTCTTGCAAGTTATCTGCCACTCTGCCTTTGCCTTCTCCACCTTCAATCTAGGTTTTAAATAGTACAAGAGGTCATGAATGTCAGCCGACTGCATCAATTGAAAAATCTTTGATTCTGATATTTCCTTTTTTATTTACTTATTTTTTCCTTTCTTGAGTCATAAGCAAACCTCTTCAAAACATTTCAGGTTTGCATCAGGGAATCACAAACAATTGGTCAAGGACACGTTCTTGTCTCTGTGATACGACTTTCTGCGAAGGTGGCTCTTCAAAATGCCTCTAGGTAACAAATACTGGCAAATATCTTACAGAACTTTTGTTCATATAACATTAATGGAATGGTCACAGAGTTACTGTTATTTGGCAGTGAGGCCATCAAGGCTTTGACTGCCCTGAACTGTTATAAGAAAGTCTACAGGAAGATTATGGAAAGCTTGGTAAGAAAAGTGCAATGGAAGCTGCTTTTTATTCTGCTCTGCCAGTTGCTCTGTAGGAGGAGTTACACTCTACTGTAGTAGGATGCTGTTAAATACTGCAAACCAGGATGGAAGAAACAGAGGGACAGATTCCTACTTGCATATGAAGGTTTTTTTTAACCTTAACTCAGTTAGATCAGAAGAAAATGCTGTGTGCTCCCTCAGACTGGTATACTGAGATTTAATCCTTGCACAAACAGCTGTACTGGAATACAAACGATTCATATCAAATTCTGCTGGTCTCAGCCAGGGTTTCACCGAGTTAGATACAGGAGAGAATGCTCAGAAATGTGATGAAAGAGAGGCAACATGTCAGAAAAAAAATCCGTATGTTAGAATGTGTCAGCATTGAAGTGGTCTGTGAAAGGTTAATTTAACCATCCTCCACTTCTGTCCCCTGCAAGTGCTACACTTGCTTTTGGTTGCAGTCATGTCTGCCTTCTCTGTCTGTGCAAAAGGGTGGATACACCTGCTGTCACCAAGCAAAGCAAGCACTCCTGGTTCTTTCTAGGATGCTATTTTACAGTTGGAGTTGTTTCTGTATCACAGCTGCTCTAGATTCTTTTCAAGTATCTTGGTAGCCTCTAAATGAAGGAGAAAGTAATGTATAGGGATGGCAACTCCTATTTGCAAGACCTATATACTCACAAGGCAATTGAAAGTAAGTTTTGGAGAGGAATGATTTGCAGCACCCAAAGTACTTAGAGACCTCATTAAGGCACAGCATCATCTCAGAACTTTTGTCTGTGCTATGTAAGGACTTAGAAAATTCCATAGCCTCTATTGCTGTGCTTTGCATTGCTTTTCTGCCTAAAAACATGATAAAAGCATCTCTTTGGGGTGTGTATAATTTTCTGCACATGTGGTTATATACTATGGTATTTGTGATCCATCCTTTTTAAGCTAATGCAGCTGATATATCAGGCAAGACTTGCTCAGCATTATGAAAATTCCTGTTGCTTTATGAATTTAGGATCGACTTCAGCAAAACACAAAGTATGAATTCAACAGCTACTCTGTAGGTCAGACTAGTCTTAAGCTAATACACAGTATAGCCATGGGAAAATACCACATTTATCAGTAGATTGTAGGCAGCTTTGTAGATGTTGCTTTCACTGATCAACAGAGCAATCAAATTTGCAGGCTTGTTTTATAATCTGTCTGCCTGAAAATGTTTTGCTTGCTTGCTTGCTTTTTTTCTTAGATCTTTTCTCCTGAAGTGTCATTGTTTTGTAAAAGGACTATCTGGGATTGGTTATAATAATTACAAAAAGAGGTTTGGTTTGGTTTGGTTTGGTTTGGTTTGGTTTGGTCTGATGCAACTGGCGCAGTTGTGTTTGGTTTCCAAGTTAATGTTGTCTGGGTGTTGCTGTCGATAGATGGTCCCTCAGCCCTGGCTATCTGTGTAGCTGTGAGAAGTAACAACATAAACCTAGTATTAAGGTTTTTGTCAATACTAATTAAAAATTATGGTTAAGGGCTCTCATTCAGAAAACACTGACTACTGCTATTTCAAATATATTTGGTCTCATTACAACTGAGTCATATATTTTCAATCCTATGGGTTAATTGCTTTTTAAAAGCAAATAAATGGCTGGAATTAATATATGTGCTTGGTGGGTAAAAATCAGGAAACATAACTGGAGTTTTTATATGGATTTACTTTTGGGAGCAGGTTCTGTATTTCTGTTTCCCTGCAGGTTATTGTGCTGGGATTTACTCTGTTGTGCTTCTCCCTTCAAATAATTTTTCCTAAGATTTTGCTTACATTGTAAGCCTCATTTAATATCATTGTTCCTCAGACTAATTACTCTTTGGTCCCACCTCCTTGGCACAGACCCTCAAAGAGAGACTCAGTATTCCTGCCTCAGCTCCTGCACCATCTGGTCTTTGCAGTTTGGAGCCTTTGTCCGTGGTTTCCAGAGGAGAGTTGGTCTCTGTGCTCTGCTGGCTCAGGCACTGCAGCTGCATCCCTAGCAGCTGGCTGCTTTCTTTGCTCACCAACTCCTGCTGTGTCACCTCACATTACATTCTTCCTTCCCATTTCTTCCTGTCCCATACAAAACACCTCCATTCTTCAAAAAATACAATAAAATAGGATTGATGTCCTTCCCGGGAGCTCAGGAGGCTCTACTTCTACACAGGACCAAGTCTGTACCTGCCAGGCATTGCCAGGTTCTTGCAGAAGAGGACAAATGAAAAAGGGACCTTCGTGGATCAGGGCGAGAACCAGCCAGAAGGGGCTTCACAAAGTTTCTGCAGCTGTGGTCAGAGAAGCCCTGAGGCACAACATGAAACCACAGGAACATACGCCTGCCTCAACAGGCACCAGCACATCGGGGCAAACCAAGGAGAATCAACCTGAACAAACAGATTGGTCATGGCCCTTTGATCAAAAGCAACCCAGAATGGCTGGGTTTAGAATTTTTTCTGTGTTTTTCATATAATAGCATCATGAAATGGTTATGTGCAATTGAAAACCTCATCAATATTACTTTACAACAGATGGTGAAAACCTCCTGGCATGGAAAAGTAATCCATTTAGTTCTTCAGACAAGATATCCAGTGCCAAACAGAGCATCCAGTCTTTTGGTCCATCTTTGAGGTACACTAGTGGAAAGCTACAGCTAAAGAGATACCTGTGACCCCATGTCCACACAGGAGCAGCTGTGAGCCATGCTCGGGGTGATGCTGACAGCATTTCATTGAGGGCTTTGTGATCTGGTTTTAAACAGCTGCAGTGAATTGCTTTTGCCTTGAATTTCAGACCATTTATTCTGGGAGAGCGGAACACTTTTATGAGATGCAGCATCATGCTGAATGCAGTAGGAACAAACAACAGGATACCCAGTGTTTTTTTGGAAGATGGCCACTGAGTCCTTGGGGAAACAGGTTACATCTGTGAGCAGCTCCTGGGCTGTGCTTTTTGGTCTTTGCAGCCCTGCTGTTGGTGGGATGGACCCTATCAACAGGGTATTTTGGAGCACAGGGGCAGCAGCAGAACTGCTTCAAAATTAAGGCACCAGCTACAAGTTTGGTAAAAAATGTCTCTCCCAAGCAGGAGACTCAGGGCTGGGAAGGGTATCAGCCCATCTCAGGCACTTACCAGTAAGGTATATAAGATAGCAAGTATTAACCTTAGGGGAAAATCACAGCATTTTCATCTGATTATATGGATTTTACTGGCCAGTCAAAGCTCTTATAGCTGAGAAAGATGTGAGACTGCTATCTAAAACAGTTTGGACATTCAAACAAACATTCTTCCCAGCTTGCAGAAATGTTAGTAGTTGTCCTTAGCATTAGTAGATTGGGGCTTGTTTGGAGAAAAAATGTCACTTGTATTGTGTGAAGGGAGCAGCCTACCTATCAGTCTTTTCCTGCCCCTAGAGACCTTTTTATGACTGAGTGATAAGAAAAGGCAAATTATAGATGTTAACAAAGCTCTTAATATTTGTAGTGGATGGATGTCATTTTGTGCCATGTACCCACCCTCTGGCTCCTGCCCCATCTCATGGTGGATGGAGCATGGCAGCTTTCCATGTACTCTTGCCCATTGTGGCATTGTGCAGCTCACAGATCACACTGTTTGATTTCTTTATCTCCTGCTGCCTAGAATCTGTCTCCTCCACATCTGTTTGATGGCATTAAACCCTCTCCACCCAGGAATGGGTGTCAGTAGGTCAATGGGCTGTGCTGGTTCTGCACTCCTGAGTACAGCCCACAGCAGTGGGGGATAAATGATTAACCTGCATCTGTTCTGCTTTCTGCACTGAGACTCTGGACTTGCCTTCATTCCACAGCCACTAAACTAGGGAAGCTGCCACTGAAGCCAGCCAGCTCTGCCTGGTCTATCCTGAAATTCACAGTCAGCACAGCTGAACTCTAAAACCAGATTTATGCTTTGATGCTGATGTAACAAATGCTAATAGCCATAACCACATTGGAGGACATGAATTTGTGCTCTCTTTTTGATGTAATCACTCACAATTATGTTGGCTAAACTTTTCATTTAGTATACATTTTTTAAAAAGGGCATGGCATGAAGTGGTTTTGCCTTGTCCACACGAGCTAACGAATCAAATTGTCTGCTCTTTTCTTGTAGAAGGAAATTCTAGAACACTGTCTCTGTGCTGTGCTGAGTCTCTTTTGTCTATTTTTGTTACATTCTTGACCAAATACTAGATTTGATTTTGACCCAAATCCGTACAAATTTCTGTAGCAGTAGGGTTGTAATTCATGCACATGTGTACTGAGCAAAGGACAAACCTATGGCCACAAAAAGAGCTGTAATGAAACCAGTGAAACAAATGACCCTGACAAGGACAATGCACAAGAAAATTGTGATAATGTTTTATGTCACGGAGCAGAGCATTGCTTTTTACCCTCCTAGCTTTAGCACGTAAATTCTCAACATGCTCCATTGCTAAAGCACCTGTTGCCCTAATGGCTTGGGGATGGAAGAACCTTTGCCCATGTGCAGCAATGCCAGGATGCTGGCTCATGCTTTGGGAATGGTTGCACTCAAAAAAACAGAGGAAGCACACAAGTGTTAATTTGGAGTGGCAATTTTGTTCCTCTGAACCCCATCCTGTGTTGTCAGACAAGGCAGCAGATAATAAAAGGGACATTTTTCTGCCACAGACACGGAGATCCAAAATCACTGAGCTCTTCATATTTGTGAGTGATTAATATAAAAATTAATGAGGATTTAATGTCAGTAAGGAATAGAAGTGACTTAGCCCCAAGATCATGAATTTTCTGCAGAGCAGAATTGCTCAATTATTTAGCAGAGGACTAAACAATGAACCTAATCTTATGCAAAGCTGTGAAAGCACTTCTCTCTGTTTATTTAAAATGAAAACTCACATAAATGTGTGTACAGATCATTGCTATGCAAACTTTTTCCTCTCCCATGTAAAACTTTTGTGTTCTCTCATGAGAGAACATCACTGAAGGGCAATCCTGGCCGACCCAGACACCTCAAGGTGGCCAATACCCAAGGCTGGACATTCACAGCAGCTGAGGATCTTGACATGAGCAGGTGGCATGTACTGGGAAGGCACAGGCAAACTGGTTTTGCTGGCTGCTGCTGCTCGTTGTTGCCAGAGCTGCTCTGAAGGGTTTCAGTTATGAAATCTCTAATGATTTGGGGTGAACCTCTGCAGATTCACCAGCTGCCAAGGCTGCTTTGTCTCCTTTCCCCATGAGCCAGCAGTGGGAAACAGCGTAGCTCCCCACACAAACCCCACAAGAAACTACAGGCAGACTCTTGTGATTCAACATTAGCAAAGGACAATTGGCTGGAGCTGGAGTAAATGCTGCCTCTTCCATACCTGAATGATGCTGAAAGTTTCTGGGTCATCCAGCCTCCCACAGATGAGGAGTTGTTGGAGCATCACCCCCTGCCTGAGCACAGCCAGTCCTGCAGCTGAGCCCCTCAGACTGTCAAGGCAAAGAGGAGTCTGCTAATTAAAACTCTTTTCTCAACTTCTCCTTAGCAAAGTGCAAATAAATCCTCTTTTCATACCTGAAAACTAAAAATAAATCCTATTTTGGGTTTCAGAAGCAGCCACATGACTAAATGAGCCTTTCAGTTTCATTCATGTTTGCTGTCTATTAATCTGTTCTCCTCACCCTCAGCAGGGTATGACTCAGGGCTTCACATTGTCTTCCTCCCTGAACTATCTGTTTTGACTTTAAATTCTGCTGTCTGACGCAAAGCAGTGCTGAAATCATGACAGTTTGATCCAGCCAGCTCCCAGGAGACTCTTGATCTTTACTGGCTGGTAAATGTAGCACTCAGAACAGCTATGCAGAGCAGATATCGATATTTTTACACCAAATGTTGGTAAGCAGATGTCACAGGCTTGTGAAAAGCCTTGAAACTCCACAGGAGAAAATATGTGAGTATGTGTGTGGGAGGCCTGGAGATAAAAATAATTTGGTGGTTCTATGAGAGCCTTAATCCGTTGGTGTTTTGCTATTCCTGTGCAGGGTACTCAAAGTGGAGGCTGCTATACTGGAACAAGTATAGCTGTAAAGCCTTTCCCTGTTGATTCATCTGCTGCTTTTGCAGCTCCTTCCAGCCTGGGGTTTTCTGCCCCTCTGGCCCTGGCTGAGCTGATAGATCCTGTTCCCTGCCCTGAGCAGGGGGTCTCTCCTATGGAGTGAAGGCTGATTATCCCAAGTTTCAGACATCCCATAGTAAGTGTAGGTCACTGGGCAGGCAGCAGGGCTGGGCTCCTCCAGCAGTCACTGGAAAAAATGAGAGCCTCTGGAGGGGTGACAAAGCCCTAGGAAGGGCTGCAAACAGGCGTGGCACAGCGGAGCCTCAGGTGAGCCCAGGCTGAAGCTCAGCGGGTGTGGAGTGATGATTGCCATGGCTGAGCACTGGGGCACCCCCATGCTGCAGGGGTGCCAGCCAAGCCTTGCCAAAGAGTCCTCTTCAGAGTTAAGGTTTTTGTTTGTTTGGTTTTGTTTTTGTTTTTCTATAATCAGGCAGTCTGAAATTGTGAACTTGTAAATGTCGGATAAAAGTCCAGATTTGGTTTTTTGTTTTTCCTTAGCTTTTCCTGTTCTTGAAATGCCCCCTCAGGTAGGCGTGTAGGGCAGACTGGTGTTAAACCTGCTTAATCTCGTTGCAGTGTTGAATAAAGCTCAGTGATCTACAGCCAGTGGATGCTTGCCTTGACATCCCTGCTTTTAAAGGACCATGGTTACAAACTGCAAAGCCCTTATTTTTCCTCACAATGCTGTATTTATCCCTCCTGTTATGGCTTTGGAAATGAAATCTGAGCCATTTATTGTGCACCAAATTTAGGGGAGCCAAAAATATTTGCATAGAAATATGATTGATCTTTCAAGCATGCAAAATGAGCAGAAAATGACAGGTCTGATGTTGGACACAGGCAGAGCTCAAGTATTTTAAAATTAAAATAATTTAAAAGAATCTATATCTATGATAGCAGATGAGCTTTCTCTGAAGAAAGAAAACCTCCTTTTTCTCATTATATACCGAGTAAATGAAGATATTCAAGGCAGATATGGACTGAATTTTTAATGTGACAATGGCATTTGTTCTGCAGGAGATGTCATATCTGTAATGAATTGTAAATTATTTTTAGTTGCTACTAGAAACAGAAGAAGGTGTGTGTGTGTGTGTGTGTGGGAATAATCAATATTGACACAACCCTGCTTTATTTTTAAGCAGTGCTGATCTTGGTAGCACCAATTAGGGGAGGAGAGAGCTGGAGCTGCAGAAGTGCAGACGATTCTGGTGTTTAGAAAAGAGCCATGACAGCCAAACAAATGTGCTGCCTCCATATTTCTTCTGGGATGGCCATTCCAGCAAGATCATAATTCCCTCCTCTCCTGGGAGCTGGCCAGGTGTGGTGGGAGGCCACTTCCATGAACAGTTGTGGTGCTGGTCATCATCACCCCACAGGTGCTGATGTATCCTGGGGCCTGGGCACAAGGACAGTGACCCTAAGGCTCTTTGCCTGAATGTTCTTCCGCCTCAAGACAAGTTTCCTGACTTTTCTTTTCTCACTGACTGTAGGGATGGTGATATTCCAGCTGGGATATGACAAAACAGAGTGGGCTGGAATCCTCCAGCCTCTGTTTGCTGCAGTGAAGTTACCCTTCCAACCCCATGCCCTCTTTCTTGCATGAAATGAAATAAAAGCCTTTTGCTGTAAGGTGCAGGGTTGATTGATTAACTTCTATCTTCTCATGATGCATGACTAGGTAAGGTAGAGCATGTGACAAGGCAAGCTGTTCAGAGAAATCACTGCGGATGGAGCTGGGCTGTTCCCAGGATCCACAAAAGGATGCAGCATGATCAAAATTCACTCAGAAAAACAAGATTACCCAGCTCCTCTGCTTAAGCAGTTGATATTGAGCTAATGCAATTTCCTAAAATTCAGAGATGCTGTGATGTGCTCTTACTCTTGTGTAAAATGCCATGGAATTTCTGATGACAGAACAGATCCAATTTTCTGTTGCATGACTCATTCTGAGAAAAAGAATGCTGTAAATTCAGTGTGACCAAAAAAAGTACACTTAGTAAGGCCCTCCTTATAGGTCTGTGTGGATGCAATCAGTCATAAGCACAAAGTCCTGGCAACACTTTTTGATATGGAGTAAAATTAACAGATTAATTGTAGAGAGCCTTTGGAAAATTTTATCCACTGAACCCAGAATAACCACAGCAGAGACCTAAGCCAAGTGTCTGCCTGACTTTATATGCTGTAAATCTGAGGTGAATAGTTAAGGAAGATGGAATCTTGCTCGAGGGCCAAATAATTTGGGTTGTCTGAAATGTGCTCCAATGTGGAAGATCAGGATAGATGGATGGAGTTCAACAGGAAGATTTAATGGGAAAGAATTTACTCCATAAGTATTAGTCACTTGGTGACAGAATGCACAAGAGCCTTTTGGAAATACCTGCAGAAGCACAGGAAAATTCCTGAAAGTCTGAATTGTGTAAATTTCTTCTGGGTGTTTTTTTTATTTTGCTTGTTAATTTTGATTAGATTGAGTATTCTGTCCATGGACTGAGGTGTATTAGCGATAGCAGTGTCTGCAGAGCTGTGTTTTGTGGGCATTCAGAGCCCTGCTGAAGGGGATGTTGTGTTCAGCTATACAGTTCCCAGCTGCTCAGAGGGCACTTGGACCTTGTCCTCTGCTCACTGCAGCAACGCCTTTCTGTTTCCCTTCCTCAGGGTTGCTATCACAGGCTCTAATGTGATATATTTTTGGCTCTTTTCTTCCTGGGTCTGATAATGAAAGTGAGTGTGTTGGATGGAATGTGGGGCCAGAATAAAGCTGCTGCTGAAGAGTTTCAGCACAAAGACTGATACTGTATTTTATTCATAAAACTACATGAGGTGAAACAAGATCTCTATTTCCAGATCTCCATGTCAACTACTGCAAATACAGCCAGGATTGTCTTGTTGTCTGTTCATGGCTACAATTATTTCTAGCTTACTGTTCTTACAATAATTTAATTTTGTAATGTTTATTGGTTTGGAAGGTACACTCATCCTAGGTCTGGGGTTTTTTTGGGTTTTTTTTTGCTTTTTTTTTTTTTTTTTTTTTTTTTTTTTTTGTTTTTTGGGGGAAAAAAAAAAAAAACTTCAAAAGAAATT
>VWZN01000941.1:214313-273512 GCA_013396955.1 Regulus satrapa
GTAGGGCTGTAGGGCCGTATGGCTGTCGGGCTGTCGGGCTCTATCGCTATAGAGCTTTAGGGCCATATGGCTGTAGAGCTTTAGGGCTGTAGGGCCGTATGGCTGTCGGGCTCTATGGCTGCAGTGCTGCAGGGCTGTAGGGGTGTATGGCTGTAGGGTTGCAGGGGTGTAGGGATGTGCGGGGCGCAGAGCCCCAGGGCTGTGCAGGGGGATCCGGCACCCAGAGAGAGGTGAAGTCGCACTGAGAGCCGGTGGTGCCAGGGCTCGGGCTTGCCAGGGACCACGTCTCTGTAAAATGTGCCCCTCTCAGACGGGAAGCTGAGCGCTCCCGGGAGCGCTGGCACTCGGCCGTGTCGGATTGCCGACAGGGCCCCCCAGGGGATGGGCATCCCTCGGATACAAACACCCTCCGAGTCACTTTCCAGATGTATTCCATGCAAACAGTCCTTATACTTACTAGAGCTGCTGTGAGTTTGGGCTTTATTGTTTGTGTTTTCAGTTCCTTCCACGGGGTAAAGGGTTTGAGATGCTTTTAAACAAGGCGAATTTACTGCAGTCGTGTTATTTATTCCAAAAAAAGAAATGGGAGGAAGTGTGCATGATATATTTATTTTCCCTTCGGAAAACTGCTGTTAGGTTTCACCTAAGTCGCTCAGGGCCGGGACACATCTATAGGAAAAACCTATGAGTTTTCATAGATAAATTTCACTGGAAACATTAGAGTCGCATCAGAAACAACTGCTAGAATGAGAGAGAAGATTACTGCTACCATGGAAACATCCCAGAAAGGAGATATTTTCTGTGTCTGTGTTTTAGGGAAGTTTTTTTCAGCGTGTATTGTCTTTGTCTGTGTTAAATTTTGATCATGATTGCCTCATTATGTAAAGAGGAGCTTCTTCCTCTTCATTTGTTGGCTAAAAGATGATTTTCCTCTTTATTAGGCGCTAATAGAGGAGCAAATAGACTCTCCATCTAGACTGGCTTCACAGCTATCGATCTGGAGACAAAAGAGCTGTTTTAGCATATTGTCCTTTGAGAGGCACAGCAGAGAATGTTTACAATATTTCCTAAAGATAAATGTCCTGTTTTAAAAACAAATGGGGAATTGAAGTCTGAAAGACTGGGGAAGAATCCTCTTACCTTGGACAGCGCAGTATGTTAAATGACATGATTTACGACCTGAACTCATAGCTTTTAACAAAATCATTCCCAAATCTGTTTGACAAGGCTTTCAAATATCACCTACCAATAAATCAGAAGTAAAAATTGACCTAGAGGAAAATGCACACAAAATATATAGAGAGGAGACAATGATCTGTTTATTCCTGCAAAGGAAATATCCAATGAAGCAACATCCTTGTGGAACACTGAACTAAACTTTGCTTGGCTGCACAGGTTTTGATTTTAGTGGGATGCTGACAGCTCTTGCAAAGGCTTTAACAATCCAAATTGTGTTCCATGAAGGAGGGTGAGCTCCTGGTCTTTGTGAGTGTGAAGTGCTTGGCAGATGATTGCAGAATGAGTCTCCCTTCCCCCATCCCTTGAAAAGGACAGTTTCTCATGTGCTAATCAAATAAGCTCTGTTAGTAACCAGTCTCTGCTGAAAAAGAAAGCCTTAATTTCACTTATTTGCTACCAAAATAGAAAATTAGGTGATGTTTGGGTTTTTACTTTTTTATTNTGCTGTAAAAGGTCAAAACTGTCAGGAAAGATTTATTTTTGGGGAACAGGAATCCTTATTTAAAAGCCAAAGTAGAACAACCTTTCTGTAATAGAAAAAAAGCAGAAGGATCAAGCTGAAACTCTAAGCATCAGCTGAAGCCATGTGTTACATCTTGTGTTTTGTGATTTATGGCATGGTGGCATTTACTCACCCCACTGATCCAGCTATGCAAGCACTGCCCTTTTTGAGAGCTGAGGATGGAGGTAAAACCATTAGGGCTTTTGCAGCAGCACCTGGCAGTGGTGCCAGGGATGGGTAGTCTCTCTCTGGCTCCATCCCCATCCTGAAGAGCTCCAGCATGACCCCTGTCCCATGCCACAGCCACCAGCAGAGCCAGAACACACGGGCTGGGATGGGGGCTACTGGGGCAGAGGGAACCTTCTGTCTTATTTTCCCCAACTTGCCTCAGCTTTTCCATCTACCTCAAACAAACAATGGAGGAGTGTCCTTCCTCCTCTGGCCCCTCCCTCAGGAGCACCCATCTCTAGTTGGTCCCGAGCTCCAGGGCCTCCTACACCCGATGACAAGGCCAGAGATGCCATGAGCTATTCCTGCCCCGTGACAAAGCCAGAAATGAGCCACAATGGCTCAGCCAGTGAACTAAAGAGAAAAAAACACAAATCCCTGGGGGCCATAGCTGTTGAAAGGCAGTCTCCTGCCAAGGCATGGGCACAGTCAGACACACAGACCCACACACTCACACTGACTCTGGGGTGCAGAGTCTTCCTCATAGCTGGGCTCACAGCCACCTCCAGTCCCTGCGTGTTTCCAGCTCTGCTCCTGCCCCACAGCCCTGGGCTGGTGTCCCTGCTGCTGGCTTGACCTGCACCCACCCCGAGGTCGGGTTTATCAAGTCCTTCTTCCCAGCCTGTGGGAGGTGAGAAGCAGAAGAGCAGAAGACACTGTCTGTATCACGTCTGCTTTTTCTTCTTTTTTCATTTTTTTCCCCCTTTTAAGATCTTTTTTCTCTTTCCCCTTCTTTCTTCCTTGCCTTGCTTTCTTGTTTTTCCTCGTGGCTTTTTTACTTTGTCTTTTTGACTTTTCCCTCTGTCCTTTCTTGCCGCTCCTCGCCGCCGGCGGTTTTCCGTGCCCGGCTGTGTGCCGCCCGGCGGGCTGGGCTGGCTCCGCCCGCGCAGGCCCCGCGCAGGCCGGGCCGGGCGGGGCNGCTCCCGGGAGCGCTGGCACTCGGCCGTGTCGGATTGCCGACAGGGCCCCCCAGGGGATGGGCATCCCTCGGATACAAACACCCTCCGAGTCACTTTCCAGATGTATTCCATGCAAACAGTCCTTATACTTACTAGAGCTGCTGTGAGTTTGGGCTTTATTGTTTGTGTTTTCAGTTCCTTCCACGGGGTAAAGGGTTTGAGATGCTTTTAAACAAGGCGAATTTACTGCAGTCGTGTTATTTATTCCAAAAAAAGAAATGGGAGGAAGTGTGCATGATATATTTATTTTCCCTTCGGAAAACTGCTGTTAGGTTTCACCTAAGTCGCTCAGGGCCGGGACACATCTATAGGAAAAACCTATGAGTTTTCATAGATAAATTTCACTGGAAACATTAGAGTCGCATCAGAAACAACTGCTAGAATGAGAGAGAAGATTACTGCTACCATGGAAACATCCCAGAAAGGAGATATTTTCTGTGTCTGTGTTTTAGGGAAGTTTTTTTCAGCGTGTATTGTCTTTGTCTGTGTTAAATTTTGATCATGATTGCCTCATTATGTAAAGAGGAGCTTCTTCCTCTTCATTTGTTGGCTAAAAGATGATTTTCCTCTTTATTAGGCGCTAATAGAGGAGCAAATAGACTCTCCATCTAGACTGGCTTCACAGCTATCGATCTGGAGACAAAAGAGCTGTTTTAGCATATTGTCCTTTGAGAGGCACAGCAGAGAATGTTTACAATATTTCCTAAAGATAAATGTCCTGTTTTAAAAACAAATGGGGAATTGAAGTCTGAAAGACTGGGGAAGAATCCTCTTACCTTGGACAGCGCAGTATGTTAAATGACATGATTTACGACCTGAACTCATAGCTTTTAACAAAATCATTCCCAAATCTGTTTGACAAGGCTTTCAAATATCACCTACCAATAAATCAGAAGTAAAAATTGACCTAGAGGAAAATGCACACAAAATATATAGAGAGGAGACAATGATCTGTTTATTCCTGCAAAGGAAATATCCAATGAAGCAACATCCTTGTGGAACACTGAACTAAACTTTGCTTGGCTGCACAGGTTTTGATTTTAGTGGGATGCTGACAGCTCTTGCAAAGGCTTTAACAATCCAAATTGTGTTCCATGAAGGAGGGTGAGCTCCTGGTCTTTGTGAGTGTGAAGTGCTTGGCAGATGATTGCAGAATGAGTCTCCCTTCCCCCATCCCTTGAAAAGGACAGTTTCTCATGTGCTAATCAAATAAGCTCTGTTAGTAACCAGTCTCTGCTGAAAAAGAAAGCCTTAATTTCACTTATTTGCTACCAAAATAGAAAATTAGGTGATGTTTGGGTTTTTACTTTTTTATTTTTATTTTTAATAAAGTAATTATTAGAAGAAGTAAGGAGATATGCACTTATGTACAGGGCTAGTATATTTTCTGTGACAGAAAATGAAACAATGTGCTGGCTTTGTCTCAGGGCAAACTCCAATCTGGAGGGTGGGATTTCTAATCAGCTGTTGAACTAATTATTTGTGAAATCAATGCCCAAATAGGCTTGAAGTCAGAAATGTTTGGGGAAATTGTTTGCTATTATGCCTGTTAGCCTGCTCATGCCGAAGGGGGAAAAATAAGCAGCTCTCTGAACTGATAGTGCTTTAATTATTTGGTAAAGTCGCATTATGTTAAGGATGAAAAGTGAGTGGAAAAATCTACAAGTGGGCTGAAATGAACATATTCATGCTCACTTTCTGCTTCCAGCAGTGGGTAAACATGGGTGTATACTGCTCTTTCAGGCTGTCTTGAACCACCAGTGTCTCAACAGGATTCTTTTACCAAGCCAAAAAGCAAAGGAATCAAAGTAGGTCAATTAATCAAAGCAGTTTCTATCTTTATCATTCCTTTCTCATTATTGTACTTTATTTGTTAATATAACTGGATCAGGAAAGAGTCTAATCTGTCCCATGGCCTGAGCGTGTCCTAGGGAATAACTGATGGCAATTTTCCTCTGTGCCATGTAGAGGGTGCCCAGCTCCCTGCAAGGCTGGGCTTTTGCAGCTGTATCCTCCTGCACAGTGATGCTGTAATCGTCTGAATTCTGTCAGGGGCATATTTTTCCCAGTTCTGTTCCAGAGTTTATTTTTGTCTGGTGTAAGCTGGGCAGACATGGGCTTCTGCTGATCTATTCTAACCAAATTTGCCAGTGGTCATGTTTCTGCCTGTCCTAGGACCTGATTCAATTTCTGCTGAAGTGAATGAATAAGCAAATGAATGAAATCACTGCTCAGAACCTACCTACTCGAGCTCATTTCCAAGGTGGCCTTTAAAGGATTCAGTAAAATTTTTTGTACCTTTGGGATAAATTATAGTTTTCCTCTCATATAAGAGATCATTGCCCTAGGAAGATGACTCATAGAGTAATTAACTGATATTCACTTGTAATACAAATAATTTTTTTAAAATGAAATAGCAAAATAAAAGAAGTAATAGCTTCAGTACTATCAGTATTGACAGAAATAAACTTGCAAGTAATTTCATATGCCATGTTCTCCACTTCATCACATTAATTTTATTGCAGTTTAGCATAAATCAGAAGTATTGTCCTGGCATGAAATAAGAGACCCTACGGAGAAATCTCACAAAAGATTTCTGTCTGTAATTTTAATATTATTATTTTGAGCAGAATTTAAATATATGACACCAATTTAGTAATTTAGGTGCTTTGTTGTCATGATCAAAATCACATCTAGGTATGTCTATGGGCATTTAATGACTTATATAGGATTGGTATTTTGTACTTTGGTGCTGCCATTGGACAATTAACATTCATAAAGTACATGGAACATAGAGATAAGAAATTTCTTGCATAGTTCTGTTTCCTAAGTCTGTCTCCATGTGTTAACAGCCTCTTTTTTTCTTCTTCTTCTTCTTTATTTAAAGGAAATATTTTAAGCATGGCAGAAACTAAAACCTTACAGCCTGGAGCAGCCTATGCTCTCACCTTTTTCTTTGTCCTAATCTGTTGGGTTGATGCAGCCTCCTTCCAACAGCACCAGCTGCTTCAGAAAGAGCCAGACTATGCAATGAAAAGCTTACGAAGGCTCCCAAATCCCGATATGATCAAAGCACTGGAATACATAGAAGACCTTCACAAGCAAACCAACAAGGGGGAAAGCAGCCCTGATTACAGCTCTTATCAAAGTGTCCCGTACCTCCTCCCACAGAAAGAAAGCAAGGACCAGCTTCACCTCCCAGAAAATGTACAGGATTCTCTGACTGAAGATGAATCCCAGTGGGTTAAGGTAATGCTGGAAGCCTTGCGGCAAGCTGAGAAGGAGTCAAAAGTTGTCCCAAAGGAAAATAAACCTTATGATCTGAGTTCAAATAACAACTTTCCAGCTGGAGTAAATGATGATTATGAGGCTTATAAGTGGCCTGAGAGGTGGCAAAAGTACCTCAAAATGCCGCTTGCACACTATGAAGACAGTCCCTTCAAGCGAACCAATGAAATTGTGGAAGAGCAGTACACCCCCCAGAGCCTTGCCACACTGGAGTCAGTATTCCAGGAGCTGGGCAAGATGGCAGGACCCAGTAACCACAAGAAAGAAAGGCTGGATGAGGACCAGAAATTGTATACAGATGATGAAGATGATGTGTATAAAGTGAATAACATTGCCTATGAAGATGTGGTTGGAGGAGAAGATTGGAATCCCATAGAAGAAAAAGTGGAAAGCCAAACCCAGGAAGAGATAAAAGATAGCAAAGAGGAAATTGATAAACATGAAGAGGAGATTGATGATGAAATTAAAAGATCGGGAAAACTCAGCTTCCTTGAAGATGAAATAAGAAGAGAAAATAAAGATCAAGTGTCAGAGGATGTTTCAAAACTAATGTATTATTATCTGAAGAGGCTAATGGGTAGTGCTGGGAATAGGAAATTAAGGACTGGAGAAGAACTTGAGGAAAAAAGAGCATCCATGTTTTTGGATAAACAACTTGATCCTCAGGCTATAGCTCAGCTGATAGAAATCTCAAGGAATTTGCAAATTCCTCCTGAGGATTTAATAGACATGTTGAAAGCAGGAGAGAAAAAGCAGCTTCAGAGCGAAAGGTTGGAAGCTGAGCAGGAAATGGAATTCCCAGAAGACCTCGACGAGATAACTGAAACCAATCTAGGACAAAGTGATATATTTAAAAATAATATAAACTCGAAAAATGGGTACATGAAGCAGTCTCTTATTCCAGAAAATCTACCTGAAGACCTCAATATTGAAGATATTGTCAGCCTTCTGGGAAATGACAATTTAGCTAACCAGAATCCCTCCTACTTACTAAATCGTCTTAATCAAGAAAATGACTTGCCAAGACTGTCTTACATTCCCAGAAGATTGAAAGGACATCTGTTCCCTAAATGGATGAACGATTTGGAAAGGCGACAAATGGAGTATGAGAAACTGAATGAGAAGGATGAAGAACTGGCTGATTACTTGGCAAAGGTGCTAGCAAAATACCCTGAAGTGATCAATACAAACCAGATGAAACGAGTCCCAGCTGCAGCTTCTGAGGGCAATCTGCAGGAAGAGGAGCACCTGGAGCAGGCCATCCAAGAGCACCTCAACCAGCTGGGACCACAGGAGACTGCCAAGTTGGCTTCGCTCAGCAAAAGGCTCTCCATGGCCAGAGAAGCTGATGACACACAAACCAGGCAGTACCTGGATGAGGATATGCTGGCAAAGGTGCTGGAGTATCTAAAACAGGAGAAATCAGAGCTTGAAAGAGATCACATTACCAAGCGAGCAATGGAAAACATGTAATTGTTCCCCAAGTATTATTTCTCTTCAATGTGTTGACTTCTATCCCAAGTCAGTTGTGATTTATTCCTGCTCTCCCACTAAACAACCTATGGTAGACTATTTACCATTGAACAGTCTGCATATCTTTCTCAGAGCTGTTATATTGTTTATTGATATATGTTATAAACTATGGGGCAAACAACAAATTGCTTCACGTGTTTTAAGAAACAATTTAATGATATCAAGTAAAAGTATAATATGTAAACAAATGACCTTTGCATTGTTAATAAAACATGATAAATGAAGAGTGACAATTATAATTTGAAATTTTTAAGATTAATTGGATTATTTTGTTACTGTCTGTAGTGGTTTTTGTGCAGTATCAAATAAAAAAAATAAAGCATTATATATATATATAGTTTTATTTACAAGGCTTTTTCTATTCAGTGTTTTATTGTTGATGAATAAATTATTTCTGGACAATCGATTGTGTTTCTTTGTGACAGCTGATAAGTCATACTAATTGGAAACATTTTTGCTTCTACAGATGACTCTCCTGAAATATATTATTTTTTCCTACAAATTAAGTTGTAAGCATAAACTTGTGGTGTTTTGGGTCATTGGATCATCAACTGGTATTACCCTTAAGGGCAAGGGGTACCTAAAGGGCTTGCTGAAGTCAGTCAGTGTAATAGTGCATTATCTACAACTGAAAATTTGAGCTCACATAATTAAGAGGTATATCAGTAACTCCTGGCAGCAGGAGGAGTATAAATGATCTGTCCAGCTGAGACAGACTTTATGATGAAGCTCTGAAAAAGTACAAAATGGAACCGTCATTTGTGAGTTCTGGGAAGCTCTGCAGATGAGTCCCCCTCCATCTCTCACAATGACAACCACAAAGAAAGAGCCGGGCTCTAAGGCAAGGCAGGCAGGGAACTCCCTTGTCGGAAACAGCCTCCATTTGTCTGATAAAAACACTATTTCCTTTTTGCATGAAATGGCCATTCCATATCACATAAACACACAGAAAACCTTTACTACTCAGCACACTATCTGGACACTTGAAATATCTCTTGAGCTCCTGTTATGACCTGCAGTAGATGGTCTGGAAAGGTTCTGGCTCTTTTACAGAAGGAAATGTGCTTGCATAACTCTGTGAGTCAGAGGTGGTTTTCACTGGGACAGCTCATTTCCAGGATTATAGTTTAAAAGTGGTTTTCCCTGTGGTATTCTGCAGCAGCTCATCTGGGCTAAGTGGGGTGGGGATGATTTTTGCCAAGGCAATGTTTAATGAAGTACAAAGGCTGCATAAATAAAACTTCATTTTCAGTGTTGTCATTACCCTGAGCAATCACAGCCGACAGGATCTCAGTCCCCGTTCCAGCCATTATTCCTAGAATACACACCAGACAATAAAATATCTGATTTTCCAGGTGTGTGTAGGACCTGGAAGAGATGTCACATATGGTGACATATGACAGATGTGAGTTCCTTAGTGTCATTCCTCTCCTGCCATAGCCTGCAGCTTGCCCTGGGCTACCCAGGCTCCTGGGTAAGTTTGGAGCCTGGGGGAACTGTTTGACTGCCTCCAGGCTCTTACTCAGGAAGAGTTCCATAAAAATTTTGGATACCAGAATGATTTGTGATCTAAGAAACCAGTAGTACAAACCTATGCATAAAAGGACAGATGCTGTCAGGCACTGTGTAGAAGAGGAAATGAGCTTTGGAAAAATCCTAACCTTGGCATGAGTTAGAAGACCACCTCGCTCACAGCATGTGCAAGCCATGAGGGACTTTGTGGCTCATCTTCACAAACAAGAAAAGGGGTGTTGTGATTGAAATAACAGAATACTCTTTGTCTAACAGAACTATATGGAAATGTCAAGCTGATTTCAAGCTAAGAAGTTAGATCAGTATTTTTTCTTCTTCAAGCCACAGAAAACAGACAACTAATCTCCCTATGAAGTGCTCTATTTGTAACAAACTCATCTCCAACACTGTATTGGAATTAAATGAAATGAGAAAATATTAAACAGGCAGCACTCTCCTGGTAGATATAGTTGCCTCCTGCTATGCAACCAAGACTCCCACAGAAGAGTGATAGTTATACCTGAATATGCAATATGGCATTATCCAAATGTACATCCTATCATGAAATCTGCTCCATTAAACCCCTCCAGAGCCTCCCCCTGCAGAGAGGCTCTGTAGTGCTTAATTGTTCTTAGTAGCCATGGGTGCTTCTGCTTTCATTTGTCTGTGGTTTGTGTTTTCCTTATGGGTGCAGTGGGACAAAGAGTCATGTTGTTAATAATGCACACAGAATGCATAATCCGTAACAGACACTCTATCAAGCTTATTATTATAATTATATACTAAATAAAATGACCACTCCACAATTTTTACTCAGGCAAAGTGAGGACCAGATTTTTAATTCCTCTTTTGTGTAATGATTTGACAGCATCCCAGATGCAGCTGGTTTATACTCTCTGTGTCAGTGGCTTTTATCCAGCAAAGAAAATGTTTCTTCTCAAATCTTCCTCCTAACACTTGCTTCATTGTGTCCTCATATCTAAGGTCCTCCCCAACACAGAGATTGGACAGAAATTCTGTATCTGGTTCAAATAAGCCAAGGTACTGAACATTTTCTTCAGGATCTGAGGTAGTTCTTCTTTGTGCATGCACTAGAATTCATTTATTAGTACCCATAAGAGTAAAGGCTGTTTTGTTTTTTTCATTAATTCATATGCTACTACTGCAAGTGCTTTGTTTATATCTGCCTCTTGATGGTTCCATTATTTTGTCAGCTGGAGCTCTTAAATGAGAACACTTGTTGATTCAAAAATTAATGTAACCAAATTACCTTGACTGAAGAAATGAGATTGTAGCAATTATTTCCTTCTAAAAGGGTATTTCCACAGCACAGTGGAGGGGGTTGAGTTGCATGTAATGTGACAGTTGTAACTGTTTCCCAAAGCACTTTACAAGGCACTCACTCATTTGGCAGGAGAAGCGACATAAGCCATGATTTTCTTGACGTGACAAAAAAGAGGCAAGGCTGGAGCACGGGCAGCCTGAGCTGTGCTTTGTCTCACAGCTTCATTCTGCCATTCTTGCTGTTACTAATTGAGAACACTGATGGTTCAAACCTGCATCTCCAGCCACACCTGACCCTGACCCAGCCCCACCTTCCATTAGTGAGGTCACACAGGGCATCACGGGAGCAGAGCAGTTCTGTGGCCAAGGGATGTGCAGGAGTGACTGCTGTGTGGGAGCAGCATTCCCTGGAGCATCCTGTATTTTCCCCCCAGGCTCCACAGCACCGAGCAGTGGTTATTTACTATGTGATGCATAAATCCATGCCGACACAGCTGGATGTCAGCTGCACTCTGCGTTTGTTCAGTTACCCAGGCGCCTCCAGAGAGGTTAATGTGAGCTACAGGAGATGCAGTTAGCAGCAGCAGGCAGGTGCAGAACCTCTAGTGCATAAAGTGGAAAGGAGAAGCCCTGAATCAGAGCTGATTAGCTGAAGAGCCACCTTATTCCTGACTTTTGGATCATTCAAAAACATTTGAGATTGTTAATAATTCATTTGCAGATGTAGCAGAGCTCTAAATGTGGCTGATTAAATGCATCTGACGTTTCTCTTGAGAGAGGCTGTTAAGCCAGGAAATCACTTGGTATCTGCAAATGTCTTGGAATTAGTGTACTCAAAATTATGGGTTCACTCACAATATTTTCCCTTGTAAAGAAAGGAAAGTGACCTCTGATTCCAAATGTAATGTACCCTAGTGAATAACTATAGCACAATTATTTTGAAAGTTCCCCACAGCCACTCAGCAGATCTGCTGAGTAATGACATGGTCCAGCATGCAGAGCTCTGCCTTGCTCTGCTAAGACAAAAATCTGCAGCCCATGAGCAAGGCAGGTCCTACACACCTGGGGAAGGAGATATTATAAAGAGGTTGTTTGGCAACTGCCCAGCTCCTAGAGCTGCTGCTCAGTGATATGTTCCCCACAACCCTTCCTGGCATCAGCCTGAAAAGTAGAGCCCCATGGTCTATCCTTGTGTAGAAGCCAGACTCTCATGGAATGCCTTGGTGGGAGTGCCACAAAGCCTCCAAGTCTTCTGGGTTGGATGAGCAGGACCCAAGATAGGTTCTAAAAGAAATTATGAGCTTTATATCACCTTCGTGTCTCCCTGATTATGTCAGCAAATCTGGGTCCACTGGGATTGCTTGGCTTCTTGCTTAAATTAATCTCTTCTGGTGTAGCTGTAGGGTGAATTTTTGTGCTGCTCTGTTTAAATGTTTAAAGAGAATGAAGTGTTTATGCAAATTTGAGCACTTGTTTTGCAAGAGGTCACTCACATCAGGACAGTTTTCCTACTGTTCTGCAGTCACCACCGTTGAGACACCTCATCTACTGGAGACAGTGGGATCCTTCCCTGACAGGACTTTGCTCAGGGTCACCTTGGGAAAGCCTTTTTGGGTGGTCTTCCTCTTGCCCTTAGCTCAAGCCAACACACAGAAAGGAGAGGCACAGCATCTGTCTGTTGACGTGTCCAGGTGAAACACATGGTCATTTTTTATTGCCTATTAAAACTCTTTCCAAAAGCATACTTCCTTCAAGTGTCTCTTTTGTCTTAGCTCAAATTTTACATACCATTTAGTTTCACATTGTAGATGTCTTGAGCCTGAATGCAAAAAGAAACCTCCCATCCCCACTTTTCTCTCTCCTCTTTGACCTAAGAGAAGGTGTGAGACTGCTTGGATGAGATGCAACATATAATTTCTGCAAAAAAACGATTTTTTACCATGGCTATATGTTTTGCCACCTGATACTAGGTGTTGCAGCAGCTCAGCAAACCACTTAGATCTACCAGCACTTGTGCTCCCCCATTAAGTATATAAGAGCCAGGCCAGGAACAGCATATACACAGAGAAAAAGGTTAAAAAAGAGAGATAAATCATTAAATGTGGAAAACTTCAACATTGCTTGCTTATTCATGCAATATAACAAACAGGAGTTGTGTTAAATCCCTGCAAGTAAATTTTGGGATGGAAATATAATCTGACAGGAAAACTGTTTTCTGCAAGGGTAAATTTACACAGATCCAACACACTATCAATTGATTTTTTTTTTTTTCTTACAAACATGAATGCAACAAGGTAGAAACTTTTTGATAGTGACTAGCACACTGAAAGATGCTAAGAAAAAAGAAACTATATTGGAAAATTTTATTGTGTATGTAAGTCTGCAACTACCACTATATTCTACTGGGTGACAAGAGAAATGTTAATGTGCAAACTCATGAGCTTTTAGTCTCACGCGTAGCCTCAGACTTTGATTTCCTAGAAGCAATAGTCAGGCTGAACTTTGTTTAAACGTATTTTTGACTTTCTAATTTCTGTTTTAAAAATGCTAGCTCCCTGACCCTCTGCTCACTCAGAGTGCATGGTCTGAAGCTAGTGCAACCACAGGAGCATTTTAGAAATGGCTGAGGCACAGTGGCTGCTCTAATGTTATAGGTGTCCAAGATGTTCTGTCTTCTGCCCTCTTGAGCCTCCTCCTTGTCACAAAGGAGTTATTTCATCCCTAGGATTTTTATCTGCAGGAAAAAGTTTATGGATATTTTTATTCTAGAACAAAAATTAATGTTGAGAATGACATAACCATAAAAAACTTTTTAAAAAATGGAAAGCCACCAAATCATCAGACTTTATTAATTGTTACTCTTTTACTTATCACAAAACCACTCATTTAGTTTTATTTCATGTTGTTTCTCCCTTGCTCCTTTTAGAGTCAGCACACTGCACTTTTCTGATGCTGCACAAGAGTTCAAAGCTACTGCCTGCTTCCCTTTTTGGTAACACCTTTTACATCAATCTTATTTATATCTGACACAGTGCAGGTGGATCTAACAACTTCACACAACTCTGTGCTGCATGGTGCTATTTGTTTCCATGCCAGGAAATTTTGTGATGCCCCATGTAATGAGGCTTTAAGCTGAATCTTTAAGCTGAAGCTCATTTCCAGCCCAGAGAAGATGTGGAGCAGGAACCAGCATCCTCCACCATGATCAGAGCAGCTCTTGACACTGCCTTGGCAGCCCCATGTCCCCCTCCCCAGAGTGGGGACAGTGAGGGACACCAGTGCAAACACTTGGAGTGTTTGCACAGTGACAAATGTATAGCTCAAAGATATACTTCGCTGTGTAGTTAAACAAACCACTTTGCAAGGGAAGCCACAGAGCATCTCTGGTTTTCTTCAGCACTGCCGTAACCATGAAGTTCCTGTCAGGTTAGAGCAATATGCCCTCTATGGAGCTGATCACTGCTTCGTGCACAGAGAGCCACATCAGACTCCAAATATCTTGGCTTCAAACTAGGATGCTATTTACAGATTCCACTCAGCTCTCCCAACCAGCCTTCCAAACAGGCTCTGAGTATCAGCTCTGAAAAACAGGAAAACTGTTCAGGCACAAGTATGAGAATAAAAGGGATGGTAAGTAATTTGGATATTAAAACATATACTAAGATAAATTGTGGCAGGCAGGTCAAATTCCTGAGGAACAATATTTTGATAACAACTTTTCAAAAATATTTCAGTAAAATCAATACTTACTCAAACACCTTTTCCCATCCATCTGATTCACAAGTAGGCAGCCAGAAAATGTGATTAGCTTTATTTCATTAACCCTGCTAAAGGCAACATTTGCATTTTTAACTTAATACTAGATGCTCGCTGAAGTGCTCTCCAAAGGCAGGTGATGAATGAGGCTGGGGAGGCCTCCCATCCCTGTCACTCACTACCATTATGTGCCACAAGAAGATAAATGATAATTGGGAGCCTGGCCATGCTGCAGAATAATAGAATCATCTGGGGAAAATGGGACTGGAGACTGCCTGAAGATCAGCATTCCCCTGGGCACCCTCAGGCTTTGGGAGCCTTCTGTCTTTGAGCTAACACCTCAGTGGTTTCTTTCTTGGCTAACTCATTTGTTAGTCAGGTTGTGTAATTTCCTTTTTTTTTTTTTTTTACCATCCTCCTGACTTAGTTCAGTGCATGAGTCAGTAAGCCTGGATTAATCATCTTGTTTATAAATTCTGAATCTATTTTATTGTGGATAAATTCTTGCTGACCAGCTCCTACAGCTTAAATATCCATAATAGAAAAAAAAAAAAAAAAAAAAAAAGTCGGACTTCACCTTTGGCTTGGTTATTTTTCAAAATTAACTCCTGCCCTATAGCATCTCTCCAAAGAAGAAGCCAAAAGCAGCAGCAAACTGTTCTATAAATATAAAAAGGGGGTGACCTTTTAAAGATACATACCTTACATATGGAATTGCAGAGATAAAGTAGAATATAGTTGTCCTACTCCAAGACCATTGAGACACTTGCCTTTTTCATAAGGAAATGACTTTGCCTCATAGCTCACCTTTTCATAGTGCACATTATTCTGCTGGTGAAATTCATTACCTAGTACTCAAGCTCCTCAATAGCCTAGTGCTGATGTCTTTAGGAAATTAATTTTTTAATAGCCTTCTTGATGAACATGTGTTTCATGGCACCTGAAAATAGATGTAGTGCAATTCTAGGCTAGCTGCACATTTTACTTATTGAGCTGTACATTTCAGGAACTGTGACTTTCCATGTGTGGAAAAATAATTTAAAGAGTAATTTGCCTGACAAGATATTATTATTTGTCCTCCTACATATCCTATGAGTAGAAAGTTGGATTTATAGCTTGACCTTTTTACTTTACATCTTTCAAAAGCCGAAGAAGAAGTAGTGCACTACTTCATAAAGCCTTGCTGGGTGAGAACAGGCACTGCAGTGATATACCCCCCTTGGAACAAAGACCGTTGAGATTTACAGAGCAGCAGGTGCTTTAGTGCAGCTATTGCTGCAGGCAGGAAAAAATATGGAAAGAGAGCAGACAAGACCCTGCTTGACATTCCTAGGTTAGGAATAAGGTGTAGGGGACTGTTTCTGCCACCAGATCTGACTTGGGCAGCAGGAGACAGGTCTTCAGCTTCACTTTTCACAAGGAAGGCACCAGCTGTGGCTCTTCTGTTACTTATCCATTTTCTGGCAAAAGAAACTAAAGCCAGGGATGCTGTTGTCATTGTCAACAATGCAAGGAAGCATTGTTATTCCAGAGAAGTCTTTCAGGGACCATTACTGATAACGGCATATAAAAGCTGTAGTTCTGTTCCCCAGAACTAGCCAGTTTGCTTTCTTACATGTAATTTAGAATTTTATATAATTTTCAACTTTGCAGGGAGAACAGTTCAACTGAGTTTTAAAGTTGATTTCAAGAATCCAGTTCAATTTAGCAAGTAATTTGCAGAGACCAACCCTCTTATTGCAGCATGGTTTTGTGCCCATTGCAGAAAGCTCAAAGGGGAAGGAAGGCAGAGTCATTAGCTCCCCCACGTAATACTCTCTAACACAAAATGCAATTGTAAATGCATTTTGCATTTATATTTTTTGCGTATTAAATTGCTGAGATGCCAATTAGTTACTTCAATGTAAATTATTCTTTTACTTACAGGGTGGTTCTTCCTTAAACCTGAAATTGCTGCAGCTCTGATGCTAGCACTGAGTCATGAGATAAATGAGTCACAGACCCAGGTTACTGCATCTGCAAAGAATGTTCTTGAGTCTAACCCCATGCTACAGCCCTTGCAGGAGATCTGTGTGTGTGTGCATGTCTCTGTCAGATGAAGCAATTCCCAAGGGACTTTCTGATGAAATGTCTCCCACATGCTCACAGGGCCAGAGGAGCAACCAGGGGAGCTTTGGGTCCACCAAAGGGGAACATTTCCCTCCCCTTCCCTGCTCTTGTCCACAGCCCTTTTAGGTGAGTCCACCCTTTCCTGGGCACTTCATCAGCTCCTCCAAGACCAGAGGTGAACCCCCTCTCACTGGAGCAGAGCATCCAGCAGTTTGGTAGCAGAGGGACCCTGAGCTGGGAAGTTTTACTGTTCCTGCTCTGTCCCACTGGTCCAGTTAATGGTCCCCAATCTTCCTCACCTGCCTTTTTAGAATTCCAAGTTTGCAGTGCAGCAAACAGGGGCCAGCAAAGAGGAAACAGACTGTGTTATCTTTAAAGACGGATAGCTGGAGGTGTTCTAGTAATGTCTGAAGGTTTTTCCACTGCTGATTTCTTTGCTACACTCAAGATGAAACCAAAACCATGGGGTCAACTTTCTGCACTGCCAAGCCAGCTTTCCCAGACATGCTACCCCACATCCCCCAGGAGTAAAAGCTCTTCTCTCCCATGCCTTGTGACTCCCAGTGCTGTTCCCCATTTCAGCATGGGCTCCCAGGATCACACCTGCAGCAGCCACACCACCACCTGTCTGCCTGTGCTGGCAGTTAGGAGATGACATCTGGGAGTCTGGGAGCTACTGCAAAGGGTCCACAGAAGTCCAGGAGCTACAGATGCCTGCTGTTGGTCTACCTGAACACAGTGCTGACCCCAGGAAATGTCTAAGAGGTGCAGGATGAGTGAGAGATTATGGTCTGCAATGCACACACAGTCAGAAATTGGCTGATCAGCTCTTGCCTGAGGTCATATAACACAGTAAATACAGAAATGGGATTATAACTGCATCAGCCTTGGCCTTTTCAATTAAATTTCTAGCACTTAAAATTCTAAAAATATAAGTACTCTGGCCAATTAGTTACCAAATGTTTCTGTAATATCTATAGCACCTTCAAAATTCAGAGTATTTGCTGTTATTGAGAAATATTACATTTTACTACACTCTGATTTTACCCTTTACAAAGCTGTAGCAGAGTCCATTATCACATTGCTAGCTGTGCTCTGTTAATGCCTACAGAGAAATTAATGCAAAAAATCTGATTGCTCTGAGCTCAGTGGAAGAGCACCACTGCCATCAGTATCTCCCAGACTTTGTATGGGTCTTTAGAGACCATGTCTGTGAAATATGTCCTATCCCTAAGGCAAAGCTTTAAAACTCCCTCATTTTTCTAATGCTGTTTCTAAGCTTTTAAACCTTGTGTTAAAAATCTGCCCTATCTGGGCATTAAGTTCCAAACCCTTTCCACAGACCCAGAAAGGATTTTGTTATGTTGCTATATTTAAAATAGAAACATTGCTCAAGTTTTTAGTAAAAACAACGTGGCTGTTTGCAAGACACTTGCAACTGCCCAGTGGGAGTTGATCAGACAACACTGTCCCAGGACTGGCTCCTCATGCAGCTAGGGAGGCACAGCCTAAAGGAAGCTCACCGGAAAGCAACAGAACTGAAAGCACTCAGCCTCTGTGGTCATTTCCAGAGGCTCCCATCAGCCATCTCCATCTCCTGCTGCTTTTCCAGCATTTGCAGAATCAAGCTGGTGCCACATCAGTCCTGATGAGATGCTGATTCTTGTTGGCAGCAGCAGCTGCCTCTGCAAAATTAGTCACACATGCAAAAAAATTCAGCCAGCTTAGGAGAGACAGCAGCATAAACTGTTCTTCAATTTCCTATTTTGTTATCTCTGTGCATCTGGTTTGCTTGTTTGTCTCATGTCTCCCAGGATTGATCTCAAGAGTCATTTTTCTGCTGGGTGATTTCTTCCTGCAGGAGTATCTGCCTTTGCCTGACTGATTGTGCAAGTAAAAATGTACTTCCATTGAAACAGATTAATTAAAAGAAGGTTAGTAAGATTAGCTGAACTATAACTGTTTTGCGCCTTCCTTGTTAAATGAAAAACATTGTGCAACAAACAATGGAGCCAACGGTCAGCCCTTTTCTGTAAGTATCCAACCTTGCTCCATGAATTCTGGCTTTATCAGCAGCTGTTTGCTGGTAAATGGATGATACCTGCTGTAAAGTTCTGGTGCTATACACTTACAAGCACACAGAAAAAAAGGACAAGGAAAAATTTCCAGTCATTCACAGTGCAGCACTGCTTTGTTTCAGAAAGGTGGGCTGGGCATCACAGCTCTCCTCATCACAGCACACCAGTCAAAGGGAGCTTCATTTGTAATGCACCCAAGCTGTGCAACCATCAGTGACTGTTTCATTGTGTTAATGGAAAGACAGAGGTACTTCTAGCTTCTCTCAGACTTTTATAGCTTTTTTCCAAGAGCTACTCATGCCACTCTGAATTGCTTGGGCGGTAGGATTCTCACCCTGGAGATGCCTGAGAGCTTTTGGGACTGCCCGTGGTACTCAGCCAGGCATGATTGCTGGGACCTGTGTCTTCTCCTCCACATACAAACCCCTTAGCAGGAGGTCAGAGCAGGAACACAGACCAACATAACAGGAAGAAAGCATTTTCCCTGGCACCAGAGATGGAGGAAGAGCAGTACAGCTCTGGGCTGGGCAGAGGCAGTGCTGCATCTGGCAGTCATTTGGAAGAAAGCAGGAAAAGAGACGATCACACCCCTACTGCCCAGATATCCCTGCCTCTCCAGCACATCTCATGGGGTGCTCCTGCTGTATCCAGCCACAGTGCTTTCTGCCACCTTCTTGTCCCAGCAGGAGAAGGCACAGCAGCAGATCCCCAAGCACCATGACACAAGGGAGTGGAGGGTGTTTCAGCATTTGGAGACTGGAGGAGGCCAAATCTAACTGGAGGCAATGGATCTCACAGGAAAAAAAACTCTCCCAACTCTCTGAATGGTGTTTACCTCAATTCCACAGGAAACTACTCTGTGGCTGATGCTAGACAGGCTTTAGCTTTTCTTGTAAACAGCAGTGATCTTCCCTCTCTTGCATTTTCTGCTGCCTGCTTTTTTTTCCAGCTCAGGAACTTGAGGGGAGAAAAAAAGAAAGGAAGACAAACAACAAAAGAGAAAGAACAAACTTGAAGCGCAGCAGGTCAGGAAGAACAGAGAGAAAGCAGATCCTGTCCTTCCCATCTCAGAGCACATGAACAATCAATGACATGAAAAAGAGTAAACACAGAGTTGATGGAAGGAAAGCTGTTTCATCTAAAATATAATCAGACCAAAGAACTCAGTGCTCTGAATGAACATCCAGGGAAGGATGTAGTGAAATTTGAACAATTACTTGTGGAAGAATAACAGCTTCAGCAGTTAACAACTTCATGTGCATGTGGAGATGATGTAGCATGACATATTCCCAGTAGAAGCCAGTCTGGATTAGGAGAAACCCAGCTAGAAATGCTGTCTGGCTATAAGAGCTGAAAGCAAGGCTGCTGGGAGGTGCCTGGAGCACCCTGTTTGCTGCAGACTCATTCAGCAGGTGGACAGTGGCCCTGCTTTGCTGTGGTAACCCTGAGTCCTTCTCTCTGTGACACTCCTGCTGTACCCATGGGCACACCAGTGGCCATGAGCCCATCCTACCGCAGTTCTCCAGCCTGCACCCCACACCAGTGCCTCTAGCTCCCACCTGTGCCCTGCTGTACTCACCGTGTAGAGGGAGAGCAAATCAGTGCTAAAACCTAGGAGAGCGTTCAGGAAGTAGATTTTATTACAGTCTATACAAACTCCATTTGCAGCTTGAGCACACCAGGCTATTTATGAGAGGAGTTATGCTGCTGGAGATAATGAGCCAGTTTTCAGCACAGTGTAAATCTGCCACTGCTTGTAGGGGCTCCCAGGCTGTCAGAGCACAGATCATCATTGCTGAGTGCTCTGCAAATACTGTAAACAGTGATGACATTTATAGAATTGTTTAACTGAGAGAGGAGGTTTAAGTCACTTCTGCAGTAATATCTAATGGGGGATAAGCCTCTGCAGGTTATATATCCGAGCTCTGGCAGCAGTTTGTAATGTCTTTAAGCTCCATCTTTAAATTATGAATAATGCCTATTAAAAAACTGTAAGTCTTAGCTGTGGTAAGCATGTCTGGGTAAGAGGCTGTTGGAAAGATTAGAGGCCAGATCATGGATGCATCTGTCCTCATCCCATGGAATAGTTTGGAGGATTGGCACACCATTATAGTGGTTTATTGCTCCTCTTAAAACCAACACACTGCAAAGTGCTTCCCACCAACAATCTTTCCACTTGGATTTCACCCTTCCAAGTCTGAGTCTCCAGGAGCATGAGAAATCAGTAGGATGCACATTTTTAAAGGGTCTTTTGTAGCTTTGAGAAAATTATTTCCTCTGAAAGGATTTATTTATCTTGGTGCAAGGTAACACTGAAGCAATGAGAGAGATGAGTGTGGCATCTCTTTCCTGTCCCCACAGCAAAGAGGAAGCCCTTGGTTTGTATCCCTGAGACCATGCTCATGTCTGTGGTTATTTCTGCAGCAGTACAAGAGGTGTGTGAAAGAAAGCCTCTGAACAGTACCAGGGTATGTAAAAATTTACCTAAAGTCAGTTAGCTTTGAAGTGTATTTAGCTTTCAAGTTAAAGTGCAAACAACCCTTATATTGATAAAGCCAATGTTAAAGTCATAGCACATATGTCCCTACATTTCAGTAAGAGCAGAAGCAGGTGCCTCCTTTTGTTCATGTTAGTGCTGGTGCAGCCCCTGTTCCCCGTGAGGTCAGGGAGATGGAGCCTCCTCCAGCCAGCTTCTCACTGCCCTGCAAACCTCACAGCACAGCGAGAGCTTGAGGCTGGTGATGAGGAGATGCTTTCCCAGCACAGCAATGTGAGGGCTAAGCTGGGTCCAAGGGATGGTGCTGAGACCCCTGGTGTGAGTCACCAGAGAGATTCAGGGCTTCCAAACCAAAGTGTGCAATCTGGCACCACACAGCACAGTGCAGCAGGACCTGGGACTCAACTACAGGGATATTTCTTACCACAGAGAATCTGTGGGACTTTTTAGGCTCTGGGGGGTGGGTGAAAAAACCACTGGGGCTCTTCTTGCCCCTGCCTCCCTCCATCCTCCAGCTGCGGTGGGGAGGGATCNCTAGCATTTATCTCATCACAGAGACCAAAAATAGCAGCTGGCCTTAATGCAGGCTTTTTCTCTAACCACTTCCTTCTAATCAGCTGCATAAAGGCCAACCACCATCTATTCACCACAGAGCAAGATAGAAATGCTGAGCAGAATTGCCAGGTCATTCATTTAACCTCAAGAGTTTAATCTTCTTACTCTGCCTCCATGAGCAAGGAGTGGGATAGCCTCTGGCCAGATTAATGTCATAAGTGAATTAGCAGCACCATCCATAGGCTTGCAGAAGGAAAGAAAATCAGAACAGTACCGCACAAGGAAAGGAACTTCTGGCAGCTTATCCCAATCTTTCTGGAAGGGCAGGCAGGCTACAGGCAATCTGAGCATCCACAGGACATAACAGATACCATTTTATAATGCATTTTCCCCACAGCAAATGTAAAGCTTGTTAAAAGTGGGAGACTAACAGTGCTGAGAAATAGTTGAAGAAGGAAAACTGGTTTCAGTAGCATGAGATTTCACATACCTTCTGTCAAGAAGCAATCCTCAATCCCAGAAGACCCACTTCAGTGAGAAACTGTAAGTGGTAATCCCTTTACACAAGGTTAACTGCAACCTGCAAGGGCCATCCAGCTGGAGGAAACCCTGTTTCTGAACCCAGATCTGCTCATTTTCCATACATAACCTGTGATACACTGATATTCTGCTGGCTCTCAACCCAGCACACTGACACTGTTGGGGTTCACCATGCTCCCTGGGGCCTGATCTCTCATTTAGCTCCAGCTGTAGCACTGGAGGATCCCTCCTACACCAAGTCTGGTCTCCTCCTGCTCCAGGCAGCCACTTCACATGACCCCATCTGTCAATCAGCCACTGTGTCCTTGCATTGAATTATAATTGCAGTAGACAGGTCAGATGAGGCGAACCCCTGGTGAATGTGATGCTCACTGTCAAGAAGGACAAATGCCCTTTCCTTCTCCATGACATTTTCCCAGTCACCTGCCTCTACTGGCAGGGCATGGACCTACATGCAGGAACTTTGTGCCTCCTAAATTGCCTCAGCTGGCACAAGGATGAAAATGCTTTTTTTGAGAAGAGATACTGTGTGTTCAAACCTGTGCAGGAGTGGGAGAGTCAGCCTCCTGTGGAGTGCTCCAAGACCAGACTCAATGCCCGAAGACATCACTGATGGTACCACTGATAGCCCAGAGAACAAGGGGTGAGGCATAAGTCCTTCTGCAACACACAGAGAAAAGAGACCAGCACTACTCTGGAACTATTCCAGGCTGCCAAAGAAGATGCTCTAAGGTATTGGCAAGCCTCAGGGATGTGAAGATTTTTGATGTCTTGTGTGTAGCCAGAGTTCCACTGACACTTTGACTGGAGTGTTTTTACGCAGGGGATTCAATTCCTGTTTGCCTCCCCACTCTCTCCCTAGCTGATGGGGACATATCTAGAGGACAGCAAAAGTTTTGAAGTGTGACTGAAACTTGCGGCATATCATCCTACAAGAACCCTCCTGTAATGAGAATATCTCACAACCAGAATTTCATTTAACAGTTTGCATTTGCCAAACTACCAACATGAAAATGAGACGAACTGACAAACACACCAGCTGCACCTCCTACTCTTCACAGCATCCACGACGGCCACTCTTCCTTTCCAGCAGATTATTTCCCCTGTAGAAGCCAGCTGCCGATAATATCAAACTCATCTATTTTGAACATTAACTCTCTCTAATTCTCACTTTCTTGGTGGGTCTTTGCCATAGAAACCTTCCTTAACAACAGGGAAGCAGAGCAGCAGCAGCTCCAGCCAGAGGCATTCACAAGGCAGCCCCGGACTCTCTGTGTGCCACCTCAGGCCCTGTCTCTCCAGCTTACCTTTCCAGCAGAACCAGGGTGTGTGTTAGAAGGCAAATGGCTGCATTGAGAATCTGTTTGAGACCATTTCAAAATCACCTTTTGATTAAGTTCCCTTGGCCTAATTTATGAACCCAGCTCACCCAGGGGAAACAGTCTGCACCGACTGAGCACTGGAGTGACAAGGATGATTTCTGGTGTTTGTGGCCATGGGTATAGAGGGTGACAAGAGGAGCCTAGAGGAAAGTGGGGAGGGGATGAGAGCTGGAGCACCTCAATTATCAGCTTAGGAACCACTCTGCTGATGTGGAACAAGTAGAATGGCTCAGTACACTGACAACTCAATGGAAAAAGTAAATACTGAGCTCAGTCCCATCCTGCACAATTATTTGAGACCCTTGCTGGCCAGCAGGAAATTGTCTCAGTGTATCTGAGCCTGTGGGGAGTACAAGTATCTGAGATGTTCTAGAGTTTTTCCTGCCACACATTTCTGCTGTATCTTGACTTGACTGCTATTTCTTTTACTGGTTAGAAAAATCAGTATTTGTCTCTCTGATGGGAAGCATGCTGTAAAGAGAAAATCAGGAGCTGCATGAGACGAGGGGCAACGCCTCAATCCTGTACCACCACAGGAGACATGGCAAAGAGAAATGCGGCCATGAAAAGCTGGCACTTCAAATTCCTAATCAATCAGCATCCAGGCTGTAAAAGAAGTGGTGAAGGATCAGAGGCAGCATTGTTATTGTTTCTGTATCATCCTTCCTCCAGGCTTGTGCCTCTCTTTTCCTGATAGCTTTATTTTGGCAGGCAGATAAAGCAGTATGGATGTTGCTCTGAATTTTCCACTTCTTTCAAGGAAGCATCTGACTTTGACTCTGCAGACAGCTCTCCCTGTGCTGCAAAGCAAGTCTGATGTGGAAATATCTCACCAAGGGGAAACAGCCCAGGTCCAGGGCCAATCTAAAGCCAGAATACCACTTCCATTGTGGAGTCTGCTTGTGCCCAGCCACCTTGAAGGCCAAGTGTTCTAACCAAAGCTTCCCCAGCTGCCTCCTCTCTGGAGAGCCAGCACAAGGACATGTCTCAAGTATTGAGAAAGGCACTAACCACCACTTCCAGTCTCAGGAGCCTGTACTTTATCCTTCCATTCCCTGACTAATCCTGGCAAGCACCCTGCTGCTACCAGCATTGCACCATGACTCACTGGTAAACCTGCACTGCTCTCACTTCCAATCCTCCCTGCCAGGTTTTTCATTATCTGCTCTGCTGCCTGTGGGACAATCATCTCTGAGGAGAGCCCAGGAGGTCTGCACCTCCAAACCCCTTTTCCCTGATCACCTGCCAGCACAGGACACAATTAACTGCAGGCAGCTGACCTGAATTCATAAGCCGAGCTTATAGGGAATAGGGAGTAACCAATTTGTGCTTCTTGTCCTATGCAGTGGGAGCAAACACTTTTATCTTGATGGTTGCAGAATCTGCAGAACTCTCATTACATATACAGAAAAAAAATTTCTGTTTTTGTTTGCTAGTTTGGTTTCACATTTTAATGTTTTCTAACTTTTATCCAGTGACAAACATTTCTGCTCTTAGAAGAAGAAGCATTTGTTTATCCATCTGACCAAAACTCTGGCCTGAGAGGGCTTAGATTTATCACTTTCATTTAACAGGTAGCGGGGGAACAAGAAGCTTGACTTATATGATTTATTTGATATAATGTTTGCTCTTGAAGACAAACAAAAACTTGATTATATCAAAGGCTGCTATTTATGAGGTCTGTTTCTCAAATACAGAGACAAAAATCTTAATTCTTAGGTGAATGCTTATTGAATTAAATAAAGGAACTGAATGGCTTTCATTACACATGCAAGTATTCTCACACACTGCTATGAGCAATAACACATAAAAGTTTCAGTTTGACTGAAAAAGTCAAACTTGCTAAAGGCTAACTGTAACGTATCCTTAACCATCAAAGAGAGAAAGTTTCAAGACTTAGAGCATTCTTAACAAAAGTCAAAAGTGAACGTTGTTCCTAATTTTTCTTAGCTTGGCCCCACCTAAACAGAAAGGGCAAGATGCCAAGGCTGGCCAGTGTCTAATCCCCAGGAGCTGGCACATGCTCAGGTAGCTCCATTCACGTGCAAATAATTCAAGAAAGTGGAGCTACCTTCAAGCCTGTCTTACCCTCTCTGGGTCTCTCTGTGGAGCAGGGAACCCCAGCAGCCTTTGTTTCTGGAGAGGAAAGGAGCTCTGCAGAGCCACCTGTGCCAGTGCAGAGAACCAGGCAAAGGCAGCACAGGGCACAGAGAGCAAAGAGCTTCATTTCCTGTAGGCAGGAAAACTCAAAATACCTGGCTTATCTACAGAATGGAAAAACCTGGAAATGTGATCCAGCATAAAGCCTACCCTTAGTTCTTTATGCTGATCACAGCCTCCCAAAAGTGTTTTGCTTTCTTTTTCTTCCAAGAAACATAAATAAATAAATAAATAAAAGTGTAATTCTTTATAAGTGCAGTCAGAAATATTTTCTATTTTGATAAAAGGAAAGCACATTACAACTTTGTTTCCCATATCTTTGGTTCCTGCTTTGCTTGTAAATTTTCAGGAGAAAATAGTTTTCTCTTCTATGCATTCTAACTTTTCTTCTTTTTCTTTTTCTTTTTTTTTTTTCCTTCTTCTTCACTATTAAGTTCTCTGAGTTGACAGGCACCCAGGGTATCAGCAGTGGCATTTCTGCTCCAGTATGCAGCTGTGAAGAGCTGTATCTTTGCAGGGGAAGTGGAATAAGGTGAGTTTTTCTCTATTCCCATTAATCTTGCCCATGCCCTGTTGCAGCCCTGCAGAGGACAAACTCTCACAAACAGATGGCTGAAAGTTGCCATGCAAGACAGGAGAGATCCCCCACTGCCTCTTCAGACCTCACACACTTTTTAATCACAAGGCAAGATGACCTTGGCTCTCTTAACACATTATTTTCTGCCAAAATTATGAAACCAAATTACCTTTCACCACTGGGTTCAAGCACTTAATTTCCATTAGTAGTGTGAGAAAAATTCACAGCAACCTGCAGCTTCCATGTATGTAGTTCACACTTTCTCCACAGCCTGAGTACCAAATAAACAATTTAACTGGGATTCCAGGGGAAACCTAAGTAGCAGAAAGGAATCAGAAAGCAAACATCATGGATGTAACTAAGGAAGAGCAGATCCCCTCCTCATCCACCTGCCAGGCCTTAACCAGGCTGTCAGCCTCTCTGAGAGAGAAAATGTTCCTTGCCAGCCAGGAGGATTCCTGGAAGGTGAAAGTAAAACCTAAAGAGCAGTTCAAAACTGAGTCTGACTTCAAAGAGCTCTGGTGGCGGACCTGCACCTGCATCTTTTCATATTTTCTTGCCATGTTTGACTGTTTATAACTAAACTATTCATCCAGCCAGAACAGCACAACAAACTCTTTAATGGATCTTAGGCTGAACAGAATTCAGCTTGAACATAGAAAGTAAAACCATAATTTTCAACTTTGATGTATCTTAAAATACCAGTTTTTTTCAGGGGTAGATATAGAATCAACCTTTTTTCCTTCCTGTGAGGATCTTCAAGACTTACTAAATATCTGAGCCTTATATTGCTTAGGCACAGCAGGTGCATATGTTGGAGCATCTCACTGGAATCCAGGATGAGGAGACTGGCTCTGAAGTCCTCCCACTGTTGCTGCACTGTGCACAGGCTCACATAGGAAAAGTCTCCTTATCATGTCTAGGAAGCTCTAATCATAGAAACATCTGCAAAATTTTCAACCAGTCTGTTTCTCAATGAATCAGTGAAACTTCTGATTTTTACCATCCAGGACATGGCTCCATCTTGGTAGATTTCAAAAACTAAATTAAACCATGTAAAAAGCTTTATTGGTCTCTGCCCATCCTGGTATAGAGCCTCCATTACCATAGTACTGAAGTGCTTCATGATTTTTAACCTTTATGCTCACAGCACCCCACTGCGACAGAAAAATTTCTTCTTTTTGTAGGCTGGAAACTGAGACATAGAGAGACCAAAGAGTCTGATCCAAGAATTACAGGACCCATAAGGACTGGATTCCAAACCTGAGTCCCTCAAGCTCATACCTGTATGTGTTCCTCAAAATCCACCAAGTCCTTGGACTTAAGTCTGTCTCAAATGCTTGGCATCATCATCATCATCACCTTTGTCATATGAAAATGTTGGAAAAACCACTCATCAGAAAGTCAGTGTTCAGGATAGAAAAGAAATCAGATGCTCTGAAATTATGAAAGCAAGTCAGGTCACAGAATTCTGGTTAGGGTGGTGAGGCACATCCACATTTTTTATCCTAATAAATAGGCCTCTCTGGACCACACAGAAATACCTAGACTTTATCCCTTGGCATCAGCAGCACCCAGGCCAGCCGGAGTACTGGAATATTTTGAACTTGCCTTACTTTCTCAGCCACTTAGTCAGAAAAAGCAGCATAAAGTTATGATGATAGGGATATTATGTGGCTGTGTGACTGTCACATAATGGAACATTCTCTCTGAGTAATTGCATAAAGAACAATTTTGTGGGTTTTATTGAATAACTCAAGATAATTTAAACTTCCATAAAAGGACAGTGAAAATAAAAAATAACTCACTTACAGGAAGACACATCCTCACATAAAGAATTCTAGAGGTGTAAGACATATGACTATGTCTAAATTTTACCATTTTCAGAAGACATTGCAACATTTTAAAAGGAGTAGTTTTTGTTCAGACAGACCAAAAATTTAGTTCATTGCATACAATTCTGAATGTTGGGCACATATGATAAGTACTGCATTCAGTATATAAATGCTATACAAACAAACATGGAAAGGAAAATCCTGTTTAGAAAAATATTCCTAGTCACATAAGCCAGGTAGATAAGAGAAAGGAAAAATTTCTTCACACATCAAATACATCTCCTACAACTGTTCCTACACCTACTTCACCTACCTCCACTCATACCCATAGCACTTTAAAACTCAGACAGATTTTTGCCCAAGATATTCCCGCTAGAGGGCTGTTGCAGAGCCATACCAGGGCCGCATCAATACCATCTAAAGAGCCAAAATAGAAAAATTACATACAGTGGTTGGTGTTGGTTGGGGTTTTTGTTTGTTTGTATTAAGGGAAGCACCAACATCAAAAGATTCAGCCATTTACCCCCATCTATCCAGAATTACTGGCAGCAGATCTGGAGAACTGATCTTAGACCTTGTGTCTCCCAGCCCTCTGTTTAGCCAAGTGCTAACAGAAGTTATTAGAAATGTCACTGAGAACACACCCTGAGACACAGCATCCAAATTTAGGGATTGCTTGGTTCTCTAATTTATTTTAGTTCCTTTAGTTTTCCTTTTTAAAGGAAACATCAGCACTACAAACTTTCTCAAGGTGAGGATTTTCTGAACAGGGCTACTGTTAGTCTTGCTGGGGAAAAAAACACCCAAGCAAACAATGACAAGCACCATTCAGTTCTCACAAAAACCCATATACAGTGGCAGGTAGCCAGTTTGTGATCTCATTTACACCAGGGTAAAGCCATGGCAACGGCAGAGCCGAGGAGCTGGAGCTGCTTCTGCTGCTCGGGAGATGGGCAGGAGTTTGCAGGACAATGCAGACAGCCTCTCCTAGCAAATGGGAAAGATTTAGATCAGCACTTGGAAGGAGCAGCAACATGTTTACACATCACAGAAAGATTTTCCTGTCTCATTTGGGCATTTTGCTGTTAAGCTTTTCAAGTAAATTCTAGGAAAATCCAGACTTCAGGCAGATGTCAGCAAGACTTTGCCAGGCACTTGGCTGCAGGAGGAGGTCAGCGTCAGACCCACTGGCCCAGGCTCCCTGGCACAGCTGCTTGGCCAGGTCACCACACTGAGCCATCAGCATGCCCTGCAGACCCAGAAGGGGTTCTTCCTCTTGGGCAGCTGCTGCTGTGAGCTGGGAGATGTTCTGGGGAGTGTGGCAGCGCTCCATGCTGAGTCAGACCGAGGGGGAATGACTCACCCAGAAACGTCAATGAAAGACAATATTTCTTCTCTCCAGGCTGCCCTTGTGCCTTGTGTTGCCTCGTGCTTTTCATCCTAAAGAACAGGGTCCCTTTGCACCATTCTAGAAAACAGCTGACCAGTTTTTAACAACACAGAGTTTCAAGATGCTGTTCTTTCTCACAGCATGTTCTCTCACAGCAGATACTTTATCCTGTGCCCAGTATAAGACAGTGTGTTCCAGCAAGTGCAGCAGTGGAACCACAAAGAAGGCTGGATGTAAAGCAGATCCAGGTTTGGGAGGGTAGGCTGGCTGCTGTTCCAGCAGACAGACACAGGACAGCCTGTGGCACAGCAAATGGCTCCACACTCATCAACCACCCCCCTCCAAGCACTGTGACCTTCTGTCTGCTCTAGGCATGACGTGGGAAGAGACATCAGGTCATTAAGTATACATAACCATGATGTGCACATATTTAATAGAACAAATTGTCCTTTTTTGTACTTTATGATTTCAAGATGTTTCGAGAAGTAAAGGCAAATGCTCTCCAGAGATATCGATACTGCCGTTACCAGGCTGTTCTCTGTCTTTTGCTGGGGGTCTTGTGGTCTCACTAGTCAGTGATGGGTTTAACTACAGGTGCTTTGCTCCTGAGACAAACTTCTCTTTGTTTTGAAAGATGGAGCTCACAGACCTCTGGTCCATTGTCTCAATCCAAATCATATTCCAGGCTTGTGAAGGTGATAGCTTTATTTTGAGCAGTCTCTTTTTATTCCACTACATAGAATTTGTGCATGTATATTTCCATCTCCTCAAACAAGGGATGCTATCTGCAGGCATAGTAACAACAAGAGAAATACATAAGAAATGGAAAACCATTTCTGAAGGGGATGTCTGTATCATAAACAGGGGTGTAAATCAAGGCTTCAGTCATATGCCTATCAGAATAGGGTCATGGGCACATAATAAGTTATTTATCTGGTATTGTTTCATGCCTTGGTTCTCTTGGCAGGTCTGCAGGAAAATCTGTACTTTTTAATGGCCAAGCATAAGTCAGGGAGTGAAGAGTAGGTGACTGCAAGTTTACTCTAATTGAGGACCTAACACCATTTAGGTTAGAAATGTCAAATACCATGCCTTATTTGAGACAGTCCTAAGAACTGGGAGCACATCCTACCTTTCTGATGATGCTGGGAAGTTATTTTGCACCAGACTTTAAAGATGGTGCAAAGAACAAGAAATTTGCTTGCATAGTTTCTTCCAAAACAGGAGAAAGCACAAACCCTGATGTGTTCCATTCAAGCTGTGACCCTAGCATGCTCTGTAGCACAAAAGACCTCTTACCTTTCCATAGCAGGATATGACTGGGCATTCAGGGAATATTCTCTTGGTCTTGAGAATTTATTGAAGCCTGGCCAGTCAGGGGAGGGAGACAAGGGTGTGCTGTGCTTCTTGCCTCATCTTTGCTTTGGTTTGTTCTTAATTTACACAGACTGCCAGTGTTCACTCACTGTGGGTCACACCTACCCACCAGCACATCACTGGCATCCAAAGAAGTGTTAGTGAGTGTGTGTATCACAGAAATTCTCTTAGAGAAGACATGAATAGTTGGGATTTTAATGGTATAATTAGCACCCATAAAAATTCAGCTTTCTAAGAATAGTCACAAGAAACAGAAATGCAGAGTGGGAGCTCATAAAAGTTATCAGTTTCATCATCTGTGTTAAGGAAAGTCTGCCAACTGGCCTCAATTCATTCTTCAAGGGCATAGTAAATGCTGGAAAGTAGATTTGCAGAACAGTTTTACTCCAGGCTCCTTGAAAATCTGAACAGTTTTCTATTGCTCCTTCCTTGAACAGCAAAGCTAAAGCATGTGACCAGACAAAAATTCTCTGGTTAATGAATGAATTAGTTAATTGTAGTTAGCTGCCAAATATGAACATTGAAGTATGAAACAGCAGTATTCAGTTATAAATAGAACTGACCAGGGTACAGCATGTGTAGGTTTGTATATAGGATCCAAGAAGCTGATGAACAGAAATTGGCACTGGAATTTGCACAGGTTAATTAAATACAAAAATTTCTGCAGATATGGGGTAGAATTTAGGGGAAAAGACAAACCAAGAGTAAAAATTTAAATCCAAACTCACTTGGCTCCAAAGCAGCTCCCTTTTGCTGCAATTGCTTGGTTGCTTGTCATGGAGCTGTCCTGCTACCCATCAGGCAAATTGACGATGCCAGGCAAGCATGTGCTCTAGTTCCAGGTAAGGCACCTGCCCATCATCCCAGCACCGATGGGATCAGTCTGTGCCCCTGTGCTTCATCAGGGCCTGCACAAATCAGTCCAATGTGCCTGTTTTCCTAGGGAACCTAAAGTTCAGGTACTCCACTTTCACTATTGAAAAGCACATTCCCTTAGGTCCATAATCTTAATCACCCTTCTAATATTGTGCTGTTGATGAGGGATTTAGGTTTCTTTATCACCTTTGTTCTTATCTTTGCTGTTCAGAGTGGGCAAAGTGCTGGACTGTTCCAAGTCACTGCTCTCTTTCTTCACAACCTGACACCCATCTGTATTCTTTGCATGTCTCTCAAGAGAGGATTATAAGGTCGATTTCTCTGGCTTTTGCCCAGTAGTTAGGTAAACAGAGAGAAGATAAAAGAGTTATTCAGCTGAAATTAGTTCCTCCTTCTTCCCAGTTTCTAACACCTGGCCCAGGCCTATGCTGACCATCAGGTGTGGCTTAAGGCAACACGAACTTCTCAGCACCCTGCTCATTCTTCCCAGCTGCAGAAGTACACACCCAGAGAAAAAACAATAGATCCACCCTGCTTGCCATTTGCATCTGTAAGTTAAGCAACAGAGATCACCTTGGAAAAAAACTACAAACAAAATGGCAAAAAAATTACTTAATAAATCAGTTTTACTTTTCTTGCCATTGAATTCCCAGCAAGAGAAGGAAGATTTTGGGAAACAATTCATTTTTATAGGGTAAAGTCATTGATTTCACTGGGAAGCCTCAAAAATAAGCTGCAGATTCCAGTTAAAGATACTGCAATGAAGATGAGCTAATATACAGCAAGGTGTGAGGATATGTTGGTAGAGCAGTAGATTGTGTTTTTAACAGAGTTCGAGGGATATTTTTGGGAAGGGCTTGTGAGCAGATTCAGGGGATTAGAGGACACAATTCAAAGCACTGGAGAAAAAGCAATAGGGAAACAACAGTAGTTATTTTTAACTCTTTGATGTGTTTATGAGTTTTTAAGGGCTTTATAGACAGTACTTCAGAAAAAAGGGCTTGAAAAGCTGCTTTGATTGCTGGAGTGGGAAAGATCGCCTTAATTATTATCTCATCTCCAACAAAAGCTTTGACACTGTTCCAAGCGTAAGGAAGTGCTCAACCTATTTTGAGATATAAAATATCTCACCAAATCACCCAAAGTGGGACTATTTCGAGTTATAAATTCTTGCAAAGATTTCCCAAGATTAAGAACTTGCTCAGTAAGAGGAAAGACACCATGAATTTCCCCTCCTCTGAGACATAGGACAGCCATATAAAAGGCTTTGATAAACCTTTTTTAAGGCTTTCCTAGGATGAGGTTATTAAAAAAATATATTGAGTATTGAATACAATGAACACAGCCCCTTCATGGAGGGCTGATGACAAGCTGCATGCTCACCACAATATCCTACTTTGGATAGCAAAATTTGCACCTACACTGGGGCAAACTCAGCCAGGAAATTAAGAGTTTAGCTGCTACCAGTAGATGTGCATTTTTATTAAACTTTCTTTGAAAATACCTGATCACCTATCATTATTGTAAATAATTCTGCAGTCTGTAAGAAGCCTAAATATAGTTGAGGTAGTTAATTATCCACAAAAAATGAAGGAACATAGTGCTCCTATGTAGTTTCCCATAAATCTGAGGTGCTCAATAACAACTGGAATGGAGACTCATTGTTAGATTTCTTTATAAAATCCCAGACTCTGCAGATGAGAGGGAAGGGTCTGTGAGGAAAAACAAAACACAGGTAAACAATGGAAAAGCATGCACTAAGATTCCAATATCACACATGGTTTCTGATTCTGCTTCGGGACAGTCATGTTTAATGCAGAGCTCATCAAGCACAGTTGTCTCGTTTTCTTTGGAGCACTGTGTTTCCCTCCTTCCTTCTGGCAATGTTCCTCCTTTTAAGAACCCTGTGTTGCAAGACAGTCCTTTGTTCCCTTGTTTCATCTTAAGAAACCAAGCAAAAAACCCCTCGTTTAGGAGGTTCCTTTAGGGAGCTATTTTGTCATGCTGATTTTGAGGCAAATCAAAATGTGCAAAATTGCTCTAATTTAATATTATTTGGAGGATTACCAATAGCTGTTCCTGAAAATACGTGGGGGAGAAATAAACTGCAGCTTTTTCATGCATAACAATCTAGGGGAAGGCAAGCTCAAGCTAGAATGTCCTTGGGCAGCTCCAGATGTGAATATGTCTGCATTTCCAACAGTTTTGCAAGAGGACTTCTTGGTTAAATTCACTAGAATTACAAAGGCAAGCCAGGAAGGTCCAAAGGAGAGGCAAACCTTTATAGTTTTGTAGCCAGGAAATCACTGAATCATAGAACTATAGAATGATTTGGGTTGGAAAGGACCTTAGAAATAATCTTGTTTCAATTTCCCTTCCACGGACGGGAAAAGGTATTCAAAGTTACCAGCATCTTATCAAGCAGGACAAAGATTTCATCCAACAAATAGGAACTTATATGAAAAGTTTCTATATTGTCTAGCACACAGATATTCTCTGTATTTTCCAAAGCAACCAGCAGATACCTTCTACTCTGCTGTGCCAAATCCCCACCAATGTAAAAACTCTAAATTCCATAACACCCCAGCTCCAGTCAACAGAATTCATAACAGGAAACAAGATAAATTGTAGCTGGCTTTTAGGTTTTCCTCAGATCCAACAGCATGGATCCCTTGCATTCATTTTATTAGGAATGACTTTTTCTGTCAGAGAGATGATTGGTTTGTTGTTGTTGTTGTTGTTTATTCGTTTGGTTTCTTTTTGTTGTTGTTGTTGTTTTGTTTTAAATATTACTACATAACAGCATTGATGTTTGCCCAGGTTTTAGGCTTCAATGCAAGTTATCTTCAGAGATATAAGGTATTAGTTCAGGAAAGATAGCAATTTTGAATTAAAAATTACCATTATCTTCCAGTACAGTCACTTTTGCAGTATTTGTTTCCAAAAGTGCACTTCCCAAGGGGTCACACTAATGCTAGAACAGCACCTAAACTGGAAAACATGAGTTAATTTATATACATACATACCACTCCAGCTGGAAAACCTGTCCATAATATACCTCTATCCAACTGGTTATAGCACTGTTTGACTGTATTCCTTCCTGTTACGAGAAACCTTGCAGCTCTATAGGAAAGACAGTAAACATCACAGGGTTATTAAATTTCTGCCTCAAGGTACAGCTGTGAAGAATGGGTACTTAGCAACCAGAAACAGAGAATCACAACATGTTCCATCCTAATGGCACATTTCACAAGGAAATACAAACGCTTGTGTCAGCCTGTACCATCTAGGCCAACACAAATGATCTCCACAAACAGCTCCAAACTTGGAATTGGCAGGAAATGAGCAGATTTCAAAGACTAACATGTCGGGCAAATGTAATTCAACCCCTCAACTTCCTTGACATTTTTGTTCTGACCATCACCATGTTCTCCAATTGGATTCAAATGAGTAATATCAGTTTTAAAAGGTTGGTTCAATATTTACGTTGGTTATTAAGGTCGAGGAGTCAAGAAATGAGAACGCTCATTTCTGCAAGCAGATTTCCTGACATTTGAACAAGATTGAAAATTCCATCAATATGGCACATTTTTCTTCATAAAATGTTCATGTAATTTCTTAGGCATTAGTCAGAAGAAGTCAATCCTGAGTGACAAAGAAACAACAACCTGGATCCTCCACACCATGTCATCTAGTCTCATTGGAATGTTCATGCAATGGGGAGTTCAGATTACACAGCAGAAAACAAATCAAACACAGCCTGTACAGGTCTCAGATCTGACTGGGAAAACTGTATGGGGATCTGCTTAATGGAGGGGATGAATTTGGGGTGCAGCTAAAGGACCACACACATGAAGCCACCATAAAGGTGTAGAAGAAGTAGCAGGTGGTTTAGCCCCAGGAAATTTGCTGTAATAACCTGTATCCATGGTTTCTCTAAGGCAACATGAGGTATGGAAACAGAAGGACTATTCTGGTCCCTAGACATTGGGACATCCCATTTCTAGTGAGTGTTACCATGTCTCAGAGGCACCATGCTCTAAGACAAATCCAGGCTTCTGCCTGGGCACAAGGATTGGTCAGGACACTGGGATGTGAGAGGACTGGATGAACCTCAGTACTCTTTCAGCTGCAGCTTTTTCAAGCTTAGATTGAGATTAGTTTGATGCTGATATTCAGAACACCCATCCTCCCTTCCTGTGTTGACAGCCAGTGGGAACCCTACCTTCTTTTATCCCATTTCAACCTCCAGCCACACCAAACTAAGACATGTTCAGATTCTCTTTGGTTTGGCAGCATAGGGGAGAAATAGGCCCCCAAGTGTATATCATTCAAACGGTTATTTAATGAGCCTGCTGGCTTGTGTGGAAACTGCAGACAGAGGAAATGAAGGCTTTTAAAGCATCTTCTTGATTGTTCAATTAAAAGACCTATAGCAGCAAGAGGGTTTCTTCTTTACAGGATGTTGGAAGAACATCATCATGCTGGGAATCACTCAAAAGTCAGCCAGCTCCTCAGCTGCACAGCAAACAAGGAGCAAACTGGGAGTGCTGTGGAGGGAAATACATCAGACTCATAGACTTTTAGAGACTTATTTAAAAAAAAAAAAAAGCCTTTGAAAATGCTCCAGAGCTTCATGCATACATGAAATGTTGAGGATTACTGCACTCATTTCCTTTAAGTGTTTTTCCTTTCTAAAATTCCCAAATGAGTGTATATGGTGCTGGAGAAACATTCCATTAATTTGCACAAGAAAAAGAAAAGGAGGAGGGGAAAAATCCCTATAAACATAAAAAAATTCTCCCAAGTTTTGAATTGCAATGATGAGAAATTATTCCCTTCTGTGTGCCAGCTGCACAGCCTCTCTCTGCTATTTGGAAAGCTTTGTACATGGTTTTGGTTGGTTCAGCTTTTTTTCCAATTTCTTATGATGTGATTAAATATTGGCTTTAATTTACAGAATATTTGTGGTCTGGAGTTCCTTTGAGTGATGTAACATGGGATACAAGCTGCATTGCTGTTGTGTCCTGCTTCCAATGTCACACAGACCTGAGGCCAGTCTGTCATCTCCCCATGGGCAGCTCCTGCTGACTGGGGATAAACTCCTTCCATTGCGCCCCAGTTAGTGGCTGGGTTTTCTGGTTGAGAGCCTTTTCCTCCTGAGTTCTCCAGGTAGTTGTTTTGCAATACATTATAAGTGACAACAACTGGGATCTTTTGGGTTTTGTCCTTTGGAGTGCCATAAGAGCTAAAAGGAATGGAAGTAACCTTGCACATAGTCCCCTATATTTATGTGTGTAGTCCAATTATAGGGAAAGGAAGGTTACATACATATGATAAGTGAGATAGAGCACAGGTATTGGCCACTTTTAATGTTTCTGTTCTTTCAGGTTTTTGTTTTTTGGGTGTTTTTGTTTTTGTTTTTGTTTTTGTTTTTGTTTTTTTTTTAATGTCTAAGAGCAGAATTTGGTTAAATTTTAACCAAAATACAATAAACAGAATGATCACGAATGAAGCCTGAATATGGTTGCCTTGACAGCTAAATCTGCTAACACCTTCCAAAAACATCAGGAAAAAAGAAATTTGATAGAGGACAAAATAAACTGATTTGCATTAAGAAACAAGCAGCTGTTTCTAATAACTATATTTAAAACTCTTATGTTTGTCATTTCGACAAATCCCAGTGGCATTCCCAGGATTTGTGAGCTCCCTCTCGTGGCTGCATTAACAATTCTGGGCTGGCTTTTGTCATCCCAGATTAATGTGACACTAAAGGGCAATTCTTCATCTCCGAAGCAGGAATTTATTTTAATCTCCTCGGTAGTTAATGAGTCACCCGCGCTCCTGTCGAATCACCGTCACAACCGGTGGGAGATGGATTTTGCTGCCTGAGAGCAGCTGGGAGCTGGGCAGGATTCCTGCTCCAGCTGGTGGATCCCTCCATCTTCAGGTTGCGGTGGCAAGGGCTGCCTTGGGTACCAGAAAGGCTGTGCTGCTTCTCAGGGCAGCCCAGGAGCAGGCCACCCTTCAAGAGCCACGAGCTGCCCCTGCCATGTGTAATTTCCAGGCTACTCCAGCCGAGATGTGAAGCCCATCACCAGTGGAGGGTGGAGGTGCTGCAGGAAAGCTGTGGTGCTGCTGGCAGGATTCACGGGGCCAATTCATGAGGAGAAAAAGAAACATCCAGCTACCACACTCGTCTGTTAAATGAGCTACAGGTCGAGAGAGCAACAGAGAGATCTGCAAAAGAGGTCTTACAGAGTTCTGAAACCAGAAGCTCCAGGGTTTGGAGGCTGAGCTGAAAACTATCTTTTTTAAAAATAAAACGTCATATTGTGCAAGTGTATAATGAGTTCTGGTCTGCTTTTTAAAATGGTAGAACACTCTTCACAAATGTATGATATCAATTTGCAGACTTGTCATTAAAGGCATGACTGGGATTTCCATTTCTGTTTTTAAGACAAGTAAAGAAGGAAAAAAAAAAAAAAGCTTCTTCTTTCATCCTAGATTCAATTCCCTCTCAAACTAAATACATTGTCTCCAAAGACTGATTGTCCTCTTATCATTCAAAGCTGGACTGCAGGCTCAGTAACAACCCTAGACAAATTTGAGTGGTGCATATGACAGTCAATGAGTAATAACCATTCAAACCCTGCAAAATTGCTGATTTTGGAACACAATTACTGAGATATATTGCAGACACTGTGCCATGAGAGCAAACATACAGTCCTGCAAGCATTACATAGATCCCCTATTGAACTAAAAAGTTCATTTATTTAAAAGAATTAATTAAATCTCATCAATATGATTAACATCTATTGTAGCTACTAGATCAATACTACCTCATAACAAGACTATCAATATCTGGTGCAGCTCTGGGCAATATATACCAGAGAAACCCCACACATTTAGCTTGTGCAAAAAGACACAAATTTAATTTCAGATCATTTGTGTATACTTGATTACCACAGTGCCATGAGAAAATAAGATGCTAGAATGCACACGCACCAACTCTTGCTGTTTTGTTTGAACCAGCAGTTATCTCATTGCAATGCAACACTGCTTTTTCCTAATTTGCTAATCTGATCATGACAAAAGGGATTATAATAATTAAACCTCAGGTTTCTTAATTTTAAAAATGATACCCCAAAATCTCCCCCCTCTCCATGCTGTCTGCTGCCCCTCACCTCTCTAGCTCTCCCGAGACTGTGAAGGATTTCTCTCATTGCATTTGTCCAACTTTAGATTCAGGTTTCAAAAGACAAACCCCTAGTCACCAGACTTGGTATTAAGATGCTGCAATGCCACATAGCTGGGGAAGTTAAAAGCTTCACTCAGAGACAGAATAACAACAATGCTGTCTCAAAAGGCCCTACACCAGAATCTGTTATACACACTGCAGTACAAGCTCACCTCCTCCTGCAAGTAATTATTTCCCATTGAACAGCATTTTCCTTTTTCAGATGTCTCAATGGAAGAAGAAAAAAAAAAAAAACCCAACCCAAAACATAATAAAAACTCCATAACCCAGAAAAAAGCACCTCTGAAAGGTGGCTGTCAGATGGAAGCCCAGGGAGCTACAGTATCTAAGGAGGTGCTGCCTGCAGAAAGGACCTCAGGCCCTCATAGTGCCCTTTTCCTGACAGCTGAACCTTGCATTTCCCCACATCTCCTTTCCCCACCCCTGTGCCTGGCACCCCAGCACCTGCAGGTGGGACCAACCCAGGAGCACAGAATGCAGCATCCAGGGAAGCTGCTTCAGGCTGTCCTCCCCAGAGCTGTTACAGAGGGATACAGAGGGATAGGGCTTGTCCTTCCCCAGGGTTACCTGTGACCTACACTGTGTGCCCTGCACCATCTAACCTACTGCAGAGGCAGCAACTGGAGCTCAGCATCATTGCAGGCAGCATGGAACCCCCTGGAAAAAGCTTTCCACATCTGCATTATTCTTGTCTGGGGAACATCCCTTGATGCAAACAGAAATTGCAGGTTTCTCTATTCACTTCCTCACCTTCCCCTTCCCATATACTGGTGCTTGAAAGGAAAAACAGATTTTAGAGATCACGCCCACATGCAGGTCCTAACACTGAAAATTCTGTTAGGTAAATTTTGATCTGAAATCTTACACAACAGTGAGGAGTTTAATTACAAGATAATTTTAAGGGAAAAGTAATTTTAAGGGAATCTCAAAAGTATCCATTTCACCAGACTGTTTTTCTAACTGTCCTTGCTGAGAACAGTGTGCAGAGCAGGCTTGGAGCAATGTGGTGGCAGCAATTGCTAGCACTGAGCAGGGAACTAGGAAGTGCAGATGCAAAGTCTGTCTAAGACTTTCAGTGCTAAAAGGCCACAGTTGGAATTTGGTTTTTGGAATTATCCAGGTTGTGAGTTCTTTGAAATGTAACCATTTTTGCACATTTTAACACTACATATGTATATTAAGTATTATTTTCCCACACATTGTCTCTCAGGCAGAAATAAATTAAGCAGACTAATAATACACCCATTTTAGAGATTATGGCTTTGGGGAAAAAAATAATACCCTATAGATCATTTACTAAGGGAGATAAGTGATACTCATCTCTTTTACTAGCTAGCATGGTATTTAAAGATGCTGCAAAAAGCTAATTATCTTATTTCTGTGAAGCAGATATAAGACAAAGACCTGTTTAATAGTTAAACCTGTTGCTATAACAACCACACTTCAAGGGCGTGGATATACAAAACATGCAATAACATCTGCATTAACAAAATGTCTCACTGCCATTGAGCTCTACCTGGAAAAAGAACCAATTAAATGTGAAAACTTCTTTATTCAAAAAGAGAAAAAAACAAAACCTATATTATTTTGTTACTGTCAACAGAATTCTTTCTTTAAACACCAACAGCCTCTCCACAGGAGATTTAATTCATCTAGTTTTCGATTCCTCCCCAAATGTTTCCCCTCCAAGGACAGGAAGGGAACGTCAGTATTCCCGCCTCAGTCAAGAAGACATTTAAGCATCTGGCTGTTTCCATTCAGTGATGGAAATATTGCTTTGGCTGTGTATTGCTCAGAGGCAAAACTTCTTTCAGCCTTCTCTCATGAAATAAAGAAAAGAGAATGAAGCATGGAAAAAAATGCTCCACTGTAATGTAACATAATAGGCCAGGCAAGGAACCAACAGACTTTAGTTTATTTGTTTGTTCAGAGTAGTTTGACAAATTAAGTAGTCATTTGGCACATCTTTTTCCCTTATTAGTTCATTATTTAACTGGCATAGAAAAAATAATATAGAATAATACCTTTTCATTATTTTTTAAAAAGGAAGGTAGGCTAAGTCACGCTGAGTCTGATAGAGATATTCAGTGTTCAGTGATATTCAAGAGCAGTACATGGGTTTTGGTGCTCTGAATAAATATAAAAAAAGTTTATAGGCTAGGGAAACTCTACTTGAATATAATTATGCACAAAGGACTGTTACACACAGAACATACTAATAGGCATTGATTAGGAGACCAAGAGTGTTATTTCAAAAAGAAAAGAGAATGCAATTTTTTGTGCAACAATTTAAACTACTCTAAAGCCAGCCAAATGGTGTCATTATAAAGGAGTGCAGCTCAAACTTACATAGTGATTGTTTCTATAGTTTGAGGAGATTTCAGTTCACCCATAAAATATCTCACAGCTAGAAAGACCAGAAAGTGATTAGGATCGAATTTAGGAAATAATTATTTTCAGCATAAAAAGGATTCATCATGCAAGTTTCAAATACATAATAATGCTTCATGGGAGGGAGGGGGGAGGTTGATAATCACAATAATGTTTGCAAAGGGATGAATACAGCTTTCTCCTGCTTAAATCAGTGCTTTGCAATACCCATCATGAAGCACAGCAGTGGGGAGATAAGAGGAAGCAGCAGTGCTTGTACATCTCTGATGTACAAATTTCTTGACATTTCTGTAGCCTGTTTCTCTGATCAGAGCATCTCCAACAATATAACCCCAACAATATGCACAATTTAATCTGATTATACTCCATTCCCCCCTCTTTCAGTTTCTTGAGTTTACATAACTACATATTTGACAAAGACAGTTTCAGAAGCAACATGAAATTCAGCGCAAGTTTCACAAAGCTTTCCAGACCTGTAACTTTGTTAATAACAAACACAAAATACAGATTTCTCTACACATAACTTTTAGCTTTCTCTTGCAAATAGCTGTGGCTTTGAAACAACATTATTTTTATTTGAAAGCACACCTGTTAAAGAAGCAATAAAGGCACTGGAAGCAGAAGTTGACAAATGCATTACAGTGTTCAAGGTTTCTGATTTCAATTCAAATTGCATACTAGAAAGGCAGCCTGACAAAATCAGACCACAGAAATAAAAATCACACTTTTCCTTCTTAAATGTAAACACAAACTGAAATTTGTTAGAGCAAAACTCTTTGCAGCAGAAGGCAAGAAGAACATCACATCATGGATGATGGAACAACACAAGTTGCAAGGCTCCTGGTTAAACAAAACCAGCTGCATCTTTAAGATGTGCTTTTCAGCTGGATGGATTTGCCATCACCTTCTTGTATTTGTTTCTTAAATTCACTTTTAACAATTGAGCACTTTTAAGAGTCTGCTTATCAATTAGCAAACATACTTGAGTCTTCCATTCTGAGGTCTAATGGCAGGAGCTGGAAAGGTTAATGTATCATAAAATGTTTTACAGCAGCTGTTAAAGCCAAAAGCTGGAATCTAATCATCTCATGCAAAAGGGACTCTTACCATTGCTTTTGGAATTTCACCCTCTGAGCTGATATGTTGAATCAGAAAGTAAAAGCAGAAGACAGTGCTGTCTCATAAATAAAAACCCCAAACTAGCAGCCATTTGCTCAAGAATGTGTTTGGTGAGATTAAGATCAGAAAAATTTAAATGTAGGTTATTAATTTGCAAATTAGATCCAATATAAGCAAGTAATGCTCTTGGAAAATGTTTGATTTCTATCATCTCAAGATCACGAGCCTCTAAAATACACACAGAAAGCAGGTTACAAAATAACTTCTAATTGAAGGAAAAGGCTGACAAGAAGAGAGGAAATAGCCTCATCACTTCATTGATATTAATTTGTGTCACACTCATCTCCCTGTCCAAGCAGCCATGGTCTTCTATACCTCACTCTTTTCATTTTAGGTGTGATAAGAGGCAATCTTTTATTTAAGCCAAGTGGTATAACTGAAAGAATCCAAGTTATCAGGCATATAATCTCTAGTTCAGCTATTTTGCAGCTCTAGGCATCTGGAGGCCAGTGAAGAGCTACCTTCTCTACAAAACAGCAAAGATGCTGGCACTGCAGTCTCTCTACAAGAGAGACATGGGTGAGGAATGCACCAGAGCACAGCAGCCTTGAAGGCCCTGCTAGACCCTGCACAAGCAGTGCTCCCATCTGGAGAACAAGCTCTGAAGCTTCCTCAGGGCTATTGTGATGTGCCAGACACATTATTCTGTTTTATTCCATTTCAGAGAGCTATATTGTTTTCCCTGGTACTCACTTTCCTATTGTTAATCTCCTCTAGCCCCCAGCACAATTTTAAAATTACAAACAATGATAAGAACAATGTGCATGAGGCAACTGTTGTTAAACATTGTCATCTGTCTCCACTAAAACCTCTTGGTTATTCAGCATAACAGCTGGCAAGAAAACAGATTACTTCTTTTATACACTTCAGCAAATTCGATCTATTTTCAATTATTTATGCCCACTTTTGGTTAGAGATGTAAGAGATGACCCATTTCTCATTTTCCAAATGGAGGGTCTCAGTTTGGAATTCAATTACAGATAAATTGTGAGATAAGGTTTGGGGTAAATGCTGCCACCCTCTGATACAGACTCTAGTAAAATTGAATGTTTGCTTTGTGACCTAGGAACAGGGCCAACCTTCAGCTTCAACCTAGCAATGTCATGATGAGGGCTCCTTTGGGGCCACCACTGTGTAGAATAGCTGTCACACCCACACAGGATCACAAGAGATTCCTTGGTTCTGCCTGTCTGCTGTACTGCCAGCAACACCAGTAAGCACTACAGGTTTCTCCTGAAGAAGGAGAATGCTCCAGGAAGAGCTGTTTCACAGAAGCATGTGAGATTCATGAAATTCTAAGGTCAGAAATTTGCGCTCTCTCAATTAAAATTTCAAGGCTTTGGCTTAAAGAGAAGTGCACATCTGAAATATGCATTGCAGATTGTCACATTCCCATTTCTAATGCAATGGTTGGGGAGAACTGAGCACGTCCTGTTCTCCCTGAGCAGTCTCACCCAAGATGCTCCTGAGGGTGGAAGTCTGTTCCTCATGAATGTGAAAGCACCCAAGCACATCGTGGGCTGTCATGAAAGGAAGTTCCTGGACGGTAAGGAAGACACGTAAGGTAACATGAAGGCATGGATTGGGGCTTTTTATTAGGGCTTTTGTAGCACCTTGCTCTAGAGCAGACAGCTGCAACATTTTGTATGGAAAATAAACACTCTGTGGGAAAAAGTCCCCATAAGCCATCAATAGATTAAATGCAAAACGTGAATTTATGTCCAGGTATTACCCTACATAAAGAAATGAGCGATGCGTTGAGACGTGTCGGTGCGGGATGACTGGTCCAGAGCCTGCTGGCTGCTTCCCCCCCCNCCCCCCACCCAAGGTCCCCGCTACAGCCACTAGAGGTCAACACGATCCCACGCTTCGGAGCGCCCCAGGCCAGCCGGACACAGCCCTCGCTCGGCCGGGCAGGTCACAAAACAGTGTTTGTGGCCGGGCGTCCAGGATGGGTGAGATCCTGCTGAGCTCCGGGAGCGCTGAGGCTCCACATGGAAAGGTGTAGGCACCTCCATAGGGGTGTGCTGCTCCAGCCCGAACCTGCTGCACAGCCCGCCTGGATGCACAGAGGAATGCACAGGGCATGGATGCTCAGGGGAATGCACAGGGGAATGCACGGGGGATGGATGCACGTGGGATGCACAGGGGAATGCACAGGGAATGGATGCACAGGGCATGCACATAGTTTGGATGCACATGGGATGGATGCACACGGGATGGATGCACCGGGCATGCACGGGGAATGGATGCACAGGGAATGGATGAAGAGGACATGCAGGGGGGATGAATGCATAGGGGATGCAGATGCCTGCCGAGAGAGAGCAGGGAAACAGCACGTGGTGCTCAGCAGGAGGTGAGGGCTAGCAATGCTCTTCTGAGCTGCAGGTGATGGTCCGCTGAAACCCTGAAATTCAAATTCAGGAAACACAGATCTCCTTTCACACAGAACAGTGCCAAACACACCTCTCACATATTCATGTACTCCATGATTTCCAGAGACAACGACAAGTACTTAGTTCAGTTCAGGCAGGTAATTTATCTGTCCAGGAGTATAACTATGCAACATTTTGGATTCTGAGAAATCAATGGGTATAAAAGTCATACACAGCTCTCCAACCATTCAACAACCTCCAAATTACCATGTGTTTCCCCTGCAAAGCAAAACACAATTGACCATTGTTATGAAATTGTCTTTCACTTTCCCAATTTTACTACTGCAACTTGATAATTTCTTCCCTCATTCCATGTTTGCTTTTCATAGTGTGTCACTAAACTTCCTGTTTTTACCAGTGTCTTTTTCCAGTGCAGAAACATTGGTAACATTTTTTTTTCTGTCAAAAAGTATTTACGTGTACACTGAATTCCGCCATCCCAGTTAATTGTTGCAGTCTTATATAGTCTTTGGCAATGTTCAGACTCATTTTACCCTCCTCAATTTGCTGGCTCTGTGAGAAGAATGCCCTCAGTCTAACACTGTATCAGGGAAGGAACCAAAGGTTTGGTATGTTTTAGCAAAAGACGAATATTACAAAGTTTACCCGCACATTTGTATTTGATCCACCTCCAGAAAAGAACAATTCTTCAACAGGTTTTTCTCAAGTAGGCTGGTTTTAGGCTGGAAGTTCAGGCAACAGCAAATTCAAGTTACTGCTACTTCTGGAAATTTCCTTATTAAGGGAAAAATACTTTACAGAAGCCTTTTAATGTTTTCACTTTATTGACATGCCAGTATTGCAGATGAACTCCCATCTGAATTGTGGCTTATTGTAGAATGTAGATTGGGACCTATGGTTATACTAATAGCTATTCAAGGTCTTTTTATTACAGTATTCCACCTTCCTGGGGTAATTACATATATCTATTAAACTTTGCAAAGTGCTTTATAGCTTTAGTAGCTTGCAACTCACAATGTCTTCAAAAATCAGAATCCATATACAATTTTTTAAAGCCTGGAAATATAGGACAATTAATTACCAGGAATTTCTTAAGGAGTCCTGGTATTCTGTGCCTATTTGCAATTACAAATATTAAATTGTTCTATTGATCTGTAAAACATATCTTTGTGATTTCTTTTTCTTTCACTATTTTGCAGGGCCCTTGGGGCAGCAGGATGGTGAGTACCTCAGCAGGAGGAGTCTTGGGCTCCCTGGCTCATCACTGCACTCCTTGGCACTTTTAGAAAGCAGGATCTAGAAAGGAATCCTGGGCTGCAAACTTGGGAGGGAAGCCCAGGGAACTGTGTAAGGGACAATTCCCTCCCTACGAGTGTGTTTCTTTCCACCCAGCATCCTCCTGTTGTGCTGTCGAGTCCTGTGCTGGACACACCAGTGCTGGGAAAAACATTGAAAATAATGAAAACAATTGCAGCAAGGAGAGTCACAGGACATGGAACAAGGAAGATGTTTTTTCAGATGAGTCCAGAGTTCACATGTACTTCAGGCATGGCTTTAGCTACTATAAAGAGCTGGAAAAGTCCTCTCGGACCTCACGAATCTTTCTCAGCTAATTCTCAGCTAATGCAGCTGGAAGGTGGTTCAGCTATCAAATAAACATGCGTTATCTGTTCTTAGCCCTGGTGGACGTGACTGCAGGCTGAAACTAATCAGCAGAGCCTCCAGTTGCTTGGACGTGCAGGTAGGGATTAAGTTTCACTTTGCTGCTTTGCTGTTGTGTGCACTGATTTATTTGGTAACTGAAAGACCTCAGGGAAGACAGTGCCAAAAACACTGCTGAGTTCCTGTAAGGTTAAATTAATTATTTTGCCAGTAAGATTTTAGTACTTTATAAAAGGCAAACAGGGACCTCACAAACCTCTCCAGGTTTCTCCCTGCTCTGAGTTCTTAGCCATTAGGTCCTCCAGAACCCATTTTATCATATTTGGAAAAAAAGTTATAAGAGCTACCAATACTCTGCAGTGGTGAAGTCCTGTTTTTCTTTTCTTTTCTTTTCTTTTCTTTTCTTTTCTTTTCTTTTCTTTTCTTTTCTCTCTCTCTCTTTCTCTCTCTTTCCCTCTCTTTCTCTCTCTTTTTCTCTTTCTCTCTCTCTCTTATTTTTTCTTTTTTCTTTCTTTCTTTTTTTTTTAAATTTTTTTTTTCCTCCACTCCCCTGTCAGTACATTTCTCTTTACAGACAGCTACAAGAAGACTTGGAGAAAGACATTTCAGGAAGTCATGGCTATGAAAGACAGCAATCAGTGTATCAGAATCCTAACACAGTGCTGGTAAGATGTTGCATTCAAAAATGGGATGAAGAGCTTCTGCAAAGATCCTCTAAACCAGACAAAATTCCCTCTGACGCCACAAAGACTGCTGCTTAGATAAAAGCTGATGTCTCATTCATTGAAAGGGAAAGCACATCGGTAGCAAATTTCATCCCCTCAGAAATATTACTTTAGCCGTGATACTTGGAAATATTAACTAGATGTGTGGCTTTTCTTTTTGTATAATTTTAGCAAATCTTCACATTTTATATCTTCACAGAAAACATGAGATCTTATGTATAACTTTTCAGGTTCACATACAAACTTGGAGCAAGGTGGACATTCTCTTAAATCTATAAATATTTTCCAGCCCTTCTGTTTTCACATAACATAAAATAAATCAACATGCATAATCTAAATGCAACTATCCTGGCCTGTAGATGTTGGCAGACAAAATCAGCCAGCCCAATGATTTGCTTGGGAAAGTCAAAGAAATTAGTATGGTGTACATTCTAATATATCAAATATTACACAAGGAAAAGTTGCCCTCTCTTCTAAAATGTAAATACAACTTCTGATGTGTGGGACTGTAACCAAGCAACACTTGAGAGCTCAATAACAAGTCCTAAAAATATCTTTAAGAGACTACCTTCCACTTTAATTCATCTAGAGAGAGACAAGTGACCCTAGACCCTGGATGTTGATTTGTGATAGCATGTAGCATTTGTTATCCTTGTGAAGTGTATGTAAGGATTTAGATGTCTTGCTTTCCATCACCACCAAGTTCTCCAGGATGCAAGGCTCTGTCCTGGATCAGCCATTCTGCTCCGATTGTGCTTGCAGTTTCACGGGCAGCAGAGTTTGGTCACAACTGAGACAGAAATCTGTCCCTCTTTGCATTTTCCTTTCTCCTGTTCCTGCTCACAGCTGTACTGCTCATTCTCTTGCTGAGATGTGTCAGGTGCTAGCTTCAGCAGACAACTGAATTTTCCACAGCATGAAACCAGTGAGGCTCTCAGATCACTCATTAAATCAGTTTCTGTGTGGGTCCAGTGAGCACCAAAGGAGCCTGAAGCAAAGCAGTGAGACACATGGAGTGGAGCAGGCGGAGAGGGGAGAGAGGATGAGAGACACAAACACCTTCACCACAACATCTTCCACAGTGACCTGTGGAGCCATATCTTTTATCACCCCTCTTTTCTATGGTCTTCTGACCTGTTGAACCACCTGGCAGTACCAGTACCTCCCTGCCAGCCTAATGGGAAACAACAAACACAGAGGAAACGCTTTTCCTTGGGGTGGGAGGGCCAGGAAAGACACAGGACTGGAAGCTGAAACATATTTCAGCTGGAAGTTACTTAAGGCTTTGATATAATATTCCCAAATACTTCACCTATTAGTTCAGGTTTAGGCCCAAAGTTTCTGCATTCAAGGGCAGAATGAAAGCAGGGAATGCCTTCATGCTATTTCAGTCAATATGTATCTGCCTGTGAGTTCACCAACCAATATGGCTGTGTGAAAGGAAAACAGACTTTCAGTTAAAGTAAAATTAAAACTTCTCACAGTCTCTCTTACAAATGGCACAAAATGGCATGGAAGCTGCTCTACTATGACAAATGCTTTTTACACAACCATGACTCTTTCACCTTTTGCTCAGCTCATCCTGGTCAACTGCTGTCCTACAGCCTTCAGAAACTGCACATGGAGCAACCATCACCTTCCCCTATGCATTTGTTTGTAGGGTCAGGCTGGGCCATCAGCATGATAAAAACACTTAATAACAACTATCTGTAGGAAAGTGTGCAGCTAACTACTCTCAGGCTGCAGCCCATTGTAAAAACCACACATGCTGGAAAAAGGTGACTTTGGGCACAGTCATTTCAGGGTAGTAAGGATGAAACAACCAGTGTTTCCATTTTTAAATCTTACGCTGGCAACCCTGTTTCAAAAGTTACACTAGCCAGACAAGTGGAGCCCCTGCAGAGGTTTTCTTATTGATTGGTAGTACTGTTGCAATGAACCCCAGGGAAAGTCTCAGGGAAACAAATCAGGCTGCTGGTAGTGGATCTCTGTAAAATGAGTGAGCCTTGTACTTGTTTGAAAGCCAACCAGTGAGAGATCTCAAGTCACAATTCCAATTTAATAGAAAAATTAAGAAAAACGTAATAATACAAAACCACTGGCTTAAACTGACAGCATTTATGACCTGACCTGTTGGTCAGGGGGGTGGTAGCAGTCTGATTAAATGACAGCTGCAGTCCTGTTGCAGTGATGGATGTGATTCTGTTGAAGCAGTGATCCTATAGAAAAGTTTCTTCTTTTTCTGGAGGTGACTGTGGAGCTCTTCTCCTCTGGGAATCCAGTGGTAGTTCTCTCCTGGTTTGCCAAATCTCAGATTTTATCCAGGTAGGAATGTTTTGTTCCTCCCCCTGGGCAGAGCATCTCATGATGAGGTGATATAACTCCATGAGTCATGAAGTGAGACTCGGTTGCCCATTAGTGCAGATAGTCCCCATAGGGAGTTACCAGGGATGAGTCATGGAAGAGATAAAGAACATTGCCCCACCTGTTTTTAACAGCTTATGAAGATGGTAATAGAATACATGCTTTTGGTTACATCTTACATAGGAACTGCAGCTGTTGCAGTCTCTCCTACCTGGCAGGAAGACTTGCATTCCACATGCAGCCAATGGATTAGGCAGCTTGCAGGTCACTTGTTTACAAAAATAGCATTAAAATCTCACAATCCTGTACCTGTATCTCTGGAGATGCACATAGATAGATATATTTTGACCTTAGAAATTGCTGTCTTTCAAGCCCTGAACGTTCAGGTAAAAACATTGGGCTAAGATGTTTAATGCTTCATGTGCTTTCAGCAGAGTGATGTATAGAGCTTTAGCAAGAACATCTCTGGATGATGAAGCAAACTAAAATATTCTCATTAAAAAATAACATAGGGAAGCTATTCTTGGAGCCATTTGGGCCACCAGATTCTTCCTAAATAGTGCAGAAATATCAACTGTGAATAATTAATACCTGGAGTGATTGATTCTCACTGAGGAAAAGGAAGCAGCTTAGCTGGTCCTCCAGTAGTCATTCCCACTAGAAGTGAGAGCCAACTTTGGTAATGTCTTTCACCAGGATTCTTCAGCCTGGAACACAACAGCAGTAAAAAAACACTGTTCACCTTGGAAGTCAGGGTAAGAGCCAGAATTCAACTTCATGTTTCAAACCTGTATCTCTATACAAGACCCTCTTCCTCACAACATTTGAGCAGAGATTTCAAAATCTGAGAAGCAATTTCCAACTAAGCCTGGAACTAGAAAGACATCATGACACAGCAGAGTTCTGAAGTTAAATGTTGGATTCAGATACATAACTTGTTCATACAGTGAAAACAAACTGTGATAAAGCCTTAGCACTCTGCAGCTACACAGCAGTTTGAGGACTTGAAGCAAGTGATTCCTAAAATCACTTACACATTAGAAAGACTCATAGGATGGCCAAAAAATGGGCAGTGTGGGCTTTTTAATGTACCATATAAAAGTGGCTTATAAAAGGATGTAGAGGGACTCTTCTATCTGGCAGATTGTGTCAGGACAAGAGGCAGTGGTTTTAAAATGAATAAAGACAAGTTTAGATAAAAGTTAGGAAGAATTTCTTTACTGTGGGGGTGATGAGGCACTAGAACAGGTTGCCCAGGGAAGTTTTGGATGCCTCATCCCTGGAAGCGTTCTAAGGCAGATGAATAGGGCTCAGATCAACCTGAGCTAGGGAATGACATCGCTGACTACGGCAGGGCCTGTGGAACTAGATGATTTTGAAGCTCCATTTCAACCTGACCCATTTTGTGCTTCTGTGATTCTATAAAGGTGAGGTTTATGGTCCAGTCTAGGCAAAAGAGNAAAATTAATAAAGACAAGTTTAGATAAAAGTTAGGAAGAATTTCTTTACTGTGGGGGTGATGAGGCACTAGAACAGGTTGCCCAGGGAAGTTTTGGATGCCTCATCCCTGGAAGCGTTCTAAGGCAGATGAATAGGGCTCAGATCAACCTGAGCTAGGGAATGACATCGCTGACTACGGCAGGGCCTGTGGAACTAGATGATTTTGAAGCTCCATTTCAACCTGACCCATTTTGTGCTTCTGTGATTCTATAAAGGTGAGGTTTATGGTCCAGTCTAGGCAAAAGAGGGGAAGTTGGGTGGATGCTCTCCCCTGAAGGGAGATTTTCTTAAAGGTACCCCAAGGGTATCTCAGAAAAATTATCAGTTCTTGTCAATAAAGCAGGCCTGTGTGAGCCCTGTCAGCCCTATTCTCATGTCCTCACTGCTCCAGCACTTTTAGACCAAGCAGAGTCTTGTTCCACAGGATTTCAGATAGTTGTTGATGTGCAGCTACTTATGGGCTTTGCAATAGCTGAGACTCCTCATGAGCCAGGAAATCCTGAGAGAGTACAAGTTTTCTATACCAGTAGAATGAAAAGGCAATACCTACTCAGGTTGAGGAACAAAGTATGCAGATTCAGAGATTTTATGTATTCCTTATCACTTCAGGAAGGCAAAAGTTGCTCAAATCCTCAAGGCTTTGTTTTTAAAACACAATCTCATGTGACTTTTGGTGCAGGTCAGGACACGAACTCCAGCTCAGCTAAGTCTATTCAGCTCAAGGGATAGTTCAAATAGCAGGACCCATGTCCTGAAAGAACAGGGCTGGAACCAGGAAAATAACTTCACTGATGACTAAAGTCTTCAGGCAAAATAAATGACCTTTGTCCTTTGGAACCCATACAAAAAAATAAATCTTGCTCCACATTAGTGACATATAACAAATAAACTAAAGAACACTAACAACCCTGTGTGATTTTTTAAAATTTTTTTCAGAATATTATTTCCAGCATATCTCTTGAACAGTGAAAATAGTGGTTAGAAACAGAGGGCTGATCAGAGAATGAAAAACCTTCCTCCTCTGCTCCTTTTGAAACTAATTTAGATCTTTTATACAGTTGAGACTTACTAGAGCTGTAAGTAAGAGCAAGTGTAAGAAATGAGTCACATAAAAATTCCCATACTGATTGACTGTGAGTAGTCACTTACTTGACCAGCTTAACACATTATTATTTTTAACAGGGCTGACAGGGACAAGTGCTGGACTCTGTTAGGATTTAGCCATGTTTATGTTGATAAAACCCCTCCAGCTAAGTCTAAGACTTGGAATGCCTTGGTTGTTGCCAGAAGCATTGTCAGCCCAGCTTGCCTGGACCCCAGCTTAGACAGCAGCCATAAACAGATTTCTGGAGCAATCTGGGATGTCAGGAGGCAGCCAGGGAGCAGTGTTCTGCTTGCTCTAAATACACCACATAAAGTTCATCTCAGTCTATGTGGGAAACCACAAAGCTTCCAGACTCATGGATATCAAATAGGCATTTGGTCTTGCTCTTTCACCACAACCTGCCCCAAAAGTGCTCCCCTGCCAGCTGGGGTCAGTGACAAGGACATGTGTAATTACCCACCCCATTATCCACTGAGCAGGGCTGAGAGGGGAGTATAGCACAGTTCAGTAACACCACTTATCCTGGACTGAGCATTCAAGGAGCAAGATGAGAGGAGACAATGTGAAGCCTGACCCCTGACTGACTTCCTGGAACAACCCTTCACCTGAAGCCCTGAGCCCCAGAGTAAACACAAGGGCACTCGCAGGTGTAAGAAGCTGTGCTACCAGAGCAAGGTCATCAGAGATATTAAAACACCCTGTACTAACCAGGACATACATATGTATCTTGCCACCCCAGTGGTTTTAAGCCCTCATAATTTCAAGAGAATATGACAAATCTGCACTTATGAGACCTTCTTTAAAGGCTTCAAACCATGGCACAGGGAAAATGGTGAAAGGATGGTCACGTCACACAGGATGGATGTCCTTGCCCATGATACAGTCAGACTAAATTAGGCTTTGTGCTTTGTGCACTGCATTGTGCTGGTGCTTGACAAGAAGCAAAGAAAAGTGTTCAGCAGTCCCAATAGGAACTCAATTAATTATTAATAGGGACTTTTTATAGCTGACATCTACTACATTAGAGGAAATCCCCGTGGTTTAGTGTGTGGGTAAGATATTCACTTCTGGTTAAATGAGCCAATTTGGCCAATAAACTTCAGCAACTTTTCTTAGTTGGCCATAAGAAGGGAGCAAATTAAGAGTCAGATGTCAGGAAAAAAATCAGGCTATTTGAACCACTGACCTTATGACAAGAAGTCTAGCCTTTATTGTCTCCAAATGCTTGAAGTTTGCTAAGTCAATAAATGTAATCTGATATCTGAAAAGAAAAAGCAACAATTCCTTGATTCTGGATGAGTCCTAAGTGAGTGTCTCCTTTTCCTCTCTTTTGTTTCTTCTGCTTTGGTATTTTGAAAGAGGGAGGTTGACTTACTTGCTAGAATATATATTTTTCTCTAGCTTTTCCTCCATTGCCATGAACCCATTTGAGACCTGGCTAAAGATGAGCATTCTTATTCACAGACAAGAAGGGTGAATTGGGTAGACTGAGTTCGAGCATGGTAGCAGTTGCCAGTCACAAATATTCAGACAGCTTGTTTTTATGAAAAGCTCTGCAGATTCAAAAATTTTCATGCATTGGAACCTGGGAAACTAATTGGAGAAAACTTGCAGCTAGAAGTCATCATAATTTTTTCTTCTCTATACGGAGTTTTGATGACTCCCATGAGAAGTGGAAACAACAACTCAGGGAACAAGAAGTGAGAGACCACTGCAGGAAATTAACAGTTACTTCTCAATCAAAGCAGGAAGACAAAGACACAGAGCCTTTGGGCAGCAAAGGTACAGGCACCCAGCAAACAAGGGGATGAGATTAAAAAAACTGTGCTAAATGGGAACAGAGCTAAAAGATACTGAGCTCATAACCAGTGACTGAACAATCTGCACCTGCTCCTGGACAAGGTGCCACTGCACAACCAGATACTTGCAGACAGGTGACCAAATTTTCAAATGTTCTACCCCACTAAAGGGCTCCAAACCTTGTTCTTCAGACACTGTCACAAGAATATAAAACAGGCCATGCCTGGAGAGAACAGATCACTATTTTAGGATGAGGTTTGTCTTTATGTGGAGAATCCTTGCTATTCAAAAGCCCTCTAAGTAACAAATGTAACTAAGGGCATAGCTGGGAACAGCTGCCTGGGGATGTTTAATGTGTTGCAAATATTCTCCATCAGCTGCTCTTGTGAATGCTTACTCCTCTGAAGAGATGGGCTTCTCACTTTTACGAAATGCTACATTCAGCTTCCCCAGACAAATTTTAAGTCTTTACTAAACCTGTGAACTGAGCAGAGTTCCTGTACCTGCAATCAAGCATAGGCAGCCTCGGCTTGGAGAGGTATGCAGGGCTGTGCTTTCTTTCGTGCTGTCTTTTCCAAGTACCACCCTTAAGCCTTTCCTCAAGGCTAAGACAACCACACTTTTGCAGTTTTTTAACGCTGAAGTTAGCCTGGGGCAGCTGGCAGGCCTAACAATCACCTTTGTTGCATAGATCTGCAACCTGTAAGGATTCTTTTAGTTACAAATATAATCCCTTAGCACTGCATGTGCAAGTAGTTCAGCTTCCCAGAATCTGGAATTCTAGAGGAAAAAGCATATCTTCTTTGTAGACATTGTTGGAAATGTCTCTGAGAAATAATCAGAATTTTCCTCAGATAGTGAAGCTCTGAATGATATCTGAATGCTACACATATTGGCATGCTGCCTACTGCTTGCAATTAGCTTCTAATTACACAGTGTAATGTATGGAATATAACGCGAGAGGCAAATCTGTCCATTAATATGAAAGTGATGAGACCACAGAGAATGTGTCCATATGAGCTGCTGAACTGACTTGAGAGTGATTGATTTTCTTCATTTCTGTTTTATTCACAGTTTACAGGGTTGCTTTGTTTGGGGCTTGGAATTTAATAAGATTTGCATCTAGAATATTAGAGTTGAAAGCTTTAATCTCATCTGGTTTTCCTGGAAGTAAGAATTTTAAATAAAATATGAAGAGAGGAAGGATGCCAAAGAAGACCCCAAACATTGAATGCCAGAGTTGGGCTGTTTTGAAGGATTCTGAGAAAGATTTGTGGAAGTTCACAGTGCAGACAGATACAGTGCTTACTAGAAAAAATACACCTTGCCCAAGCTCATGGACCCTTCTAAGACTGCGAATGCAAGAACAAAATGAAGGAGTTAACTACATATTTTTAAGCAGAAAGAAAGCTTTGGGAGGAATAACTAACAAGTAGCCTTCCACTGCCATTGTGATGGGAATCAAGGAAAGAGAAGATCCAATCCAGGGATTGAGTCACAAGATCAAGTCTGTATTTTAACCAGTTTTCATATTCAGTGGTATCAGGGTTCTATGGCTGCTTATTATGTTCTCAGTCACTGCTCATAGAGGGAACAGCATAAATGTCCCTGAGTGACGAATGATGGGAGCGTGGGAGAAGAAGAGTATGTATGTTCCTGTGTGATTCTCCTTGTTCTACAGGCTGCAGCTCCTTGCCCCTGCCCAGCTCCCCGCACCACACATGGCTAACGTGCTGTCCAGCAGGGACTTTTGGGTGGAACAGAGATGCCAGCACGGTGGCAGCAAGGCTGTCCCCAGCTGCAGAGCCCCCTGCATGCCTGTCCACAGCTGCCCACCCAGAACCCCTGGCTGCACGGCACTCACCAGGGTCTCCACAAGGATGTGGCCAGCCTGTGTGGGATGGAGAGGGGTGTCTCATCCCTCACCTTGCAGCAGCACCATCAGCTCCTCTAGGGCTAGCATTGCATGGCAGCTCTCAGACCTGGCCACCCTAGCAGTCTCTGGCCTGGTCAGCCTGGGGAAACACATCCTGCCAGGGCCGAGGGAAGCTGGGTCCAGGAGAGATGCTGACCCATTCTGGCAGTGCCTGCTTCACATTCCTCAGCAGGGAAGGCTCCCCTTGCTGGGACATCCTGGGAAGTAAGTATGCAGCACAAAGCATTCCCCAGCCACCTCTGGGGCCACTACCTGCGCCCTGCCCCTGCCTAGCTGGGCATTAGGAAGTGACAACACAACAACACCATCTGCTGCCTGGAACAGTTTCTGTGAGGAAACACACAATAGCTCTTAAATAGCATTTTCTGCCAAAAAACTGTCTGCAGATGGCAAAGGTGAAGCAGAAAATGAAGTGGCTTTGTAGAAGTCACTGAAGAGGATCAGTCTGAAAATGATTCTGTGTGTTCAATTCCTCTATCTATAGACACAGCAATCAAGTACTTAGGAGATTATGAATGGTAGGTGAAAAGGTGACATTTTTCTTTTAGAAGGAAAAACATATTTTTCCTTACCTATGCTGCCCTTCATAAAGTTATGCTGAGAAAGATCAATTCACTGAAATCCTCCTGCTGCTTTCTTTGAAAAAGTTTGACTGCACAGAGATGTCTGGGATTCTACCCCACCCCCTTTCACTAAGTACTATTGAATCTATTGAAAAGACTGAGGCCTTTGTCAATACACTCCAGGTTTAGACAGTAATAAATTTTACTTGGAATTAAGTATTCCAAGATCATTTTTGCTAGATCTTGTGGTGTTTGAGGGGTATTTAACTACCCCTTGTCTGCAGAGACCTAGTTTTATGTAGTCTAACTTTTTTGTATTTGCAGCAGCCATACATTTAGATTCCTCTTGCTTGAGTTTCCCTTCCCATATTTTTCTCTCTCCTCTTAAGCAAAGCAAATACTTTCAAAGCAACACCTTGTACAGCCTTTATTCCTGTAACAGCAGGCAAGGTGAGGAACTTTCGGCTTAGTTTTGTGTCATTCACAGGTCACTACTGATGTACTCTGCAATTTATTATGATTGTAACACACCCACTGCAAGTCATGCTGTGACTGCAGTCAGGTCATGTTCCTGCAGATCATTTACCTTCAATACTAATAGCAAAAGGTGCTTTGGGAAACCTTTTCCCCAAGTCCTTTTCCTCTGGCAGCTGCTATTGCACTTCCACAGATGTCTGATGTGACATTGCTGTCTGCATTCCCAGCACCCTCCCTTACCCTCTCTGATCCCCAGCAGCATTAGTTCTATCAGGAAAATTAATCCACGACCGTCAGAGGTTTATGTCCAAAAAGGAGACAGAGGAGTCCCTTTTACTTTATTCGAATAAAGGGAGAGTCTATGGGGCATTCCCCTGGGATCTCTCAAAGTTCTGGAGGACGCAGCCTCCCTTTTATCCTAATTTCCCGGCCGCATTTCCCTTATCTCTTTCCCCATTGGCTGAGATACTTGAGATGCACAGACTTCCTTGAGATGCACAGACTTCCCGGAATGCCTGTTTCCTAAAAATTCCCCTTTAACGTATAACCCTCCCTTTTAACTCTTATGAAATTTATGTTTTCTTCCCCATTGTTTCTTTCATCTTTCAATATTCAGTTTTATTCATCAGCAAACCTATAGTTTCTTTGTAAAAGTAAATGTCTTATACCCATTCATCAATCAGTGGAATCCTACCATTGTTTCTCCTATCTCTTGGTGCTAATCCTGTCTATCACTAGACCCACAGTTTGTTTGTAAAGACACAACCATCATTCCTCTCAGTTCTGATAGACTCTAATATGATAAAGGGACTGTGCTCAGGAGTTAATGAATCTGAGTGCCTTGCTAGAAATGCTTTCAAAAGAGGGCAGACATTCAGAGGAAGGAGAAAGCAATTACTCTGCAAGGGCTGAGCACCCACAGAGCGAAGAACACACAGGTCCTTCTGGCCATCTTGGGAAGTGTCTGTGCAGCCCAGCTTACACAGCTGGGCCCCGTTTATAATTCTGAAAGGGTTTTTTTTCCTTGGTTGGTTGGCTGGTTGTTTTACTTTCAGATCATTTAACAAACAGGAAATGAAGCGGACATCAAACAAAAGGGCAAACAGAACTCCACACATTTCACCACTCAGCTGGGAAACTTGGAGTGAGTCCCACTGAGGGGTGGGAGTTCCAGGGGTTGTGCATCCCTAGCTGTGGCCTGTTTCTTCTCAGTTCTTCTCTTTTATACTGTGACTATGAAAGGACTTTTTTTTTTTTTTAACCAGCATGAGGAATCCTTTGTTTCAGCTGCCCAAAAGCCAGGCAACAACTTAATTTAAAACATAAATGGAAAGAAAAGAAAATGAAAGAAAGTTAATGAGAGAAATACAGCTTTTGCTGCCTCTGTGGACCATGACAACGGGTAATTTTCAGAATACTGCTACCATTGCAATTAGCTGAGATTTGCAGGAGCCCAAACCAACTGAAGATTTTCTGCAATTTAGGATGGAGATCAGATTTAAGGATATGCATTCATCTTAGGTTACTTTTGAGAGGATATTTCTCAAACAAGCACCAGAAATCTATTAATGTTTCCTCTGCACCTCTCTCACTAACCCAACTTTCTAGCAGTGTAGCTCAGACAGACTTTGAAACCACCAAAAAGGAAAGGACGGTGCTCATACAAATGTCAGACCAACTAGAAGCGAGATAGGTCATAAACACCATGAAAAATGTGCTCCCAGGAGATCCCAGAAGAATAATTACATATTTCCCCTTACATTTCAGACACACAGCATGGAATATGTGATAATGCTGATGAAGGGAGTAGATGCAAGTCCCCCCTGTCTGTGGTGCCCTGAGCAGACAGACATGACCCTGTATGCTAACACTGGCAGTCCATTCTAGGAAATTGCTTTTCCTTCTCCAGTTCTGTTTTCCTGTTCTGAATCCAATGCAAGGTCACAAGCATATCTTTTTAATGCAAAGAAAAGCAGAGTGCATGGAAATCTATTTTTATTTTTTAGACTGGTTATCACACCTTTTGAAGTAGCTTTAAACTCTAAGTTAAGGTTAGCAATTAAATAATCCAGTCCTTTTCCCAAGTGCACCATCTTGGTCTATTAAGTGAATAAATCCATACTTAATATTATTGCTTACTTATAAGTGTGTATATATATATAT
>VWZN01000941.1:273535-357592 GCA_013396955.1 Regulus satrapa
ATTATTGCTTACTTATAAGTGTATATATATATATATATATATATATATATCTATATATATATATATGTATGTATATAGTACAATTCACCATGACAGGATTGACTTACTGTTCATCACCATCAGAGTGAGAGGCAGAGCAAGGTGTGATGCCAGGCTTTAGTCTTCTCTTCTATCTGAACTTGCACTGCAGCATGTGAAGCCACAATTCGTGACAAGCTTTTCTAAACTTCTGGGCAGTAAACAAAGTAACAGCATCTCACTGGAGAGGGCAGAGAACAGGGCCAAGCATGAGCTCAGAGTAAATACGGTGCACCATCAGAGAAGGTAGGCAACAGAGAGTATCCACAGCCTTACCTGTGCTTATTAACAACACCAGAAACTTCAAGGGTGCTTTTAGAAGGCCTGGTACACCCCAGGCTGCAAAGCTGGTGCTTCCTCAGGCATGGTCAGCTCTCACTTCTCTGAACACATGCTGGCTTTATGACCCACCTTCCTGTGAGGGTGGCCAAGGTACCTGCATGTGAGCAAAAGCAGACTTTGCCTCACTGGATAAGATGTATAGCCTCTGTAGCCCAAGAACACCACAAAGATTTCTGAAAAGCCTTTGTTATGCTGCTCTATCCTCATGGCAACATGGCTGGAGCCACACCTGGGCAGCTTTTCCTTACAATCCATTATGTGCTCCAGGCTAGCTACCAGTATCAGGGCTCCCTTGCATTTGTGACATCTTTGAGGGATTCTGCAGTTCTCATATTAGTAATGAGGGGAACTGGGAACAGAAAAATGACAAATCTGAGAAACAGATCCCCAGTTAATATTTGTTCTAGGCTTGAGGAGCCATAACACATGCTACAGAAAGTACTGAAATTAGAGATCAATAATCTAAGCTTACAGATTATTTTATTAATATCTAATTAATTCTATATAATTATGAATTTTTTATTTTTACAGGGTCTAGACTAAGCATTCAGATCTGTCATCAACATAAATGATGGACAAAATCACATTATACCACAGCATTCCTGTATGTGAATGGTATTTGCCTTCAGTGTAGCTAAGCCAGAACTCCAGTCCTGATTTCTCTCTGTGGTAGTGCAGTTTTAGGTTTGAATCTGATGAAGATTGCTGCAAGTGAGAAACCCTCTTAAAATCAATTGAGTTGCTTAACTCAGTAGAGAAGGATGATTAATTTGCGGAAAAAATACAGATGGCAGGACTGTGGGACACCCTCCATGAAAGTACCCATCACCCTTGTTTTCCATTCACAGGTTCAATGTCAAGTGAAACAATTATAAGAATCTAAAGGAAAATAAGGCAAACTGTTCAGTATGAGCCCTTTCTGGTATAAGTAAACCAATTAGATATAACTGACATTTCTTTGGCAGACAAAGCCCAAGAGTACAGAATTTCAAAGTCCTTTTGCTAGTCTGGCTTATTTCACTCAACAGAGCTTGTGAATTTTAATAGCAAATGCACTTTCCTTCAGTAAAAGATAGGTCTACACAAAGCTACGTTTTGTTAGCGTAGCTATACTGGCCAATCCCTTCAGCAGAACTCAGTTCAACAGAACTGTAGATGAAAGCCAAAGTTCAGATTCATAAACCAGAAACCTCTGGGTACCAGCTGAGACCTAGCAGGTGCCTCTGAGCATGCTTTTGACCTAAGACAACAGTTTAAACATCTTTTACTGTAGCTTAAATTGGCTTGTATTTCTGTGAATTAGTTAAATGTTCACAGGTAACCTACTGCATTGTAACTTGTTGAACCAAAGGGAAGTGGCCCAAGTGCTGTGGAGCAGTCAGGGGAAGGGAATACAGATCTTCCCTCCCCTCAAACCTGACACAGGAACAAAAAAAACCTCAACACTAGCTCATTTTGACACTAACTGAAGTATAAGTACCATTTTCCATCACTCCAGTGTCCATCACCCACTAAATCTTCAGACTAAGAGGATTTCACTTTTTGTTGGGGGTTATAACCCAAAGCTCTTGAGGCCTACATTTTGGTCTGATTTGTTCTGCCAGATCTGATTGTAACTCTCAAACAACAGAGATTGAGTCTTCCCCAATATTTATATCTTGCCAAGCAGACTGAAGACAATCAATAAAGCAGAGTTCATCTCAATAAAAGTTTGTATAAATTTTGTTAAGTCATTTAAGTGCATGTGTAAGTAACTGCATGAACAGCTTCCAAGTGGAGCACTGTGAACCTCCATAGCAACACTAATGACATCAGGGAAAAGAATGAGCCTTTGAAAAAAATAGAAAGCTGGAGAGGTCATGGCTTTCAGCCACACTTGATCCCTCAATATTCAGCATAAAACATACTGTTCATTCCCCCAGCTGGTGAAGAACTGAATAGAGGAGACAGGGGTGATGCTCTCCTCCACATTGATGCCATTTTTAAACACACAATTACTTGGGCTCTTTACCTGGGTAACTCTTGAGAAAATCCTGGGCAAAACCTTGACTGGCTGCTCTTAGAAGCAGTGATTAGGACAGGCAGTAACAATGATCAAAGAAAGTGCAGTATGTGATGCTGGAAATAAATTCCTCTTTAAGAGAATCACTCTGTGCAAAAGCCCTTTTCATACAATAACACCAATTATTTCAGAGTTCAGAGACATACCTTTGAACTTCAGTGGGTAACAAAATTGCCCAAAACCCAACTTCTTTAACTCTGGCTCTTGTCAACTTCACATCTACAGCACAAGCGCCTCCTGCTCTTTATAGTGCAGGTATCACCCCACGGCTGTGTGTAAGGTCTGATTGGGTCCAGATATGAAGAGCAATAGAGAGGATGTGGATCCACCAGTTGAAGCTCCCTGGGAGCCTGAGGATGTTTTCTTTTGTGTGGACACTGAGGAAGAACAGTGTGCATAACTCAGCTTTCCCTGCTCAGCCTGAGCTGCAGGTGTGCTTGTTTGCAGGGAGGACAAGTGCCCTACATCAGCACTGCAACACACAGGGAAGCATAGAGTACTGAAGTGTCACTGCTGTGGACTTGGGGTGACAAACCCAAAGTAGTTATAACATGGCTGCCTGGAAGGGACAGAATCTACACAAAAGGGGCTGTGCTCCAGCCAGCTCAGGAAAGGAAAGAATAACCCAGCCAGTAAAACACTCAAAAAAATCCTTCAGACATTTGAAACAGTGCTTATTGTTTTTAATATCTGCACTTCAGATTTTCCTGGGGTTATTGTTATTGTTATTCCTATCCTTTAACAAGTAGAAAGAGACATGGAAGAGCTAAGATATTTCCTGATCTATTTTGTTTGCCTTTAGATAAATAAACCTGCAAACATTTCAAAAGATGCTCTGAGTTTTGTTTCCAATACACATAATCCACGTCATTTCCTCTCAGAAATATGTTTGTGGGAATGCTCAACCAGTTCTTGTGATGACATCCACCATAGTCAACTTCTGATTTCAAATTAAAGAAATCGATCACCAGCACTTCTGCACATGATTGGGTGTCACTGGCACATGGGGGATACTTCTGTCACTGCTCTAAATTTATACACTTCTCTTCTGCAGGTTGCTCTACTTTTCCTGTGCTAATGGTGTCCCTTACAGACATTGATTTTCCCTGATGTAAAACTCTGTTGGTGAAATCCCGGAGTACAGACTGAGTTGTGCTAGCAAAAAGGTTTTTCTGGTGTCTCTTTTTGCCTCAGAACAAACAAGTAGCAGTAGCACAAGTGATTGTAATCTTTGGGACTGATTTCACTCTAATGGAGTAAGTACAGTGGCAGCAGCAAATGCAAATAGCTTTTAACCTCTTGCCATCTGGGTACAAAGATTCAATTCCAGCATTTTCTGCATTGCAGCACTTTCCAAGTAGCTTTCCCAAGATCCCCACAGATAACAGCCAGTTCAATCCTCAGTCCAGCAATACAGCTGATCTTGCTCATCAGAGCCATCACCCAAAGATCATGGAACTCCAGGCAGCAGCACACCCTGCGGCAGTAACACCCACCCCTCCCTTCATCTTGGCCTCTAGTGATATCTAAAAAGCACTAAACACCTTGAAATGTGAACACCAGAAAAGAAGATCCAGCATGCAGGATTTGAAGTGTGTATCCTGCAGGCTGAAAGTCTTTTGTTAAATTTCTTTCTGTTATTCCATGGCATGTCAAAGGAGAGGTGCAACGTCCATAACACTTTATCTACTGACAGCTTGATTGAAGAAACTAGGCTCTATTGGTATGCTAACTACTTTTGTTCAGTAGGATATCAGGTTTGATATATATTGGGATAATTTTCTTTATACGAGAAGAATTCCTTCAGGAAGGAAAAAAAAAAAAGCTCAAAAAATTGAGTCAAATTCACTTCAAATTTGAAGTTCCTGAGTGTTTTGGGGACTTTAAAAAGCCTTTTAGAAAACAAAAGCTGGGGAGGAGAAGTCTCTAGTGCTCATAAGCCATGAAGGTAACCTTCAAAATGAGAGTCAAATATAACTTACTCGGGTTGCAAAGAGCTCAAAGCAACAACATATTAACTGTTCAGTTCTGCTTCTATAATAATTACCCACACCAGCTATTTCAGCACTCAGCAAAGACTGGTTAAACGAACATGGTCATTACTCCAGGGATCTGTAAAATACAGTGTTGTCAACCTCAAATACTGAAAACTGTCCCACATCAATTCCTCTTCCCAAAAAGAAATAGGACCAGGTAAAAGAGTTGAAATTATATACTTGTGGGTATTGTTTTATGCCTCTGTAATTTCATCTCTCTTGTGTACACTGAGGCCAAAGCTTTGGGCTTTTATCCACATTTAGAAATGTAAGAAAAATTAAAGTAATAATGAAGCCATTTTGCTTTTAAGGGCAGAGAGAAATACATCATCCTTAAGCTCATATTCAACTTGTGAGAGAGCTGACAAGGTCAGCAGCCACATGTGACCAGTATCTCTTTTCTGGTGCAAAAGACAGCAGATTCTGACAGATCAGCATTACATCAGCATATGCTAAACTGGTCCTAAAAGGTTAAAGCCCGCTGAAGAAAGGTGACCATGTTTTCATTGCTCAAGTGCTTCATTTATACATCACATTTATTCACTCACTCGGGTAAAGACTCACCTCTTTACCCAGTCTGTTAAAGATGAAATCATTACTGTAAATCATCACCTCCTCCCTCACATCAAAGGACCTAATTCTTGTCACCATATATTTATGTTGCTGAAAACCAATGACAAATGTGTGCTATGCCCAATAACCAGTTTAGGAAGAAATACCACAACACAAAAAGAGAACAACCCCTCTAGTCCATATGACAATGCAATGAAAAAAAAACCATTTCCATTACTACAATGAGAAATAAAAATCAAGTCTGTCAAAACACAGATTGTCCTCTCAGCCTTTTAGCTCAAGGGAATGAATGCCAGAAATAAATAGCAAAAGCAAAAATGTCAGCAACCAGAGCCATATTAGAGGCCACTCTTAAGGGCAAGCTTTGATCCTGTAATGGGTGTGGGGAGATGAGAGGATGGGGTGGGTTCCCATTTCTGAAGCACGACATGTTGCAAACTTCCTTTTTGCTAAGTAAGCTCTAGATTTGTTTCCAGCACAACCCACTGCATTGCTCAGAATAAAGAACAGAATTGTACAAGTTTCCCCCATTTCTCCCCCAAAGTGCTTTTTACCTTAGAGAGACCCTTGAATCCACAAACACAAGCAAGAGTAAGACAGTCTTTTTGGTTCCTCTGCAAGATTTCCTCTAAGTCAGAGCCTATTTTAATTTCCTTCACAATAAAGCAATATATGTCTCTGTCCCTAGTTACTATGGAGTTTAGGAAAAGAAGAGGCAGAAGTGCAAGTCTTCTTACAAGCAATTCTCTGAACAATGTTCCTCACTGCCTTTCTGTGCCATCAGACATTAATTTTAAAAGTCTTGGCTGTGCTCTCTTTGTTGTTAATAAAGCTGTGTGGAGCTGTGGAATCTTGCCCCAGGCACAGCCCCTAATACAGCTCGTCTTTATTGAATTCCATTCCATTGTATTAATATTTTCTTTGCACAAGGACTTCTGCAATTTCAAAACCAAAACTTGTTGTAGATTTGTAGCACTGTGGGTCTCTTTTTCCTTTCCTGAGTTATCCAAGTTCAAGATGGACAGACTTGAGAGACAATCTATCTGGTTGCAAATCACCATGTGTTCTCCATTGGAACAGATCCCAGTGGAAAAATTTGAGCTGGGATTCAACAGCCTATTGCAATTTTCCCTTGATTTTATGGCCAAAAAGATGAAGGAACCAAGCTCTTCTATTTTTCCACAAACTCTTCTTACCACTGTGACTATGCTCATCATTACAACAACAGCAGACCTTTGAGGCTTACAAAAAGTTATTTTAGACAAACCAGGAACGGAGAGCACTGATGCAGAAAGCTGCCACCACTGGCTTCCTGTTCCTGGTGCTGGGCATTCCTTCTGTCAGACCTTTGCATGATGTCTTGAAGAGAAGGGAGCAAAAGGCCAGGCTGGTCACCACCCTGACAGAGCTTTCCTGCCCACCCTCTCCCACAGCAGTCTCAGAACAACATGGGAGCTGCTGGCTTCTTGTCAGACCCCTGACACCAATGCTATGCTCACAGCAAAAGCTGGCTTTTGCCTCAAGCACCAGCTCTAACTAAAAAGGAAAGTAAAAAGCACATTACCCTGCTGTTTCACAGAGAACCAAGGTTAGCATAATATATCATCTCTAGATGAAGTGTTTGCAACCAGCAGATCCATCCATCTTTGAGTGCAGTCATTTTTGCCAGTCTTACTTGTGTTGGTAAAAAGGGGCAGCAAAGAGTTTTTATCTGAAAACATGTTTCCCTGAAGATCAAAAGTATATTCTTTAGTTTTCAAATCTTCCCTCTTTATCCTCACAGTTCCCATATATGGGGAAAAAATGGTAAAACGTTAGTGAGGGTATATATAAATCACACCAACCCCTGATCCTCTTATCCAGTAACCATAACACACCATACATTGAAAGTCTTTCTCTGAGAGAGTAAAATAAATTACATATTGCTTGCCAGCATACTGAACCTTAAGTTAGTTATTTTAAATTACAGAAAGCACAAAGGTATAGTCTTCGTGTGCTCTTCTTGGAATATGGAATATGAACATCAAAGGCAGCAGTTATCAGAAACTGCTCTTTCTCTGCCTCTGCTTTTGACAATGGGCTGAGCTTCTTCCAGCCATTACCAAGTTACAAGAAACAGAATTATAGCTAAACCATTAGAAAAAAACAATTGTTGCCAAAGATAATAGCTTGTCTGTGTTATAAATATCACCATAATAAAATAATTGGCATTCAAATAATTAATTATAGGATAAAAGCATAAATAGACTAACAAAAAATAAGGTGCAAAAAAGATATATTCTTTATAATTTTTTTCAACATTCACATTTTTAAAAATGCTATCACCTCTACAGCTATTGAAAGGAATCATTACTGTTGGGAAAGGAGAAAGAGAAAGGAATTATGGATATGACTGCTTAGCCAAAGTTGCTAAGGATGAAATTGAAATGAAAGCACTGTTTGAATAAAACCAAAGAAACTGGTCTAGCAAGTCAAAAGACATTCTTGTCCGTGATAGAACAATGCCAAGACCCTTCCCAATCTGGTACAACAGGAAGGATCCAGATTAGATTTAGATAGCAAAAGACATGGTAATATAGTGATTCCTAATAAGTTGAATGCAAATGTTACTTTAGTATACTTACAAAGATTGGTTGGTGAAGAAACAATATTCAATGTATAGAAAGTTATATAAGTGATTGTAAAAGAGAGCTCAGTCTCTTAATTCTTTAACTCTCTTAGATTGTACCTTTGCCCCTTGCTCTAGCACCCTTCCCCATGTTTTACTCCTTTTGTTCTGTTGCTCCTTAGAGTGTGCTCTGAGTTGCATTTGCAGCTTCTAGCAGGCTCTCCTACCCATGCCCTACAACAAACTACAAGCTTCAAGACTCGACATCAGAGATCTCTGTGCCCTGACTGTCTCCACAGAGGGTTCCTACACATTACTATAATCAAAATTTCATTTTTAAACAGTAGAAGAACATCCTTTGGCACGTGACATTAGCCAGTGTGAAATCATCCTGCCATAATACAATTTTTCTGCCTATTTTCAGAGTCAAGGTAAGCTTGGCTCTTACTCTGAAGAAGAACACAGCAAGACACAGAGTTTTTGTCTACAGATTCTAGAACCAAACTGGACTTTTTTGCATTCTTCATCACTAATAACTTAAGAATTTGTCTCTTTCTTAATCAGAAAAATATCACAAGCATCACCACCACATGCATTTGTCCTGTTCAAACTCCCAAATCTGTTTTAATTCTGGGGGTTTCACAAAGCTGCTCACAGCTGTACCCCACCTATAGTTCTAGGGTGATCTCAGAAAAAATGCTGCTGTCTTGTACAACTTAGGCTCAGGTAAGAAAGCAAAGCAACCTGAACTTACTTCATGAATTACCCTGTATGGTTTGTTTTCTGTAACAGAACAGAGGATGCTTGCAGGTTTTAATAGTGTTTCCTGAGCAGCTGTACTTTTACTTGCAGGTCTCAGTCTTTTCCCAACAGATGAACTGGAGTCAGTGACAGCTGAGACTCTCAATCGTGTTAAAACCTTACCTTCTTTCAAGCAACATGTATGACTCATCAGCTCAATAATTACAGCTAACAAACCAAATTTCCCATCTGTCTCACTCTAGGTAGAGCCCATTTAATATCAGTGCCTACAGATGCTGCTTTGAACATGCTGCAGGGGTTGGAGGAATGAGGAGCCACAAACCACCCTGACCCCATGGTGCAGAGCAGGACTGGCCCCTTCTCTGCCTGTGCACTCAACAGAGAGAGAGCAAATAGGAAAGTCAGTCAAATGGGGAGATAACCTCTCTTCTCCATATCAAGAAGGCATTTTAATTATGTTTCTCAGTTTTAAAATGCACCATGATGACTTTGTTTCATAAACGTTATGGAGCCTGAGGCACGCATTTGTATTACAGTTGAGTGTTTTTATTGCATATTGTATTTTTAATTGTTCCTTAGAAGATCAAGCATTTTTCCACTGAGAAATCTAATACATAATTATTCTTTCTGATTCCACAATTATTTGGATCACTGTGGTGCATGTCAGCCACATGACTTGTGTGTATCTTTCTTTTTCTTCCTCTCTCAAAGGATTCTGTTGTTTGGATTATGCAATCATTTTGTTAATACCAGGACAGATGGCCACAGTGAAAACACACAGGGTACTCTTTCTGATAGATACTGGCCAATATCAACAGGAAAGAACAGAACTAAATTCATCAGCTTCAGAGAGAAAGCACAAGCTTGATCTTGAGCACAATGCTTTAATGTACAGAGAAATAGCCAGTAACAGTCCATAGATATGCAGGTTGAGAGACTTGAATAATTAAAAACAGGGTCTGAAGGCACCTGTAGAAGACGTATCACAGAGAGTTGCAAATGCTGTGTTTGTCACAAACGACACAAGGTCAGTTGTGGAGAGGATGCAGGATAAGAATCTGGTGCTTTGCCACCAAAAAGATTTTCTAACATCAAATTTAAACTGCCACCTTCCTGCTGCAACTAAAGCCCACACCTCTCGCTCTGCCCACGTCATTTTTCAGTCTTGAAAACTCTTCCTTTATCTGCCTGCTGCCACCTCTAAACGAGGAGAAACCAAGCACCTGTGATTTAACCTCCCAGCATGCCATCAGTAGCATTCAATGACTTTGGCACCGAGCCCGTAACTCCTGGGGGAGCTGAAGGCACACAGAGCTAACCACGCACATCTCACTGTGTGCTGTGAGCAGGGAAGAAGGTCTTCTGCCCAGTGCAGAGAGAATCCAGATTTCAGCTTGAAAACTTGCAGATAAGGCTGCTAAACTCACCAGACCCCAGTTGCCGAAAAGGAAGTCAAAGACATCTGGAAAATTTCCATCCTCCTGATACTGCTTGTTCCCATGACGTTGTTGCCAGCACTCAAACAAGAGAGACTCTTACATGTCACTCAGTAACACTAGGAAATCCATTTCACTCCACACAGAAAGAGCTTGCTGGCACAGGAGGTCACTAAGGAATAAGGAGATTTAATGAGAGAACCCCCACAACCAATGAAATTTTTTTTAAAGACTAAAAATAAGGTAAACATTAAATTTTTTATCTGACATTTCTTTTACCAGCATAATTACAATGTTAAATGGGACACTGCTGAGATGAGACAGCTGGATGAAGGAAAAAGACAATCTTTGCTTTCTTAAACATGTGATCTCTGACACCTGGTAAAATTTTGTCAGAGCTTGGTAAATACAGAAGTCTCAAAATAATTAACTGGAGCAAAGTATGAGAACAGAATTGGGCATCATTGGCAATCTCAATTGCTAGAGAACCTGTACTTCTTTAAACCAAGTGACAAAGACCAGATCCTGCTCAGGCCAGTATGCCTTGTCTTTGTAATCAAAATGCAGGCTCATACACTAAGCAGACACTCTACCAAAGCTTACACCTCTATATTCTGTGAGCCTAAACCTCGAGATGAGACGTGCTATTTCCAATGCCTCTGAAATCTCAATTTAGATGTCTCTGGTTTTCAGCCCAGTGCTCACATGCCCTTGCAAGAGCACTAGGATACAGTATTTGCTCATGTAACTGCATTGCTCTCAGGTAGAAATGAGAAATACATATTTGGGCCCAATGGAAGTAAACCAACATTGTATAAATTATCTGCTACAGGCCATTCAGGGAACTGTCTTTGCACTCAAACATAGGTCTGCAAAGTTTTTTCTTGTAGTCATTACCAATTAAAGCAGAAGGATAAAGAGGAAATGCTATCTCAATTTCTGTATCAACTGGATCAAGATTTTCGTAACATTCTTCTGCAATCATATTTCAAGAAAAAAAATCTTCAGCTGTAAATAGCCAAAGGTTAGTTGGGTATGAGTGAAATGGTGGGAAACAAAACAAAGACTCCTTTGCAAACATGACTGTACTGTCCTGCATACATGTTCAAGAACTACAGTAAAAGCTGTTTTTTATCTCAACCTAAAGTAAGAGGAGGGAGTACGCCTGTGTTCATTGAAGTGAAACACATTAACAAATGTCAGCTTTTCATGAACCTGACATGACTTTCTACTAGAGAAATTTCACCACTGGCTTTTGCTATCCAGAAATAGACTAGACTTTGGAGAACAAGTGAAACCAACTTCTGGAAATGTACATGGAAACATCGGCGTTGATTAAAACCTTTCCTCTGAGAAAATGGGAACAATGAAGGCTGTGTCCACCTCAGAACTCTTTCAGAACAGAATTACAGATAATGCTGTGGTAAATTGATACAGAGGAAGGTAAAATCCCGAATTTACACATCATGTTCTCAGAAGAGTTCAGGCCACTTCCCAACAGTTCTGAAGTACTTGTGCTGTGCTGATTTATTTCTGACCAAGAATATTTTTGCCATATTGACATTTTAAAACAGGTTTTTTATACTAATTTTCATGCCATTACAAAGAAAGCATCACAAACGGAAACCTAAGGAGTAACCTTGAGAAAAATTCATTCTGACTCCTCATTTCAGTCCTTGTGTTCCTTCACTCACTTCTATTATAGCTATCATCCCATTGTTTGGTTCATTTTTCATTAAAAATGGTTTTGACAAATGCACATTTTGTAGTGAAAACAGTTGCAAAAAACAACACAGTAGTATTTTTATTAATAATATTTCTAAAGATTATTGAGTAAAACAGAAGGATGGCATGTCAGCTGAGTCTATTTTCTCTGACTTAAAAGTTTTGTCTTAAAGTTCTTTAATGGAAGCACATGAAAAATTAGGACAATGGATATGACTACCAGTGATACTTTCCCTAAATGGAGCACTTCATCACAGCTGTTGAGGACTGGCAGAACCCCACTCATTTTGTTTACACAAGCAGCTCCAGACTCTTCAATCATACACATGAAAACCACCATAAGGATTTTCCACACACCCACAACACCACTGCTGGCAGTAGAAGTGCAATTTCCTACTGATCACACAATGTTTCTCCCTCAAATCTATCAAGTGAAGCTTCCCATTAAAGCACTTTTTAGCACTGGGTCTCATCTCCCTTCTTCAAGTTATAAGTAGGGAAAAATGAAGATGTATTTCCCACATAAATTAAAATTGTTCTTATGATTGCAATATTTGTGTCCCCAAGAGAAGAAGAGTGTTTGAGGTGGGTGGATAAACAAATATTCTAGTCGCATTTTTTAAATGCTGCAATTTGATTTCAACATCAGTTAAGTTTTTTCTTTTTAATTTCTCCTCTTAGCTCAGTGGGAAGTATAAAAAAAACCAACAAAAACATGTCCTTGTAACTTACTGCTTTTAGATCTGTTATGCTTTATTTGCATGTTTATTTTCCTTGTTGTAATGATTGGCTTAATGTATTTTCCTTTTCTTATTCCTGTTTTCACAGTGCATTTCAGGGATCAGCTCCGCTTGATTTCTAGCTGCTGAGTGATTAACCCAGGGGGAGTCCATCTGGACACCCTAAGAGCCAGCTGGGTTACATTCCCCCATGCTTCCAGCTCCACTGGCTGTGCTTTTACCCTGCTGCCAGGGTGGGTTCCAGCTGCTCATCTCAGAACTCTGGTGGTAAGGAGGATGGATTTGGGTTCAGGTGCCTCTGTGCTGGCCCAAGGCTGCCCTTACAGAGCATGGGACACAGGTCACAGCTGCTCTGGACATGGGTCAGGCCCCATGTCCTCCCTGTCAATCTGCCACTGTGCCGTCTTCATGCAGCCAGCGAAGCACAGAAAAGTCAGCTTTCCAGAAGATACTAAGATCTGGACCATGGAAAAGGTGAGGACTATGGCATGCAGGTTGTAGTCCTTCACCAGCTGCTTAGTGAAAAGGCCTCAAGGATGCTGCAGCAAACCACCTACTTTTCTGGCTTACCAAACTAGCTTAGGCATCTTCGTTGATTCCAGGGGACTAAATGCAGAGGGATTTAGGGGAAAAAAAAAACCTTTAGGAAAATTAAAGAAAAGGTCTCAAAGCAGTGTCAACATGCATCTCTTGTGCACGCTGCACGTACATGAGGGAAATACTATGGGGTTAATTTGTGAACGTTGAAGTCATTAAAACAGCAGCTCTGGAATTAGCTTCCTATGTAATGTAATGCTTTAAATAACATTCCTTTTGCATGGGCAGATTCTCACTTCCTGAAGTAACCTGTTAACAGCTTTTAGTGGCAGCAGAGGCAATCTCAGAAGTCCTTTAACTAACAGGACCCTATTCATTTATTGGATTTATGGCTTAACCATGCAATTGCTTTACATTCTACAAAAAGACATTACATTTTTCCATCTACACAACCCATAAGTGCCTGCTTCCTAGTGTTTCCTTCTATCAGTCAGTGACAGAAAAACACAAGAGGTTTTGAGCAGAGCCAGGTCCTGGGTTGGAACGGGTGAGAAGGCAGCCAAGGGAGAGAAGTAAATGAGCAGTGGGATATGGGGGACTGTATGACACTACAGGTTGTATTTCTAGTATGATCACAGGTGCCTGCCCATCTGATCAGCAACATCTGCACCTGAGAGCAGAGGAGAGCCCAAAGTGGCTAAATCATCATGGTGGAGGAAGTTAGGTAACTGTGAGAAATGGAGAGCCACACAGCCCTGAGAACAACACAGCCTTCTCTTGAGCTCCAAAGGACATACACACATGATACCACCCTGCTCTAAGTCTCTCAGGAAAAGCTTCCATTTAGTCCTTAAATGGGAACTACATGCTTTCAGACCAAATCTTTTAGATTTGCGACAGTGAGTGGGAGCAATATCAAGCAGAAAAGCAAGATTTGCAAGGTTTGGAAGTGAAGAAATCCTGAAAAAACTACTATGTGGAACATGGGCATGCCAGTAAGAGCAGCAGTCCAAGGAGAGCAAGACCAAGACTACAGAAATGAACTGAGACAAAGGCACTCAAATAATCACAGGCAAATACACAGTAAGTAAGTAATAAGTAATAAATGCTAGGGTGACAGTTCACTCTGCATATTTATATTTCTCTTCACTTTGTATTCACAGAGTTCTTTGAAATGCAGGAGTAAGTCTGGGAGACTTAAAGGATTTAGCCATCTAACTAAAATAAACAAAACACTCCTGTCTGCTGGAGGAGCAGTAGATAAGCCTAGTTACAAGAAATGCATCAACTAGTTGTTACTAAAAGAAAAACAGACTAATAGAAACAAACACCCCCCCAAACCAAATAAAACAAACAAAGAGCAATAACAGAAAAAACCAAACCAACCAAACAAAAAACCCCCACCCAAACCCAAACATTCATCCGTGTCTTCCTTGTTAATTTTATGCATGTGAGTATTGCTGCCACTTCACCTGTTCTGTGGGGCTTGGTGTCCCAAGAGGAGAAAAGAAACCCTTGAAAGATAAAAGCACAAGAAGGACTTGGGAGAAACTATTCAAAAGAGTATTTTGGATTATTCAAGCTGTCCCTTACAGTCACTTTCTTTGTGCTCTTGCTCCTGGGAATGATTAGCTGCAGCTTTGAAACACACAGGAGTGCTCAACATCAAACAACCAGACCACATGGACATATCCCAGATATTACCACATCACTATATTACAAAAAGTCAAAAAAGTTTATTGCCCCTCCTCACTTAAACCATTATCTCTGCCCTCCATGTTTCCAAAAAAGGGTTGGTGGAAAAGATTAGCAGTACTGAAAATATTCCTCATCCAGAAAATACAGAAGAGAGCTTGAACTCGGACAATCCCTACTTGATACTTTTGCTTGGTATGAGCTGGCAAGTAGCTGAAATTTTAGATGGCAAAAACCCAAGAAATATTTGGAAATTAATTAATATAATGAATTCTTCACATGAGAAGTTTGAAGAATAGAGTAGAAATAGATGCTATAGAAGCAGAACCAAGAGAATAATGACCTGGATGCAGGTAAAAGTCTCTCCTGTGATTCTTCAAACAGATTATTTGCTGCACCATTACCTGGTCTCTAACAGAAGGAACACATCCATTCTTCAAAAATGTGCTTAAGAGTATGAAGAAAAAACATAATGGGCAAGTCCCACATGACACTGATGGGAACTTTCCACTCTGAAGTAATGGAGAGGCTTCAAGCACACAGCATACAGGCAGATTTCATTTCCCAGCCATATCTGAGGTGTGCCTAGTTATCTCTTTCATGTCAAATAACAACAAAAAAATCCATTTGAAACACACTAATATTTGAAGACATTGTCTCTGCAAAGTTTAGGGACACACAGAATGAAATTTGGATGCAAGCCTGTTTAACAGTGGCATAATTATTTACAGGAAGTGTCCATTCCTCATTTGAGCGCTGCCTGAGCTGTCCACCCTGTGCTCTGAATTACAGTTATGTGTGGGCAGCCTCACAGACCTTGTGCAGCTGCTCTGCTTTCTCAACACATCTGAAAACTCCAGTTGGTAAAAAACCTTTGACATCTTTCACACATTCCTTTTTTGAGGCAGTGAAAGGACAATTTATTTTCAACACACGCAGTTATCCACCTTCCCCCTGGCCACTCTCCTGGAGGTCACCCAGTAATTCCATTTCAACACAATGCATTTTGCATGCTGGTGTTATCTGATAGTTCTCCCTGTGTGTTTAAAGACCTGTTTTCTGTGGTTACTGAAAATTGGCAAGTGTCACATGAGTGGCTGAAGAAAGCAAGCAGTGCACAAAGCCAAGGGAGAGTGACATTCAGACTGGTTGTGTACCCTCTTTTAAGGTAGACACTCTAAATACACACCCCTGTCAATTATTTACTAATCTCATCTCCATTAGGATCAGTTTACAAAGCTCTAAACCTAACGAAATACAGTAAGATCCCATTTCCCAAGTAGAGGATAAGAATGTGTGGTATTTTCTCCTTGAAATGGAAACACTAGAAATGCATGTTACAGTCCTTCAAAATGTTTTGGACAAAATATTTTTCATTAAATAAAATGCTATTTAATGAAATTTGGAGTTTTGTTTGGGTAAGTATCTGGGATCTCAAGTGAAGTCACAAAGATCCCAAATTTTTTAAAAGTCTGACTTCAGAATCTGAAAATTGATGTTTCAACAGCTCTACTTCACAGACAGTAAAAGATATGATCTTGTTCCAATGAGGAATTTCAAAACCTTAGAGGCTGTTTCAAGACAGAATTTCTTGTTCCTCAGCCAGCTCTTGTTAGCATAGTCATAATAATCATAATCAGAGATTTATGAAGTCTTTTATCCCCATAGAATTTAAAACAGTTTGCAAGTGACTGTGATCATAAAAAGCATGTATGAAACAGTCACACTCATATTCCCCACTAAATTAAAAAGGTTAGTCTGCACAGAAGTACGACAGCTGTTGAAGAAAGCACAGAATTATAGGTTTAAGAATAAGTGTGAAGTAAATACAGCAACTAATTGAACAGCAAAAGGGATTTAAGTAGGCAACTTATAATTATTCTTACTGAATTTAGCTACAAGATGAAAGCAAGTAAGCAAGCATTTGTAAAATGTGTATCATCTGCTGTCTCAAGAAAGGCTCCTCCCATCTGTGCTTGTCCCTGAAAGCCCAGTTTTAGTCCCTAAGCTAAGTACCATGTGCCTGCTTTCATCTGATACAGCAAAATCTGAGTCAGACAGGTTTATGCATAAGGTTTACCAGTGTCTGGAAAATTTAATTTGTAACTGCAAACAGCTTCTCCAAGACCACCAAACCACAAGTGGAAGGTAATGGGAAACCATTTACATGCTACTGGACTAAAAGAAAAAAAAAGTAAATTTCAATCTGTGCAGTTAAATACACAAAAATTTGAGGCATACTTATCACATCTATAAAGTTAAGCGGAGAAGATGAAGACAGTTGACGTGATTCCAAATAGGCCAAAAAGGCATTTCTCCTTCACACAGTTTTAGAAGCTCCACATACCAATCTCATACCACTTGGGGCTTAAATTCATTAAATACTCCTGTGAGATGCTATAAAGATTATTGGGTCAAAGAGCAAAGCAGAAAGCTCTGAGAGGGAAGAAATTTCCAGGAGGTTCCTGAAACAAGCTTAGTAGAACACACAGCTGCTGAAGTAGAGTTTCTGCTGAGAGAAAAACAGCTACCTCTGTTAAAAGCAAAGACAAGAAACTTGTGCTGTTCTGCATGGGAGAAATTCTCACCAAAGCAGCAAAGAGCTGCAAAGAGCATTGACAGGAACTCTGCCATTATAATGGCTGCGGGATGTCATCTCTGCAGTGAATGCTGGTGCACTGAGGGCAAAAGAGACCAAAAAATATAGGATTGTAAGATTGTTGAATGAGTTCTAAATCTGTTTGAATTTATCAGAAACAAAACTATTTTTTCTTTTAGAAAAGTGGTTGGTGGAATCTTCTCACATCAGATTTAATTGCAATTATGAAGTCATATGTAAGCTAACAAACAAAAGTTGCTAAAAAGACTAATTACATAGACATTTGACCTTTCTGTTATACATATATGTTGCAACCCTTTTTCTTGTAGAAGAATGAAGGGGACAAATGAGTTAGATTTTACTCTCTCCTCAGTGTCCTCAACCAAAGTGAAATTTTTAAGATATTTAAAAGGTTAGTGGAATAAGCTGGGGTCAGTACAGAGATAAAAAACCACTCTTACTCCCTGGCTGAAGCTATAAGGTGTGTTGTGGCTGGCCTGCCTGTGTGGGGTTTTTCTGCTGTGCCCCTTGCCACACACAGCCCACATACAAAGGTAAGTCAGGTTGTCATGGTTTCCTTACAGTCTGCTTTGCTCAAACCTGAGCAGCAAAGTGTACTTGAACTCACTCTAAGTCATTGCACACCTGACTTGGAGCAAAAAAGAAACAGTTTAAGCAAAACTCAGTCCTGATAGAACTGGTAATCTGTGAACTCAAGCAGGTTCTGTAGAAGGCTTCCTAGGCAAAACAGGAGCCCAGAGTACAGCAGAGGGGCTTAAAAGTTCCTGATGCAACTCAAAAGAATGGGGAAATTGAAAGAAGGCCAAAGAACAAATTTTAATTTTTTTTAAATGAAAGACCTCTCAGAGAAAGGACCACAAACATGTCTATGCTCACAAAAATATGCTGTACCCTCTCTCACTGTGGTCTCTCCCATATGAAGATGGGAAGATCCCAGCAGCAATTGTGGAGGCTGCCTAGTGTTTCTCATTAGGCTCTTAAGAAGTCCTTGCTAGTGAAATCCCCGAGGGAAAATGAATCAGGCTGGGTTTAGGCACACAGAAAAACTGAATTCTGAATGGATATTTCTGTGGTGCACAATGAGACATCCTTGACTACAGTGAAGTTCTGCTCATTGTACACCATGCAGACTGTACCGAACTCTTTCCATACATCTTAGCAAAGACTGGCTAGCAAAAAATGGTATTGTGTCACTAGGGAGCTGAAGACTAATGGACTCCTATGTAAGCAAGGTGATGGAGCTGGACTTAATGCTGCCACATTTAAGTTTAGACTTAACACTGATACTAATTTCTGTTGTTTTGTCTTCTTGAACACAGTATCTTGTCTGCTCACATCTTGGGAAAAGTCTATCCTCTGTTCCTTCTGCAACTCCTGTGGCATTGCTTTCACACAGCCTTGTCCACAAAAAGAGAGGGGTTTCTCCCTCAGACCAGTAAGTAATGTCTTGTTGGTCCCACAGGGCAGGTCCAAACCCTGTTCCACTGGCCTTCCGTGGACACACAGTAATGCCAGTAAGCACACAGAATCTAACAAAACGTGGACTTAAGGCTTTACAGTTTTAGGGACTTGACTTTTAAACCTGACGAAGTTAAGACAACACTTAAAAGGACTGACCCCTAGAGAATTTGTTCAAATTTCATGAACACTTCATCTTATATGAATTAACTTGTACTGTATATTTTGCCCACAGAAAAACATGTCATCCAGGCACTGTTAAGACTCTATTCAAAGCACTTCTAATACAATTTATTATTCTCTTTCAACTAATTGGTATTAAAGCTACATAGAAAATCTTGAGAATAGCAGGTACTTACCCCTTTGCCTGATGAATGGGCATCAAAACAAACAAGCTCACTTCCTTTCCCTCATCTTCTCATATCCCTTGTACCTCAGACAACTTGCACCCAATTTCAAATCCCTACTGAGTCAGGTAGAAGCCTGAGTTTCAAGTGTGGAAAGAAAATAAACAAGAACATCCCTATTAAAGGAAGACCTAAGGGGGAACCTGTGTTGTAATTAAATTTTAGTTTTAAGAATATGAAAGAGGAAAGTGCTGCTAAACTCCAGACACTCCTGGCAAGGGTTTAGAAAAGTTTCAAGTCCTTGAATGACACTGTGAAACTAAAGGACAGAGGGAGAGGAAGAAAAATAGTGTACAAGACAAATAAACAGAATATTTATCAAGGTATAGAAGCATCTCGTACAAAAATTTTAGAAGATGATGGCAATTTTGAATTGCTTGGCAGAAAACCAAAAGAGACATAAGGAAAATGGCATAAAGTTGAGCAACAGGAGAAGGTGTGAGATGAGACACCCAAGCTACAGATTATGTACTTGATATGTTACCCTCACTAGCCAAAGTTAGTACTGCTAAAAAATTCCAGGCACACAAGGAATACTTCAAAATCTTTTAAAATAGAAGCAAGGACTGGATGTCCACCAGTATTTGTTCCTAAATGGGAGCAGCTGGGGGTGTCAGGTTTCTCAAACTGCACTCCATTTTTTTTCATGTCTTCAAAATAGGAACAAGTTTCTAGCATTCAGTGAGAAGTTTCATACCTTCAGGTGTACAGACCTTCACCTTTAGTTACACATGCAGCCCTGACTCGCTGAGGGCTGGCTCCAGGGCTTTGCTTCTCTTGCAGCACAGACCCAACTCCTGTTCCAGGCCCCTCAGGTGTGAGCCAGTCTGGAAATCCAAAGGAAACTGGCCTTGAGACAAAAGTGGGACATGAGGGCATTCACCTACAAAGTGTACATGGGCTGCCACGGTGATATTTCTGCGTTTACAGTTACTTTTTTTCAGATCAGTTCTTCCAGTTTTGCATCTTAATGTGGGGAGAATGTGAGTTTGGGTTTTACTTAATTTGAGATTTTGCTCTTCTATAAAAAGAATTAAAAAGGCAGTAAAAAGTAGCAACACCCACCCCACATCCCCCAGTCTAATTTTTATTTCAAGGCTGCCTTCAGACTTTTTTTACATAGGCTCTATGATGCAGCATTAAACTTTGTTTGGACAAGATTCCTATCCTTGCAACAATAAAGAACTTTGCCCTAGACCCTAAGTGCTCTTTCATGTAGAAACGTTAACACCCAAGCAGTTTTCATCCTAATCATTCAGTTTTCTTTCTATTTTCCAATGTACCGGTGCACTGTGTATAGTACACAGGAATCTGCCTCCTTGCCAGTAGCTAAGTGAATTATTATCACCTTCAACGAATAAAGCAGCCTAAATTTAGGTGCATAAACATAAACTTGCAGTGAAGTAATTGACTTGCAATCTCCATAGGATTAAACAATAAACAGAAGGGAATGCATGATTATGACAATGATTCTTTAAATGCTTAAAAAGGATCTGGGCTGAACTGGAAACAGTGATTTTCACATGAAAATCTTATTTTGTCAAAGTGTCCTTATTTCGACTTGCTGTATCCCAATAGCTTCTCTTTGTGATTTTTCTTTTCTTTTTTTAAACTAGAAATAACTAAGTGGTAATTTTCTACAATGGTGTGGGAGATTTAGAATACTGCTGTATAACTGCACTCTCTTTGGCTGGATAAGTAGTTTTCCATCTCTGGGGGTTTTTTTTCCCTGTTTACAAAAAGACTTTTTCACATTTGAAAGTAGTAAGTCAAATATAATACAGGAGAATATAACACAAGGCAAATATAATAAATCTCCTGTGGGGCTACATACTAAAAATTTTTAGGTTGGCTATTTTGATAAAAATGTGTTGGAATTACGAACCTGTCCCCCTAGAGGAGAAAGTCAGATATCACTGAACAAAATACATGTATAATCAAGGCTTCTTCATTGTTTTCCCATGGTAACTAGATTTAAAACAGGTTAAAGTTTTAAACCTAAAATGAGGCAATTAGGAGAGTCCAGGTGAATCACACTGATCTTTAACTTGGAGGTTCAGGTGAGTCATTACTTTTTACATATTTCCTGATTACTAAGCTCCCCAACATGTAGATCAGCACCCTGGATTATTTATGAATAACAGCAGAAGCAGGAGAAATATCACCCACTTGTCTCTGAGCTGAGGAAAAAAATAAGGTTCCTGCCAAACCCACCTCCAACACAATGCAGAATGGCTGGTCGTTCTTTAGTAATATTACTGGATGTGATTTGAGTTCAGATGAAGGCAGGAGAGGAAAAAAAATCAAAATATTAAATACACAGCACTTTTCTTTACATAATCCATCTTGCGTGTGTATATGGCTTTTTCCCTGGCAGTCTTTTAACGCCTGTTCCACACATTGTCTGGTTGGAATTACATTCCATAGGCTTTAAACCAAACAATGCATGTGAACCAATATTATTAACCCTTCTCTAATGTTGCTGCTGATACTATATATGAGTGTCCTATGTCTGCTAATAAAAATGTCTTTTCTTTGCACAAAGTTCTTTTTCCAACCTAACATCTCCATGATTCAGGGGCAGGGCTTGGGTTGTCCAAACAATGACAAGCCCTAGATTTCATGTCACTGCTACACTTCAGCTGATACAGGCTGTATCATTGTGTGTCAGATCTGCAGCTTATTCATGTGATTTCCATGAAGCTAAACCCCTTTAGAAGCTGACAGTCTTGGTCTGGGTTATTTTTCCCTTTGCATTAGTACTACAGTATGGAAACACAACACATTTACCTACCAGAGTAGTAGCACTGAATTGCATCCTTTTCTGTTTAATATTGCAATGCAAGGGACTGGCCTTTCACTGCAACATTAACCACAATGCCTTACAATGAGGACGTGCAAAGACACTGTTGGCTGATGCTTTAACCTAACACAGCACTGAGAAGATGCAATATTCTTCAATTCTCTTGTGCTAATAAACAATTTAACCAAAAAATGCTAAAGGAAAGCCTATACCTGACCTAGCCACAACAAGAAAAAGGAGCACCATGCTCTAAGCATTTCTTCACCTAGTATTTACATAAGAAATGTAAATACTAGGTGTAGGAAAGCTCTATCCTCTGGCTATGCGGCAGGATGGCAGGTTTCCACTGTATGCCTCTGTCAGAATCCTGATCTCCTTAACCAGTGGGCAGAGATCAGCTGGGCAGGCTGGGTCACACCCTGGGGCCGCTTGCTTTCTCCACCAACTGGATGTGGGACCTAAGAATTCCTGCTTCGAGGTTCAGTACCTGCTTTTAGCTGACTGAGGCAGCTCTCCTTCCCCATATACAGACACAGAAATGATCTTGTTCAGAGCCAGCTCAGAAGCTGCTTCACTTCACAGCACAGAAGAACTTCACTGCAGCTCTGTTGGTGCTGAGTTCTGTCCCAGCTGATTCACTTGGCATTATGCAGATCCCAAAGATATCTGAGAAACCAAAATATGAAATTTGTAACCCTTTCAACTTTTCTGCCACAGAACCACGTAGGCAGAAGCACCCAACTGTGCAGAGAGCAGCACTAGCAAGGAGAACCATTACCAGCTATCCATGAGCACAGGTTCCCTGCCCTCAGCACGAGCAGGGGTGCAGAGCCCTGTACAACGAAGTACCCACAGCAGAGGGGTGCAGGACTGAGACCCTCACCTACTTCCTGACTAAAGGAAATTACAGATGGGCGTGCAGAGGGTACAGAGAGCTTTATAAGACCCATCTCTAAACAAATTAAATCATCTCTTTTTCTTAGAGAAGGCAGCTTTGAGTTTCCAAGCCAGCTGCTGTATATACTTCTGGGAGTCCTGTTACACATACATTCGCAGCAACTGATTCTCAGCACAGCATTTTCCTGTGCAGGGAGACTCACCAGTTAAAAGACAATCAAAATGTAGAGTCCCACACAGCAGTGGGGAAAGGAGCACTTGTTACCTGGCAGGTGTCCTCCTGCAGGACATCTGATGCTACCAAGCACTGTTCTCTACATAAATCCATTAGGATAATGGAGACAACACTGAGAAGGGGAAAAGAAAGCTGCAGTGATCAAGTCTTTGTAAATCATTGCTTCACACTGAGAAAATAACTGCATGGATTAAAACATGCCAATATTTTGTTGTAGGGGATCATAATATCAGCATAATATACCATAAAATCAGAGCTCTACGGCAAAGACTCGGTCCTGTGTCTCTGAAATGCCTGTACTTCCCTTTCCTCCTTCCTTCTGATGCTCTTTCTCATGTGTGCTAGAAACCAGAGAGGCATCCACAGAGAGCCTCAAAGTCTGACTATCTTCTGCCCAGAATGATACCAGAGCCCAACAGAAATCTCTGTGGCAGCTGTAGAGCAGAAGGTCTAAAGGTGTCAGCAGAAGGAGGTGAATTGAGGTTGGATATATCTGGTTATAAGAAATGAAAGTACTCAGAAATAATTTCTAGTATTCAATAATTAAGTGCCAATGTTTAAAAATAAAACTCTTGCCTAGCTTTCATCCTGTTTCCTACCTGCAAACTTGCCACACTCTTCAGAGAAGGTAAATAACACAATTCCATTGAATTGTGAGGAAACAGAGAAACTAAACAATAAAAATATTTTTCCATAATAATCCCAAAGATCCATGACAGAGCTGGACATCATTCCAAATCCAACTGGCCCTTTGGACATGAGATCTGCACAGGGCAGCCCAGCAGTGCTCTGAGCCTCTGGGTGTTAGTGCCTGACCAGAGAGTCCCAGCTCTGTACCAGTGCCAGACCCTCTGCACACAGCAACAACCCTGCAGGATTCCCACTGCCACTGGAGAAGGATGAATCCAGCTCCTCAGGAGCTACAGGGCAACCATAAGGTGAAGATTTCCAATACAACACACCGCAAGTAACCAAATATTGTCAATAATACCAAATTAAAACAGAAGAAAGTTTTAAAAAAAAGAGAGAAAAAAGTAACATTTTCTTCCACTTGTTGCCAGTCAAGTGCTGCTGTTCACTCAGGTAAAAACATTACTCATGTCTACAGAATGGTAGAAACATACTTTATTATTAGCAGTTGCTGAGAAGCAGCTGTGTAAACCTTCTCCTGATTTCTGATGGTGGGCTGATCAACAATTTGATTTAACACCTTCAAATTTCCTTATGGTTGTTCAGTCCATTACATATACACATCAGAGGACACCACAGAAAATTCTGGCCCGTCTTCAGTTTAAACTATTAATGTAATACTTTGACTCATACAACTCTCATACTATAAATGTTTTGGTAATATGATACAGTAGTCAAGATGAGGATAAATCATGGCTGTAAAAAGAATTTGCTTTCCACTTCTAAAGCCACTCTTTGAGTACCCACATAGAATATTGACCTATGACATAATGAAAGCCCAGTAAAAACTAATTTAATAAATGTAAATCTATTAATAAATCCAGTCAAAATGTGGAATGAGGATGTTCACCTTCTCCTTAGTTTTTTCATTGTGCCAGGGACAGAACAGGGGATTAAGGCTATGATTACTTTTCTGCTGGTCTCTATACCAGTTCATTTCACGAATGGGGCATTGGAACTTTAAATAGTCTTGTTATAATAATCATCAAATGATCATTAGTGATTTAAATACAAAACTGGAGCAGTAGCAAGCCACTGAAATGCTCAAGCCACTATTCAAAGCTCATTCTGTGTCCATTCTGATTTGAACCAAAAAAAGACAGCTGGTTCTGGGACCAATTCAAGATAGTTTGGCCTAAAATGGTGCTGGAAGCAGGAGCTGGCTTGCTAACAAAACATTTTTTTTCACAGAAAGAATAAATTGTAGAAAATTTTCCAATACTTCTGCATGCATTGCTAGAATAGCTGAATTGATTTAAACAATTTCTACTATTAATAAACTTTCATTAGTTTCAGAAAACAGCATACTTTCCAAAGTATTTAATGACCATATGTATATTTGAAAAAGGGAAAAATATTTGTCCTCCTTAGATACTTATCCACTCATAAGCTAAATTTTCCTATTTGAGTTCCCTTTCTGCGTAGTATAACTTTTCTGCAAGAAAGAAAAATACTGGTGCCTGGTCACAAGTTGGGATCTTGATAGCAGCAGAAGTCAGCATTAAATCATCTGAAAGCAGTTCAAATGACCCAGGTTCAACATATTCATTAAAGATTTATATAAAGCCATCTGCATTAAAACCCTGAGCCAAAGGTTCCATTAAACTGGAAAAAACCCAAATGTAAGTTTGATAAAAGTTACTGCAGAAAAGCAATTTGAATGATTGCTTAGGAACAGTGAATGTGGGTCCTGTCGGACTCCAGGTAACATCCTGATCTAGGAACACCTGCAGTATTTGCAGCCTAGAATAAATTAAAAAACCTGGTGTGGATTGCTACTTAGTCACCTTGGATTAATTTTAAAAGCATCTATATTCATACAAAATTATGACATCAATTTGCTACAAAAGTATTTACATATATAATTTTGCCTCTATGTCAATTGCTTGAGAAGTCTGAAATGTTTTTAGCTCTTTGGGAAAAATCAGCAGTGAACTTCTAGCTCAAGCTTCAACTTTTGCTTCAAGCCACTATGGGCTAATAAAGCATGTCCTGTAAATTACTGAGCCCACAGTGCATATGCTGAATCAGTGCTTTATAAACCATCAAAGTCTTCACAGGAAAGCCTTATTCCCAAGCTGATCTCACCCACATCAGAGGTTTGGAGAGAACTTTGCACCCCATAGATCAGCTCAAGTTGTACTTCCAACTACAAGAAAGGGTCCTTTCCAGTATAAGTAGGAGAAAAGTAAATTCAGTCCTACTCCTGAAAATTTTTCCACTAATACTGAGTTCCTTCTCCCTAAAAGGCAAAAAAACTTAATCTGTGTTTAAAGGATGCAGAGTACAGAATTTTTGAATAGTCTCTTGAGGCAGGTGCACTTTCACACTAAATATGTGCTGATCTAGCCAAAGAGAAAGACCATCCTCTTGTGGCCCTGTGTTCTTTTGTCACTGTCATGGCTTAGCACAGCTAAACCCTTCTCCTTTAGATGTTTACCTTTAGGTTTGATTGTCACCATAATTCGTAGCAAGTCGTCTTCCTAACCGAGGTCTGAAGAAGACACCCAACAGTCACATATTCAACTCAGTGATCTTTTGTGCTCAGCTAAAGCTGAGTCAGCTTCTTTGATAAACTCTATGCTACAAATGCCAGGTCTCTTAGGAAATGGAGTACTGATTTTGGCACTGAAAGTTAAGTTCTTTAAATTATATTCTGTGTGACTTCTACCCATAGGGAAAAAGTCAGGTTTAGCTCCCTCAGCATAAAGTCTTCTCAATAGATGAGTCTCAATTGGACAAAGATAGAAATCATTACTTCTGAATCTAAACATGCTTGGACTTTGGATCACACTGATTGGAAATTAGTGTCTCAGATTTATTTCTAGTTAAAGTAGGTTAAATAAGTTCCATAATTCCTGATATTTATTCTTTCCAGATCTACATACAGTCAGCAAACTGCTACTTAAAAATTTCCAAATAGCTCTGCTGTATTTTTGATTGCCTTCTACAACTCAGAACTACAAAAGGCATAATACACAAGTGTTTCCTCTTACCAGCTTTCTTTGTTTTTCTCTTTTTGGTAGATGTCAAATAAAGGGATTTTATATTTCTGTTGCTCACTTTTCAGCTGCATGTCTGATCTCATCACAATTAACTAGAATGTTCCTCTGCCTCCACAGAGCATAAACAATGGGACAGACGCAACAGGAGGGATAGAGGAATCAAACAGCATTAAGCAACAAGCTATTTTAAGTATGTGAAGAGATAAGGTTTTACCTACTACAGAAGTCTCACCTCAAGGGACTGCTGTTTAGAAGAGGGATGAAATCCTGCACCTCTAGAAGTTCACTCAGCAGGCTCAACCAACCATTAACTGCACTGCCATTGAAAGATGTGGTTTGTGAGTGGCAGAGCCAGTGTAGTCACCAACTCACCCCAGTTCCAGCCTACCTGCAATGCCATACTCAGTCACAAACCATGCCTCCTCCATGGACATCTCCATTGTAGGGGCAGCTTCAGGATTTTTTTCCACAGGAGAATCTCTTTTCACAGGATGACACAACTATCATGTTGCATTGCCTTCTTTGCTGACAATACAAATGGCAGAAGCAAAAACTGATCTCTGAATTGCAACTTAAGTGATTAGGTTTTCGCTCTTTTTTTTTTTTTAATTTATCATTTTATTCAGATAGAGTATCTTTAGAGATGAGGTTGCGCATGGACCTCATCCTTCAACTTCAGCTGCTTAAAAAGAGATGCCAAAGGTCACTGAATTGCCCTTAACTTGTTACCTCACCTTAAGGCAAAAGGATTATCTATGGCTTAGATGAATTCTAGGTAGGAAGATGACACAGACTGCAAAAGATCTTGTGCAAATCCTGTGGGTTCAGAAGCATCCATCCAACAAAAAGGAAGCGGCTACATTTATTACACATGCAATCAAATATTATAATTAAGCTTGTTTTAAGGGAATTACTAATTTGTGAAAGGAAGGATGTGAAGTTGCATGACAAATGTAGAGTTGCCTTCCCACAATTAGGAGTCTGAATGAATGGCTTGTTTCACACCTACTATGTTATAGAGGACAAGAGAGAAGGGCTGTATTTATTGCTGCTCACACCCACACCAATTTATGGCTACAGTTCTTTGCCAACAGTGTGAGCTATGTTGTGGTCCAGGATAGATAGTCAGAAGAAACATGAAGTCAAAATCAACCAGAGCTAAATATAAATATGTCTTCACAAGTGTCTGATCAAATTTATGATTTTCAATAATATATGCCAAGATTTAAGTTTGTTTTATGAGGAGAATGCAAAGTAAATACTGAATTGTTTAAACTATTTATATTTTCCATGACCTCTAATATTGCAAAATAAGGCCTCAAAATCCATTATTTCACCACACAGGAATCTGAAAGATTTTTACCTCCTTTCCAGGTCCTATATTTAAATGTCTATACAGTTCATGATCTTTCCAGTAACAAAAATAGTTGTCTTCACTATAAATACCTTTACCTGGGATATTTGTATTTGTGTTATTATTTTATTATAATACAGAGGAACCAAGAAAGAGTAAAATTCCTTCTAAATACAGCTATAGAGAATAAATCCCATTCTGGAGGGATTTTGCAATGTGTTGGATCTTGGTTTCGTTCAGACTGGAAATTCTCCAAAGGAATGTTTTTCCACAGGAAAATGCTGATTCATCAGAACTGAAACATTTAGCAGTAGAAAAGGCAAACTACAGCAGAAATATATCTTCCAGTGGAAATATGCCCAGGCTTCTGCCAGCTTGCCTGAGGCACTGTGCTGCACAGATGGGAAACCAAAGCATCCCAAAACTAAAAATAAGAGTTTTGACATGGAGATAAGATCATGGAAGGCTCATTAGCTCCTGTTGCCAGTGTCCTACATTTCCAAGGTTTCTCATTCCAACACAGTTCAGCTGGAGGATTGCTGGGCTGGCAGAGTAGGAGTCCTAAAAAGGTAGACGCCTATCATCTCCAGGGCCAGGACATCACACTGCTTCTGCCTGCTCTTCCCCCATTTTCCAGCCAGGATGACAGAGCTTTGTTTTAATGAGAATATTTTAAAACCCTCAAAGCTCATGTGAAGCACAAAATATATACTTATCACTTCTAAAAAAAAAAAAAAAATTCTCTAAACTTTCTTTTCTCCTGAAAACCACTTCCAACTCTGTAAACCCTCACATGGAATTATAATGTCTTCTACAATACTCCTATTGAGACATTCAGAGCCATTCCATTCGCCATTAAATGCTTAGAAAGGCCAAAGAGGCATTTTCTCCCCAAGCTGAAGAATATTTCATATTTCTGTGAAGCGGAGAAATTTTATTAAATATTAAATTAAGGAGTTATTAAAATACATTGAATTACAAGCATAGCCCAACCTACCCCAAACATTCCCCAGAAATATTCTCCAAATATATCTGGGAGCTGCAGATGCTGAGACACCTTGAAATGGGCCATGAACATCCCGCCACAGTTCCCCCCCCTCCATGCACAGAAGGGTGTTTATCCACCTCACTGCTCTTGGGAATGTCAGTGCACTCACACCCAGAGAAGCAAGAACCCCACTCAAAGTTTCAGCCTGGAGCTCGCAGCCTGGATAACTTGTGGGATAAATCTTGCAGGGAAGTTCATGACAAGACAGCTCCCAAATTCTGGCTGATTCTATTACTGTAGATACAGGCCCATGGCAAAGGGCTTGCACTGAAGGGTGACCTCACCTTGCTAATGGGGACAGAAGCAGTGCCCACAGCTGGTGGTGAGATCTGCCAGAGCCCATTTGAGAGCACGCCTGGTCAGCAGACTGCCACAAACAACCTTCCCTGTGCCTCATTAAGTCTTCCCATGTACAAGCATTTCTCAGGGCACTAGGCCACCACAGGCTGCACTGTGATCATTGCTCCCTGCTCCACAGGGAAGGACTGAACATTTCTCAGCACACAAGAAAGCCAGTTCTATCTTCCCACTTTATTTAATTTGGACAATTCTATTCAGAGCTAGAAGCAATGAGGCCCTGCAGGAGTGCCAAGTGGCTGATGCTTAACATAAACAAGCCAGAGAATGCAAACTCCTTCAGGAGCAGGATTGCTGTTATGGGCATTGGAGTTCTTAAATCAGTGACAACTTTAGATATCTTTGATGACAGGTGAACAGTGCAGCTTTTGGGAAGTAGAGTTGACTGCTTGCTACATAAGTCATCTTACAGGGAGCATGTGACTCTGCTGCCCCAAAGTTCAAACCAGATGCCCACTAGCCCTGGGACTACAGGATAAGTTTAAACTCTCAAAATGAAACTTAAATTCAAATACCAAGAAATGTATGCTATTGACTTGAATAACAAACATTTACTACAAAACCTGGTGTTTCTGCCTTTGTTTTGTGATTAGATTGTGTTTTATAATTTGTATGAATTGTATGCATTAAAATATGCAACAATGGGAATTACTGTCACGGAGCTGCATTATAGTTAATAATTCACTAGCCTGTATTTCGGAAAGTATTCCACAATGGCACAGCTGAGCATACAGCTAAGATGTTGGCTAGAAAACACCAGCAAGCTCATTATATATCTGAGAGTTATACATGCAGTATCAAACTTACTCCAGGATCTACAGTTTCTAATAAGGCATTCAAAATACAGGGCTTAATTGGTGGTTCCTCCATTTCCTTTGTACCTCTTTCTTATGGCAGGCTCTCGTGCTTGCCCTTTTCCAGTATTCTGGATCCTTTTCTTTCCTCCCAGACCTCAAAGACATTCTCTTAAGGCTGTCTCAGAAGGGCTAGAGCAGAGTACTTTGGAGTTTTAAGACACTGAAAGTTCAGAACCACAGGATGGCCATTATATAAAGAATCACAGTCTGACAGTAACAAAGAAATCTACCACTACAGTGGCATGAATCCTTTCAAATCAAATCACACTCCCACTATGGCCACAAGGGATTCCTGCAGGAAAGCCTCCTCGTCTACTATCTTCACCATACTGTCTAGAGAATGAGGAAACCCTTATATTTGCTCAGCTGCAGTTATTCTCTGTGAAACTCCTCAGTGGAAGCCAAAGGATAAAGGGGATTATAGAGAAAAGGAACAGTTCAAAGATTCGGGCAATCTTAATGTAATTTTGTGCAGCTGAACTGTGCCAGAACTGTGCAATGAAAACAGATTTCTGCTTTCAGAAGACCATAGAACCTTTCATGAGAATTGCTTGCTACTGATCTCTATGAAGAACACTGCTGAGTACAAAATTCTGGGAGATGAAAGGGACAAGAGTCTAATAAAATCATTATGTAGGATTTCCACTGCTCTCTTCTACACTGGTTTTATATCAGAAAGTTTGACCTTTGGGGAATTGCTTCTTGGAACAACTTGTTCGGGAGCACACATGGGAGAGGATGTTCTGACCCTTGTCCTGAAAACACTCGAGCCTAGTCTGACACAGCTCAAGAAACAGCTCTAGTGGGGCTGCCAGTGAGAATTACCACTACAGAATCCACGCAATATCCTTGAGGAACATATTTCTGAGGAGAGGGGCAATATATCAAAGGAGTGTTCAATCTAGTAGAGTGGCACTAACCTCTAGAAAGAGGAATTTTTTTCAAAACTCAACTTTATTAAAGGCAACCTGAAATAAAAATATACAGATTAAGGTACTTAGCAAAGATGTTGCTCTTGATTGGTTTGAACCAAAAATCTATCCTGAGAAAAGAGAAATCCAAAACATACCCCTCAGTAACCTTAAGTAAACTAGGAACAAGAAAAAAATCCACTGAAATGAAGGCCAAAGTATTCCACATGACTCACAGTCAGTGATCAGAAGGAAGTGACTATGATAAAATTAAAGAATTAAATTAAGTTCCCTCTATTCCCATAAAGTCACAAGTACTGATATCTACTCCACTTGTTCTGCTAGGTTATCCAGGATGTGGGAGAGTGGAGCTTGGCTTAGCCAGTTAGAGAGTGTCACAGAAAAGAATGATCTAGCAGGTACTAATTTAAGGCACAGATAAACTAAAAAAGAACATAGAAATGAAGTGGTTATCAATAAGTTTATGAACCATACCTAAAGCGTACAATTTGCAAATACATAGTATTGTATATAACAAAACAGTTTGTTTTCTAAATAGTGAAATTCTGTGCAAAAAGCAAAGGATAAGAAAGGAAAGTAAATCAATAAACTTTCTCAGTAAATCAAGCTGTGTTATTGCTATCTGTTAGTGTTCCTTGTGTCTTCCTTTGGAAACACTGAAATGGTCCTACCCTTTGAGACAGAGAGCTTAGGTGTGACTGCAACTATGTGTGCACAGACATGTTCCTAGCACCAGTGCTTACAAGCACAACAGAAGGCAAAAAGCCACACTATCTTGCAAATTCATGCAGGATGTTATGGGACATAGCTCTAGGTTTCTCAAGGCTCCAAGTGTCTCTGCTGAGTACAAGGTACATTGATGTCTTGAAATATGTTCATTATTACCTTCCCCCATAAACTTTTTCTACAACATCATCCTAACTTTAAAGGGTCATTTGCCTACATCCAAAGGCTGCTCTAATAACCTTGAATCCAATTTCCATAGAAACAGGGAAGGTGTGAGAAGCAGGGTTTGTACTGTCCCATCTGGACTTTCCACTTGGACACCCTCTGCCTGTTGGATTGGGAGATGTATTTGATTTTTCTCTGAAGTATATGATAGGCTCACTGCACCTGGCTTTGCACCTGACTGAACTTTCACTTTGCCTTTACTTCTTCACTTGACCTTGGACCTGTCTTATCCCCAGACTTGTCTGGTGATCACTAGACTCTTCTCTGGACCTGAGTTTTCACTGGACCTGCTGCACCCTCGTTCAGGTGCTGTCAGACTGTCAGGGACTGGAGCCTTGCCAGAGCGGCTGCTGTCTTCCTGCCACACTGTCACCCCCAGGTCACTGACACACATGGCATTTCACCACGGGCATTCCCAGCACCTGCTGAGCAGTGCCTGTGTACCAGCTCATGTGAACAGCCCAGCACTGAGCATGGTTAGATCAGGATTTTAAATTAACTGCTAAAACTATCAGTGCTTTCATTGCTTCATCTGGGGAAAGCTAGGGAGAGCTGGACTGATGTTCATGTTGTGATGGAAAGTTTTTTTGGCTGACTTTGTGGGGGGTGGTTTCCATCCCTTTGCGGAGCTGTGGTTTATTTTGTTTCTTGTTTTGTTTCTTGATAGTTTGCCAGTATTCTCAGGGATAGATTATTCCTCAGCATTTTCTGAATCTCTGTCAGTACAGTCCAATGTTTCCGCCTCCCAGCTCTCATGCATGCAATGACTCAGCCATGGCTCTCACTTTCCCTTTGTTGAACTTTGTGACAATTTTTTCAGCTGCATTGCTGTGTGGCCAGAAGAAGTATGTATGCAGTGTACTATAAAAGAATTTCAAACAACAGAAAGAAAAAGCAAGAAAACTATTTGTTTCTCTTGCATTAGAATATATCTGCATTTTAGGTCTCAAATCTATGTGTACAGGGACATACATTTATCTGGGCAGGACATCAGATGCTCAGCAGTTACTAAACCTGCAGAAAGTTATAACTCAGAAAAGTTTGGAATAACAATTTCTTGTTTCATGGGCCTCATATCACATTATCATCAGAGGGCACTGGCAAGACACATTTGAGATTTGAAAAAGTGATGAAATGAGCTGCAGTGATGGAGTTATGGGCATACAAAGTAGGCTAAGATACAAAGCCTCCTGGAATTACAGACATAGAATGGGTTGCAAGCAAATAACCCATTATTGTTTACTAAACTCAAGGATGACAAAATTAATGTCTACAACTTCATAGAGAAATACCTCAAAGAGCCAGTGTTGTTCCCAGTCAAAAGGAAAAGATACCATAGCTGGAGAAATTCTGGGCCACTCTAAAGTGAATAATCTTGTGATGTGAAGAAGCAGATAATAATGTTCTTGTTCATATAAGCTTGATTCTATTTTTCCCAATTCTATTCCAGTTAAAATATACAAGGGAGGAAAACTTAATGAACAGGGCACTGTGAGGGTCAGGGAAAGAAATACAGGTACTGAATAAACAAAATACTCAATTTCTGACATCAACCCCAGTGAAAATCTGCATTTTAAAAAATCCCTCTGTACTTCACCATGTCACTGCATAGTTATTAAAAGCTTGCTGTACCAGTGTTTCCAAACTTATGGGACAATTAATTCTTCTGTGAAAAGGGCCTGGAGCACAATCAAACTCCAGAGTGAAGTCTTGATTTGGGCTTACTACAGTAGCCTGAATTTTTTTCTAAATGTCAAAGTTTAGTGGGAAACTTGTCAATTAAGTAGATGATTTTGATAAGCTGTGCACATATTTTTCCACTTTTTCTCAGACTAGCTTTGTTACAGTTGTTCTCTGCTACAATATTTTATCCAGTTGCTGAATAACAGTAACTTATATTGATCTCCCAGGCAGAACTCAGTCTCTTTTGATTTAATGTGAACCTTCAAACACACCTTCAAACCACAAACATCAAGCCTTTGCCCTGGCATAAAAGCTGGAGGGTTTTTGTTTATCTAATAATTGTTCATACAACTGCTGGCCAAGGGATCCACCTCTGCTGGATTTTTTGGACTTAGTTCTTTTATAAAACTTCACCAGTTTTCAGATTGCTAATTCAGTGAAGAGTTGTTATAAACAAGTCCTCCTCTCACCATTTTTTCTAGGTCACAGGCAGTCTCCTTTCCTGGGAGGGATGTGGTGTTGCCATGGCCTACCCTTAGGATATCACTTATATAACAGTGCCGTCTCTGCAGTGATGCAAACCTCCAGCATTCCTGGCCACAACAGGACAGAATGTGACACCTGCATCCTCCAGGAAATACTGGTTCCAGTTAGAGTAATGCTCTACTTGGTGTCACAAACTAGGAATGGGATTGAACTAAAACTGTGGGCAGATGCATGTGTTCTCTGAAGATCATGCCTCTTAGTATGTACATAAACAATTGCCAGGGTTACCATAATGTTTTTCTTCTACCTCCAAAACTATCTGCTCCTAGCTTGACAGAATCCATTTCTGTGCCATGGTTTAGGCTGCTCAGCCTTGAAAACAAGAACTTTTCCATTAGTACAAATTTATCTGTCCTTCAGGTTAGCTGTAGGGAAGGGTGGGGAATGTGGAGATGGGAAAGTCTTTTATCCACTGTTTTACTGTCAAATTGCTTATAAACCAATAAATATGGATTCTGCTCCTGCCTGCTAACATTCAAAGAAGTTAAACTATTTAAGATAAACAAACAAGGAGAAAAATAGAGGCAACTCCCTCCCATTCTGGCAGCTAATGAACAAACAAGCTCATGCTGTCCTTGTTGTGACTAAGTGGTATGATTTCCGTCTTCTTCCTATCTACACTAATAGTCTGGAGTGGAACAAAAAAAGAGCCTCAAGAAACTGAGATGTTTATACCAAAATGTCTTGCTCTTGGTAAAGCATGTTGATTTTGATAAACAGAGTCCTTTCAATAAACTTCAACACTATATAGATTTCTATATAGTGACTATGTATTTCTGATTTTCTTAAATTATGATTTATGACACTCTATACAGCCTGTATACAGACTTACAGCACTGTAAGCTGTAGTTTAATATGGCTTCTTAAGATGGTTTCTTATCTTAAGAAAAATAGGTTTATGTTTGTTAAGCTAGGAATGAGCTCATTCACACTAGACAGGATTCTCTAATCTTGCCTGATTTTAGGACTTTAATAATATTTGATACTCCTAAAATTCCAAGTGCCCTGTGCACAGGGGAAGCAGATGAGAGGTTAGCCAGCATAAAACCACAGGAGCCAGATGATCTGGTGTAGCCCCTTCTGCCTCTTTGTCAGCCCCAGCCAATGGATGATGCACAGGGGAGGAGAAGGGAGATGACAGTGACTAAAGTAATGTGTTAATTATATAGAGTGTACAAAAAGCAGAGATGTTTGTGGTGTGACATCAGGGGTGCTGAAAGGACACCTAATATTCCATGTGGAAACTTGACTTCACATAAAGAATTAGCTCTGACTCCCAGTTTACTCATTAGGTGCATTTTGGATATACTATTATCTGCAGTTTCAAGGGACTTGGTTTCTTTGTTTTTAAAAAACTGTGATGTGTCTTTACAATTTCTGTTTGGCAATATGAAGGGAAAGCAGAACAAGAAGAGGGAAGTAGATATATATTCGACAATGTATACAAAATGGTGTAAATCAGGGATTTTTTTTTTTTTTTATCTAGAAGAATAAGTTACTGCCATATAACATGCAGCTAATTTTCTCCCAGTTCTGCATAAAAGATCTGAACTACAGCTTAGGTGACTATCATTTTTTAGGCACAACAAAAGAGGGAAAGATGATTATGCTTTATTTGAGCACAAAAATGTTAGAAAATAAAATTCACTAAAAAATTGCAATTTTCTGTATAAGATTAATAAATCACCAAGTAAAATAACACTAAGTTGGATCTATTATTCTTCTGGGGCAAAATTGAACCAACTTGACATTTTTACTGAGGAAATGGGAGGTTTTCGCAGAGTGGGTAATTTCTATTGTACTCTATAGATTTCTGTAAGGAATCAGAAACTGCAAGGGATTTTCTCCAATAAAGTGGATAGTTGAACCTGTCCTGATGAGATTTTTATTTGGATAATTACCTTCATACTATTCTGTTTCAGAAGTGACTAACAGCCTTTAAGATTTTTATACAGGCAAAACATCAGTGATACATTATTCTGCTTTGTAAGGGGACAGCTCAATTTTTCACATGTGTTTTAAATGTAAATCTTATCACATACAAGCTAGGAGACTACTTTCATCAGTCTCTGAGTTACAAAAACTCAAAGAACAGTTGAAAATCTGAATTGCAGTCTTTCTTTTCCAGTTCTGAAAGTGAGTTTTTAAAACTTGGCAGTAAAGAGAACATTCAAGTGGCTGGTTTTCTCAGCCTTACCAGATCACAAGGGTGTGATGCATCACAGAAAACTTTTCTCAGAAGCCTGTAGGGATATAAAGGAATATTGACTTCAGGTAATCTAGAAAGACATCTTCCCATGTAATCTTTGTTATAACTAATGGGAAGAATAGTGTGGCTACTGAAAAAACCAAAGCCATTTATTATCTTGCATTTATTTGCAAACCCTCCCTCAAGATAGACATTTATCTGATCTTAAGTTCCCCTCTCATTTTCTCCTTCTGCAAGATCACAAGTAAACATTTGTTCTGATGATGGGAATCCACCAACAGCTTGCCTATGTTGAGTGATTTTGCTGACTGAAAAAGCCAGGAAAATTGGAATAAATCACTGTGATGACAAAGAACTGCAGATTTTACTTTGCTGTGTTGCTAACATAAGAACTGGCAGATGAGTTGCAATGGCCTTTGAAACCCCTCTGTAGACAACTGGGCCCACTGCCATGGGTATGGCCAGCAAGGAAGGCTGTAGAAACCACAATGAGGAACTCTTCTGGAAATTTCAAGTTATAGCAAATATGGGAGCCCCGGGAACTCTTACTTCATTGCCAAAGCTGTAATTTAATGTTCAGACTGAATTCATTGCACTGTGCACTGGGGAGACAATGGGGTCTGAAGGTTACAGTGGAGGGCTGGGAACCACAAGTGTCCTCTTGGGATTCTATCTGAAGTGAACTGCTCGCTGTGTGACTTGAAGGAAGTCACTTAATCTGATTTCTGTATGCCTCAGTCAATTTAGATATTAAACTGGATAGAAAGCAGAACAAAGCTAAAATTTCTTGTTACTGCAGTTAGACCTTATCTATGCAGAATAAATAAGTCTTTTTGACATAATTCATTATGGAAAGGAATATCAGAGAAGAAATGTGATCCAAAAACCATCTGGTTTGTTAACAAGAAACAAAATCAGGCACAAAGAGAAGTAGTATTTTCAAATATTGAAGAAATGTATAAAAACAGCACAACAAGCACTATGCTGCTCACAGTGCCTGCAAAGAGTGGCTTTTGGATAGGAAAAAAGTCTGAGAAGTCTCAGTGGCCTTTTGTCATCCATTCATGAAAAATCTGATACCTGAGCAATCAGATTGACTTTGTTGGTGTTGAGATGAGGATGATCATTTGGAGTAATTTAAACAAGAGTTTGCAGCATCCACTTGTGAGGAAGAAGCAGGGGATATCAAAGCTGTAAATAGATGCATTGCTGTCCTGATGATCTATGGAAGAAGACAGAGTCGTCCTACAGGGTCACATGCCTACACAGTATCCAAAGGCATTCACAGCTAAGTAAAGGGGATCTCTGTATACACTTCTGCCAGTTTGAAAGGCCACGATTTTCTTTCTGTAGCTGGAATCAGAGTATTAGAGGTCTGGCTTTATCACACTCAGGGCTTTCTAGAAACTGCTAATCTGTTTCAGGTCTGAACATAAATGATCATGAAAGAGAACTCCTCTCAGGTTGGAGCATTAGAAAACTGTTATGGTTTTAAGGCAAACAAACAAAGTCACCAACCCTGGCTTACCCACAAAATGGCTGGCATGCTGAAGCCTGGATCCATATTGCAAAATATTCTGAAAGTTTAAAGGGTTTTGCATGGAAAACTATTGAAAAAAGAGGTGTGGAGCTGTCATTCCAAACACGAATTCAGGGAGCAAAGACAGGAGAGAATTTTTTTGCAGATCCTTGTTTGACACAGGAGGATTTTGAACCCATCAAAGTATAGCAACGGTTCATCATGAGATGGAGATTTTAACCCCTGGATTTTCACATATGAAATTATATTTTGTATAGATATATTTTAGCCCCATTTTCTTCCTCAGGAGTGCAGGCTTCTCATTAGAGTAACATGGGACTGCCTGCGAATAGAGAACATTACAAGAAAGCTGTGGTGGTCTGGCAGGAAAGTCTGCAGGAGCCCAGCCATCATCCAAAGAATTTTTACTCAAATAAAGAACCTGGACAGGGCTTGAAACCTATCAAATCATTCAGTTCATCTAACCCAATATTCTCCAAAAGATGCACCAGGATCCAACCAAATTAATGGCCGTAAATTGAGGGGGAAAAAAAAAATCTTAGCTGCAGAAGGATTTTCCCCTCTCAGTTTAATATGCAACATACTGTCAACTAATATTTAAAAACTGTACAATATATTTTAATTGCATTGTTACTATTTCTACGTTAATTGCTTTAAAGCATACTCTTTAATATTGCCTTTAAAAGTCATGTCAAATGAGTACGATGGGAAAACATTCTGCAATAAGCATGCATTCTCCCTCTGCTCACAAATGGCTTATAAAATTCAACAGTAACATTTTGGCAATCAGAACTATTTACATAGGAGGCAGATGACTAGGCATGGGAAAGCAGCTTTTGTTCACATCAAAGGACCACATACAAATTCTCACATGGTACTCTCATTTTTAAAAATCCTCATTTTTATTTACAGAGAAAAGAGATTGAGCAACTTGATAAAGACATGAATGGTGAAAAGTACAGTATGTTGAAAGAGGGAGAATGCTGCATTACTTGTATAGCATAAGAAGAAATTGTCTTATTGCATCATATAGGAAAGTGTCTAAGAGTTCAATCTGGGGACATGAAAACATGGCTCCTGCACCATCTGCACTCTGTAAATGTCCTGCAGCATAAAGGAACTTGCTTAGTGATATTTCTTACTTTGACTACCTGGTTACAGCTCTCTCTTATAACCACTGCCTCACATCAATACCCTTTCTCCTTACAGAAACCACCCAGTTTATATAAGGAACCCCCAGTTTATACAAGAAATAAACTTTGGCATAGAAATATTTTTTTAAATGTTTGGGTACAAATATCCCAGCAGGGTATATTGCATTTAAGAAATTAATTCTAAGCAGCTCTCAGCTCTAAAGTTACTGCTTCACACCATGGCAACCTCAACTTGACCAAAGAATTTTTAGGAACCTGCTTTCAGTTACGTGTTGTATCACACAAGTGTTTTTGGTGATGAATAAAAGAACCTGTAACATACAACATACTACCTGATCATACAAATACTGCACATGATACAAAACTTTACTACCTTTTTTTCCCCTCCCTCAATGGCTGCTATGATTTTTTGAGTGAATTTGGTCCTCCTAACTTCAACACGAATTCCATCAATTTCTAAACACCTAAATAATTTTTTCATGGCAGCAGAATGTAGTTTGTTGTGCACAAACTGTGAACCACTGAGGTACATTGGCAATTAGTGAGCAACCACAGTTCAAAAAACTGTGGTATCCCAATAGTATGCTGCTATTTCTGCACATGCATGCACATACACATTATGTAAACACAGGGTGTTTAACCCAGAAACAGGCACTGCAGGTCTTACAGGCTCCATGCTTGCCTTCAGACTGTCCACAGTGTATCTCCAAAATATAAAAGGCTATTTTCCTAGTATAATGATGACTGTGGTCAACATATTCATTCCTTGGCATGGTGGAGTCTAGAGTAACAGCTAGAGTTTTTCTTCTCTGGGGTCAGACAGCTGTCAGAAACAGTCAGAGACCATCTAGAAAATTCCCCCAGGAGTGCAGGATCATCACAAGGCTTCTTCCCTCCTATTTTGACCACTTTCCTCATTATTCCTGTTTTAACACAGTTGCATAGCAATGTGTGTTTAACAAGCACAAATGCAACCACGACACTTCCCATCATAGATGTTTCCCTTTCAGGAGAGGATGACAGGCCCTGTCATATGCCAGATGGTATTTTTATTATTTAACATTCCCTACCATGTGAAATTAAAGAGGCAGACACCATTACTTCCTGCAAGACCACTCATTTTCCTTCCCTAGATCTGGTACAGTCCCTTGTGCTCTTGCAACTAACAAGTCAGAACACATCAGTCCTGGAGAACTGACTTTGAGGGAATGACAGCTCAGACTTCTTGCCCACTGAATTGGCAAATTCCCTGTGGCTGTTGTTTGCCTGGTGTGGATCTTTTCCAGCTATTTAAGCCTAGTGTGAGGCTACTGAACTCCAGACAGTGCAGAGTCTGCCTGATGACAGCAGCTCTAATCACTGACCTGCTGCACACAGCACAAAGCTGCAGCTTATTCACTAACTCATTGGCAATAGTCACTTTTACCCATTATTTTACCAACTGTAAAAAAACCCAAAATAAGTTCAAAATTAACCTACAGCTTTAAATTCCCCGTAGGTGATTGCTTCAGACAATTTGACTTTCTCTGGTCAGGGATGAGTGACTTGTGGATGCGAGAAGCATTTCTAATACTAAACATGTATTCAGAAGTAATTCAACCAAATTGTTTACCAAGGGAAGAAATGTGTTTACTGTACAGTCAATACTACTTGATCTTAGAGAAGAACAGCTTATAAGGAAGGAGATTAAATGACTCATTCAAAGTTGTAATATGCATTTTTTTATATTCCCAGGGAATAAGAATTTCTCCCTTTTTGTGAGGGAAATGCAAAGTTCTGGACATGCTTACTTCTTTCTTTGGTGCTAAATCTTTTGGTTTTAGGTGCAGGCTACTGGTCTGGGAAATGAACTTTCTGCCTTTATTGCATAGATGTAGACTTCTGGAAACAGTCAAATAGTATCTCAGTTCCTGATAAACTAAATCCTCAAAAGTAGACCTTTGTTTCCAGGTATAATTGCAGTAACAAGGTACAACTGTTGCCACAGAATCACTTTTATCTGATAGAAAATGTTGCTTTATATGCAGGTCACTTACTTGCAGAACAGTTTTGACTAGAAAAATCTTTGGAGAAGATGGGATGCTAAACTTGCTTTTTCCATATTGGTGGTAGCTGGAAGTTCCAAGGATTAAGTAGACCATTCCACCTCCTTTTAAGGGACCACATTTATATTCTTCTGCAGGCAGAAGGGATCTGAAATCCAAAGAAGCTTTCCCAAATATTTTAAAGTATTTCACAGTTCCCTTAGCCCTTCCCCTAAAAGCCATGTTACTTCCTGTAACTTACATAGAAAAGCAAAGAGCTGAGTGGTTAAGGAGGTGCAATGTATAGTTTGAACTCAGTTCAGAAGAACAGTGAACTGAACTGAATGGATTGGATAAAAAAGGATATAGCAGCTCCATTTAACATCTCCACAACCATCAAGGGGGAACGATTATCGTAGTCCTTATTTCAGAAGTGTTATTATTTGAGACCTCTGGTTCAAAAGGAAACATTCTAATTTTAATTTTGACAAATAAAAAGCAATACAATTTAAATCTAATTTGATATATGTAAGAAACCTTTCTGGCTGTTGAACTTCAAAGACTGTTAGCACCAATCTAATGCCCTTTACCAGTCTGAGATTGTCCTGCTACTGGTGCACATTAAACAAACTTTTCTTAACCCTCAGCAGTTACTCACCACAAGGAAAGGAGCCTTTCCTCTAGCTGTAATAGAAACCTAAGTTTGCTCCTCTCTTTGCCTGGCCTGCATGGTCAATGCTGCTGTCTTCCAAGACTAGCATTTGAGCAGTCTGGGCTCTTGCAAGTCAGGTTAAGAATTTTTAAGTCCAGACATAAAACCTGATGCAATGTGAAACTTTTCAGTACATTACTGAAAAAAAAAAATAAAATTGGAGATGCATTGCAATTCAGCACTGAAGGATAAGTAGGTTCAAGATTCTTGTTTTCTCTAAAATGTCATAAACCTCTCAAGTTTTGGCATGCTACCCTTTGGTAGTGCAGAGCTGCAGCCTGCTTGCACTGAAGGGTTGCACTGACTTCCACACAGGTGGAATAAGGCACACATGGCAGCAAGAAACATTTTCCAGGCTGAGATAGATAAGATTATGACAAAGCAACCTATATTTTACCTTTTATTAAAGAGTTGTGTGTAACAAATTACAGTTCAAAGGTTCTCCTAAACAGAGAGAAAGGTTTCAAAATGTTAGTATAGTAGTACATTTTGCCATTCTCCTGCTCAGTGAAAACATTTTATGCAAGAGCTAACCAAAATAAAAAACCTGCAGCCAGGAAAACAAGTATTAAATCATGCTGACAGTCTTGTCAATTTTACATATTTTCATTGAAAACAGAGGCACAAGCTACTTATTTCATTCTATTTTAAAATATGTTAGCATGCTAAATAAGAAGCTCAGCTTAATATAAATAAGACATAAATAGTTACTAGGATAGCCTAGCATCATTTATTATTTTTATTGATTTAATTTTTCCCTGCCAGCTACTTCGATCCACATTTCTTCAACAACTTCTTTTCTTAATTTCTTCTTGAGAAGAAACACTTTTTTCTTGGATAATTTCAAGGAGGGATTTGAAAAATCTGCTGACGATCAGATACCAGTACCCCTTATGTGAAAGCCTTTGGTCACTTCTGTCTTCAACAATTAAAAAACAGTGAATACATATATATACATACATATCTGCATGTACATATACATGTCCTTGATCAAGAAATGGAGGTCAAACCCTGCTATTGATTCAGAGCAGGACAGTACTGCTGTGTTCTTGTCCCAACTTTATTTAATAACTGATTTATCTTAGCCTGAAAGCTGGTACTGTGAGTAAATAACAAGTTTCCATAGGGCTACCCCATGCAACAATTCCCCTCAGTTAAATTGTCTTTAACACACCCAAGCCCATTCTCTGTTGCCAAAGAAAATATTAAAAAATCAGATGGGGTAATTTCTTAATGAAGATAAAGTTTTCTTAGCTGTTTAAGTAATGAAGCTCTGCTATTTTCTCCTTATTTTTTTATATTATCTCTATTATAGTGGAAAAAAAAAATTTAAAGGTTGTATCATCCCACTTAGGTCCTCTGAATATACAATAAGCCAAATAACTCATGTTAAATATTAGCTAAGACAGAGTACATGAGTTAGGGGATTGAATTCAAGGTAAGAGAGGCAGATTTTTAACATGAGCTATTATCTCCTCTGCTAGTTTAGCAAAGATTTCTTTCCCTATGTAATGTAGCTATATCTTTTTACTCAGACTCCCAACCAGTAAAGAATACACAAATTAATTCACGTTGGCCAGTTTTGATTTTGGGTTTTTTTTATGTTATTTTTATTTTATTATTAGTTAAGCTTGGACTCTAGCCATGAAACATGACTCCAAGTGGGTTAGCTACCTCTGAAAAAACAAACTTATCCAAAGAGTTCCAAATCAACCAGCAAGTCAGGATCCAGAAGTGGGGTCCAGAGAACAGCGCCCCAACCAAACAGTTCAGAAAAAACATCCACAAGCAATTAGAAAAGAAAACAGAAGGGAAGGTAAGTGCAGAACAACTGTTTTCCAAGTCTATGGAACATATTGATTTCCTACTATCCAAAATTTGATGACTAGTCTAATTCAAGGTAACATAAAAATAATTCTGCTTTCCTGCAGAGCAGCTGACTAGTCCATCCCACTCACACCTCTCCCATTCCCAGGTGTCTGGGACTTGTGCTCACCACAATTTACAACCCAGTTGTGTTGCTGGCCTTCCAGACCAAGTCTAAATTGGGAAGGGATGCTGAGCTCCAAGGAACACCCAGCATAGTGCCAGGGCAGTTACCCCAAATGCACTGACTACTTACAATTCTCCTGAGTGACAGTGGGAGTCTTGGAGTTATCGAGGTCCTGTGACACTTTCTGCAGTGCACAGAAATTCCTTCACTTGTTTCCATTTCCAGCTTCATCTGGAGTATATGAAGGACTTCAGTCATTCTAAGCAGGAATTTGGCCATACTGCTATGGTTATGGTTTTGGAAAATACCTCTCAGGGTTTCCATCCATAGATTAAGCAAAAAAAAAGCTGTTCCTCACATGAAGCAGAGTTGAGCTGAGGAACTCCACTGTGGGATAGCATGAATGCTAAAAGTTTCCAAGTGTTCAAGGGAAAACTGCATGTGTTGATGAGACTGAGATTTACTGAATGTTACCAAATACATAGGAGCTCTGTTGGCTCAGGAAACCTCCAAGCTGGAAATGGGAGTCTGTGAGAGCATTCACAGGGATATTGTGCTCAGTAATTCTGCTCCCTCATTCTCCCCTACATAGGCACCCATTTTCAGTTACCATCAGAAAACACGCTGGCTTGGGTAGGTCTTTGGAATGAAATGAAGGTTCTAAAGTTATTGCTTCCTGTAGACTGGGATTTCTTCACTTGCTATTTTCTCAAGCTATTTCTCACTGCTATTATACACTGTCTCAAGAACTATTTTCCTCACAGAGGCTTCTGCATTGAACTGCTGGATATGAGATGACCATTGCATGTATGATACCAACAGCATATTATCAAAAAAAACCCACCAAAAGACAACAACAACAACAAAACCAAAACAAAAACAAGAAAACAACAACAACAAAAAACGAAACATTGTTTTACAGACCTTTACACAAGTTCCAACCATGAAATAATGAAAAGCAGTACCAGCAAAGCCTACTCCTGATCTCCAACAGTTTGTAAAACACAAAATTAGTAATGTGCTTTTCCAAGCCTGCAGAGAATTCAGCTACCTAATAATGAACAACTGAGCTGCACAATGTCTACCATAACAGCAAGACATGTTCTGCGCAGTACTTTAGTTCATGATGCAATTTTCATTACTATCACTGTACTTCTAAGCATTGAAACTCAGTCTAGTTATCCCTGACAAAATATTAATTTTCCATTCATTTCCCAACAACAATTGTTTATTTCTTTTTTTCCTAATAACATCAGCTGCTTTCAGTAATGTAAATTAGTTACTCTGCACTAGAAAGTAGTGAACAAACTGGCTTTGCTCACAATAGCCTCTCAAGCAGGAACCATTTGCCAGAGATCATAAGATGAACAGCTAATTGCGGCTTTCTAAAATGCCTTTCATATTCTCCACCACAGAAGTAATATTGCTGCTTTATTTATTTATTTTAGCTGACAAGCACTAGCAGAATTGTCCCTGTGGAGGTGAGCTGAGCTTCAATGCAACAATCTGAGCTTTTGCAATCTTAGATTTTGGGTTTTTTTCCTTTGCAGACATTAAAGTGGGCTTTTTAAACTTCAAACTTGCTGTGCAATATTTATCACATTTAATTTATCACACAAGACGAGCATTATGTTTCTGAAGCATTTTGAGATACTAGAATGTTAAATGACATGTTTGCTAAGCAGTAAAGCAAATCTTCCTGGTGGTAGAGGTCAGTTTATTTTAAATGGTTACAGAAATCACAGAGAATAGATGCTTCCATCCATGCTACATGGTCTCTCTTGTTTGAAGCACTATTTCTTTATAGACTTTGCCTAGAGCACCCACCTAAAGCCACAATGACATAACTGACCTCAGAATGTTGCCAAGGATTAGAGAGGCTGCAAAAACTGCTAAGATCAAGAAACTTTGGCTACCTCTGTACTTATTGGACAAAACCCAAGGTGGCATAATACAGAATTTAAATTAGCTTAAAAATAACCTCAGAAAACACATGAAATGTGATTCTCAAGCATGGGATGTTGCTCATGCTGGACCAGTGAAAACTTGTTCTTTGATGACCATGTTATTGACAATTCTAATAACACTACAAGAGAGAAAACACATCATAATTCCACCTCAAGGATACTAAATTTTCCAAAAGAAATTACACAATAATTGTTAATTTTAGTCAAAAGAAAATTTGAAACAGCATCTACAAGAGCAGGGCAATTGTATGCAGCAGGGAGGCTGCATATGATTCAAAACATTACATAAAGATTCTCAATTCACAGCCATTTGAGGGAAAAAGACTCCAAAAGCAGCAATAAGTACAACAGTGTGGCTTAACTTCCAAGGAGGGACAGATATAAGAAGAGACATTAAAAAAAATTTAAAGGTGGAAGATATGGCTAGATGAAGAACACAGCAAAAGGAATTAATTCTGTCAAGTTAAAGGTAAAAGTACATTATATTTTAAAAAAATCTTTTCATTGTCAGCATAAAGTACAACTTACTATAGGAATAAAGACTACTAATAAAAAAAAATCTTTTCAAAATACTGGAAGTCAGGAGCCTGCCAGAAAGTTTCTGAAACCAACAGATCATAAGACATAAACACTTAAGCAGATAAGCCCATTTCAGAAACACTACTGAATTCTTTCCATTTGTGGGCAGCACAGGGAGGTCAGGCGGGTTCACTTGCTAAGCCAGTCTGCCCAAGAAATCAGTGAGTCAAAGCCAAAATGTTGAAGAGGCAACTTTTCCCCAGCTCTGTAACATGAACTGCATAAATTGCCAAGACTCGGGAATGTTCACCCAGGAGATCTAAGGGACCCTGGTATAAAATTTTGCCAGGCTGTTACAGTGCACAGCTTGTCTCATGTAAATCTTCTTCCCTTGCAGAGGGGTGTAGTGGGCAAGTGACTCTCAGAGCTGCAGAATGGATCAAGGGTGTTCTTGCAAACCACAGACCGAAGAATTTATTTGTTCCTTCTGTAAGCCAGTAAAACATTCACTGTGTGTCAGAATCAAAAGACACTTGGATGAATATGATTTAATGAGGAAGAGTCAATAAGCCTTGCAAGCACACCGTTATGCCTAGCAAAGCTATCAGAATGCTTTGAGTATTGATCAGTGTGTTAATAAAGTTACTCAGCATACTAGGATTTTCCTCCAAAGATACTGACAGAGGTTTCTGAATGGCCTTGACAGCCACTGCTCTTCTGTGGACTTTCTGACTTTGCTCTGGGATAAAGCAGTGTCTTGAAAGAATTACTGAGTTCAAATGATAGAAACAAGGGTTTAATTTTCAGATTGGAGTACATTTGAAGAAGGGTACTCCAAAAACCTATACTGGGACCTGCACTACTCAACATTCTCTTAATCTGAAAAGGTTAAACAGGGATAGAAACAGAGCAAGAGATTTTGGCAATCATAAAAATTGAAATCCCCATTCTGGACAGTTAAAACTTAAGCTGAACTATGAAGGATCAGAAGCTTCCCGGTATTTCATAATTAGGTCATTAAATGAAAATAGAATTTATTGTCAATAAAAGTAGAGTGATGCACATGAGGAAAAGCAGTCTTAACTGCTCCTGTGTGGTGATGCTCTGGTTTTTCCATTAGTATTCATATATATATTATCCAAATTTTTCTGCATGTAACAACTAAAATAGCAGATAAACTGTCAGAAAGTAGCTAAAAATACCCACTCTGGTGATAGGAATTGTTTTGACATGAAGAGGTAAGAAAATGTATTCTAGTCAAAACCCATTGTTTACAGGTTACACAGTATGGTTAAGTCAATATTTTCTTTTACTGCTCTCTTTCTCAAAAAGACAACAAAATAATTAGAAAAGGAATAGGAGAGCATTTTGAGGGAAGGATCACGTAATAAATTACAGGGACGGTGTTGTATTGTGGTTTTTTGGGGTTTGTTTTGTTTTATTTTTTGTTTTGTTTTGTTTTGGGGTTTTTTGGTTTTGGTTTTTTTTTAAAATTGTTGGTGTTGTTTTGGTGTTTTGGGTTTTTTTTCAATAACATAGACATTCCTTCCTTCCAGTTATCTGAGGACATTAAGCAAGGGAGAGTAGTTCTGGCAGTCATTTTAGTTCCATGTGTTCAGTTTTCTGGATCCTACACACAGGTATGGCTAGGTGCACAGTCCTGGGTTTGGCAAAATTCTCTTCCAAGGCAAGTTGGGAGATGTCAAGAAAGGAATTTCTCCTTTTCCCTTTTGTTGATGCAGTTTTGTTATTTATCAGATTATTAAGGGCTTTAGGGTGACTGAGCAAACCAAAATATAGGTTTCAGTACAAGGCCTCTCTCTGACACAGTGCATCTTCAAACAAATAAATATGTCCCATCTAAAAAGAGATTAATAGGTTCCAGTGGCATTACATTTAAGTAGGTACTTACAGCATTTTTACACAATACAGGAGTTTGATCATTATAAAAAAAAATCATAGCTAAGTTTGTAACAGCTACTCCCCTGGCTAGGGGAGACAGTCAGAAACGGCAGACTTCCGAAAACATCTCTAAACATCTCTCTGTGGTGGCTGCACTGTTGACTTCCCCAGGACTCAGAGATTTTACTTTTTTTTATGAGGGAAGTAAGGGAATGGATGACTTTATGCATATTAAAAAAAAGACTTTCTGGGTGGTTCTCAGCAGTATCAAAAGCAGTGCATTTCATCAGAGGTCTCCATCTTTTATGCACAAATTACACCTCACAGAGCACAGTGCCAAAAGCAGTTAGCACCATCTCCAAATAAACCAACTCCTGCAACATTTTGGTATAAATAAACAAAGCAGTGCATGATACCAGGCAAAAGAAAAACAAAGAAATCAAAACAAAACAAAAAACAAAATAAAGAAACATAACCTTATCAGAAAATCTTATAAGTCACAAGTGCATAGCCCACAAAAGCTCTAGTTTCCTGAAAGAGCTCAGTATTGCTAATTTGTAAGCATTTTTGGACAAGAAACAAACAAGAAAATACTAAGTAGGGGAAAGGGAACACAATCTTAATTTTGGAAAAACACAGCAGAGAGCTTGCACTTTCCTCAAATAACTTGGCAGCAGGCTTTCTAGCTGTCGACAAGCAACTGGCCTGAGCCACATCACAGCCCAGCCTCATCAAATCCCACTAAGAGGAGTTCCAATCCATGCAATTCTTCTCAGCCCCAAGACAGCCATTTGATCACCATCAAACTTAGCTGAGAAAAATCAGGTTTGTTATGGTCCTCAGAGACTGTTGCAGCCTCATTCCCACCCTGTGACTCTCATACAGGAGCTCAGTGCTCAGAAATTTGAGCAAAATCGCAATATTGGCTGCAAGAACCCAACTCCTTTCTTCTCCCAAGTCTCTTAGCAAGCCCTCATCTCATCCAAGTCCAAAGAGAGCAAATACCTGAGTGACAGGCAGTCCCTCTTCAGATGGGTTTCTGTAAAGCATCACTTTTCCACACCACAAATAGAGCAAGTCAAAGAAGCACCAATGCTTCTAAAGTGAATCTTTTTGTTAGATTTCATTTTGACTTAATCTGCAAATATCCACAAAATAGAGGCCTTTTGCCAGCTCTTCAGCACAGGTTTATCTTCTGTCCAAACCTGATCGCAGCCAGCTCTTGCTTACCACCATGCTCACTGATGGCAAAATAGGGTTACACATCACTCAGCACTCACACCCTTTGCAAAAAGGTATTTCCTGTGCCTTTCACTCAGCCAAAACTCGGGGGGCAATCATACGAAGCAGCAGCAACAATACACCAGGAGCTGCAGTCTTGAATTTGAGACACATTTAAAGTGGAACTATCTGACAGAGGACAAAGCCATCTTTTCCCTTTGCCTTCAACATGCAGTGGGAAGATGGACAAAAAGAAGAAGCTGTCCATTTTCTCCTCAAAGCACACTTTGTATGTAAACCCTGTCTCAGGGTACAGGAGGAGTTTCATGCCTTGCAAAGTTTCACCTCTCTAAGGAAAACAACCTGCAATTTAGATATTCTTTTAAATAAGCATCATATTTGCTCTCCAAATATTTGGAAAGGAAATCTCTCTTTAGAGGTGCTGTATAAGCAAAAACTGTACAAAGTAGAATCTTTTAGCATTTGTTCTGCTTCTGAAAGAAAACTGAGATATTTGTAATTTCAGTTAGAACTGCAAGCATAACCTTTCACTGCTAAGTCAGTTAATTTCTCTGCTGGTGGTGCATCCAGCCTCCCTTTGCAGGAAGATCAGCTGTGCCTGAAAGCTGCAATCCAGAGGCACAATCGCAAACTGAGCTAGTCCACACAAGGAGATATTCCCTTTCCAAAAAATATTACCCAACAGGAATATGGGATATTTGCCCAGGAGAACTTCATAAAGGACAGCAATACAATAGATTTCCTCAGCCCAATTCCAGTGAATGCACCAAAGGGCTCCTGGGAGAGCTGCCACCAGCCTGGAAAGGTGGCACAACCAGCACACTCATTAAACCTGTTCGTAGCTTTGCTGTGTTCCCATCAACATCATGCTGAGCATTTAAAATGTATAGGAAATTAAAACCATGTATTGAATTTTGTTTCCAAGGATAGCAGATCCAATTACTCATCTGTTTTTTACTTCCACAGCTGTTCACTAAGTGTCTAACCAGAGCACAGATGAATGTTAAACTACCAACTCAAACATTTTCCATATGGTACCAAATTATGTCGTTTGGATATTTTAGTTTGAAGTTGTAATATTCGAATATTTTTAGGTCTTTTTAGGAATAGCACACAGGAAATAAAATCTGATTTCCTCAAAAGTCAGGATAAAAACCAGTCTAATAATCACCTGCTTCAACGAATCTGCATAATTAATCATCACTAATGTGTATGAAAACAGAAAAAGTAATGGACTCTCAGAAGTCTCCTCTATGTTGCCTGCTGCTATCAAATATATAAAAACACCATTACCATATTGAGATTGCAAGATCTCTGTATTCTCTCATGCCTAAGTCTGTTTAAACAAATTTTTTTCTGAATTTTTCACTTTTACGTATTGAGGTGGATTTCTTTTCTGAAAAGTCTGAGAAAACTTCTTTCAGCTGTTTCATAAATGTGGGAGTTAAAATCCTGTTTAAAAAAACTTCCAGTAACAACCACAAAACAAACGGATCCCCCTCACCAAAACAAAACAAAACAAACCCACCTTCAGCCACCCACCAAAATCCTCCTTTTAAATGGCAATGGAAAAAGCAGCAGCAGCAGCATCAACAATTGAAATATCTCACATATTAGTTTAATTTTATGGTAGACTTTTGACAAGTTTGCTGTGCTGGACCTCACACATAGGATAATGTCTCAGAGAATCGGCTGTTTGGGGATACGAAAATAGGAAATTCTTTTGGCAGCATAAAACATGCTGCAGGAGCAAGCTGGGAGGGAAACAGGTTGGCTGTGGAGCCACTGAACTAACAGAAATCCACCAAGATTAGTCTGTTCACTGTATTAAGAAAGCAAGAGGTGAGATGAGCTGCCTTCTTTTGTCCTGATGAGGTGGCTGCCAGAGGATACTGAAAATGGCTTCTATTAGCTTGGCTTTATCTAAATCTACAGGAGCCAGACTTTCACAGGGCAGAAAGCTGGAGGAGGACAAATTCTTCCTTGGAATATACCAAGGAGATCCCCCAGCAACACTACACGCACAGGGTCAGGTCAAAGATCCCTCTAATCTGCTGCTTTTCCCCTGCAGCAGCTGAGATGCCTAGAGAAAGTAGCACAAGTATACAATAATATTTCCCAAGTGTATCCTCCCAGCTCTGAACTTTCTCAGCCAGAGACTGTATCTATTGTTCAGGAGCCTTTTGTGGAATTTTTTCTTCCATTGACTTGTGTAATAAAGGTTTTAAACATTTGGCCTTCAAAACATCCTGCAGCAAGGCATGCCATCATTTAATTATGTTTCTATGGAAAAAAGAGTAAGGGGGGTTTTGTTTGTCTTTAACTTGTCAGCTGGTTATTTCATTGTGTACTTATAGACCCTGTGTCATGAGAAATACTGAATATGCCTTCACTAGTCACCTTTTCCATGTCTCTGAGTTTATAAACTGCCATGGTATCCCTTTCCGACCCTCTACTTCACATCATATCTTCCAAGTTTAAGGAATATCACCATTTCCTACATCCTCACAGAAATTTCTAAACACTATGAAAAGTCTAAAACTGCTCAGACTAAGTGAGACAAGAACAAACAACAAAGATGCTTCCTCTTTTATTTTCCTAGTATTCTTCCTAATTTTATTTTTCTGCCTTTTATGTTATTGCCAACTACTGTGGAAAACTAGTGCTTTCCTCCTAGCTCCATCTCTGGGAGGAATTTTGAGTGTGTATTTTGGGGTTTTTTGCTTGTTTTGGTTTTATGTTTTTGTTTGGTTAGGGTTTTTAAGAAGTTATAGTACTCTTGCATAAGCCAGATGGAGAATTATCTCCTTAATTACTGAGACCTTACAAAAACATCACAGATGGGAGACATAGCTTCTTTGTGTGAATATCTCCTCTTCAGCATATCTTCATGACTACTAATTCTATTGCTTATTATAATTGCTTAATAGTTTTCTCCTGTAGAAAGTCATCCTTACCCAACTTAATCTTGCCAGATTCCCTTAAGAATCAGCATCAATTTGTCATCTGTTTTTCCTTTGGCAACAAAGCTAATTTAACTCCTATATTATGCACCACAGTTAGCTCAGTAATTTCTGTTTGACTATCTTCAAAGCACCCAGGCTACACTATTCAGCTTTGACAATTTCTTACTACTGATTTTTATGGGTTTGTTCCAAAAGCTTCTTCTGACATCATAATACCTCTCTGAGAAATAGTTCAAGTCAGTTAGACCAAGTCACACCAGCACACACTCATGAGCAAATAGATTTTGCCCCACAGAAACAGAACCTCAGGAAGGGCTGGGTGCCACAATAATGTATTATGCAATTAGAACACAACAGTTACCTTAGAAGTGTAAATGCCAAATTGGGAAAGACTCAGAGACCCATACCTTCACCCACACCAACATTAATGTTGACACAATTTATAACTCACCACAGGAAATTTCCAAACTGACTGGCAAATCTTTTTGTTAGTTCTGTGTGCTATAAAAGTCTGAAGACTAAACATTGCATTTAAGCAATACCTCCTAGGATCACATTACTTGAGGCTAGAGAGAGTACAGAACGTCAAGACTGAATGAATACCTTCCAAGGATAAGCAAACAACAAAGTACTTTGTCCTCAGGGGCCTTTCTGTTTTGTAAAAGACTGCTAGCAAAACCAAAAACCACATATTTTCAGGTTTAGGTTTATGTATGTAAGTCTTATAATATGAAAGCAAAGCTTCTTGAGGTTATATAATGAAGGTTATTTGAGAAAAAGGAAAAAAAATATAATAAATTGAGCTGTTCCCAAAGGCACCTTTCTTTTCTTTGGCCTCATTTTTTCCACTTCCCCCTACTTCACATTCAAGTTCCTTCTGCTTATAATAATCCCATCTCAAGATTGTTTCTTTAGTTTAGTTGTAAGTTTTGGTTAGAAAGAAACAGCTCAAACAGAGCAACAATTATGCTTATTGCAGGGTCTTAATTAATGAAGTGTTCCTGTTACAGCTCCTGCCTTCCAAAAAGATCCTTCAGCTTCACACTCCAGCTTGGTGTTGTTGCTGCCATTTAGCTGAGGTTTTCAACACTATTAAAAGTGCTGCCTTGGTTAGTTACTCTGAGAGCTACCACACCTTTGCTGGACAGGCATGAGACAAAAACAGTAAGGACAGCCTAGCTAACAGACCATACTTAATTACCTAGAAGCCAAAAAGATAAATGGGATTCATCCCTTAATCTGCATACTTGTTCTCCTGACATCATAGGGTCCCTGCACAAAGCAAAACCCCTCTCAACCCCTCTACCTGACCCCACAGCCTGCGATGCCTGGTGCTTTAGAGGCAGGAAAGAATGAGCAGCACTGAATAATCCCTTCTTAATATATCACCTTAAGGATCACAAGCAGAAAAGCAAAACGTAAATCCCCAAAAAAACAACCCCAAAACTATCTCCATATGTAGAAAACCACATAATTTCACTAAATCTTAAAGTCTGAACCCTGCTGAGAATGACTTTTCCCATGGGTGAAATGACATTTATTTGCTCACAGGGGAGACTAAAAAAGGAGGATTTCACATCCTCTGACTTATTTTGTCAGGTTGAATTTGATCTTACCCATATCATCTGTTCAGTCAGTGAACACCGAGAGCTCCAAGGGAAAGGAAACTGGACACTTCATGAGAAGAAATAAGATCTTTTGAACATGAATATCACTGACTATCCCCTTTTATCAGGCGTGTGCATGAGGTAAAAGTGTTTACCATCCTCAGCCTGATGCAGTTTCTATCTACATTGCTTCTGCTGAAGGGGCACCATTCCTTCCTTAACTCATACACTCCCTCAGTCTTTCCCAGTGGGTTTCTAAAACCCAGGGCCCCAAATAAATTGCTTCATAGGAGGTTTCACAAAACCCAGAGCTAAAGCTACAACAACTTGGCAGTATCCAACATCCCACCTGCAAGCCAAATCCCTCTCCTCCATCAGCAGGGCTGTAAAAGACAAAAATGGGGAGTATAGAGTGCAACAACCAAAGCAGGCTTGATCCTTCTTGACCCCAGGCCTGGAGGCTCAAATTTGACTCTGAGGATTATAACACAAAGAGTTGCCAGCTTACAGCTCTGCAGGGACCAGCTGGCACTGAATGTGATCAGGTCATTGTTTCAGTGATCTGCATTCCCATAACACAGACAATGCATGCCCCTCTCCCTTCCTTGGGAAATCGGTGGTCAGGTCAGGATCTGAGCAAGAGAGAGAAAACTTGAAATATCTTTCTATTCCTACCTGTAGATAATAAAAAACCAGAACAAAACCCACAAACAAACAAACAAACAAACAAACAAACCCCCATATCTCCCAGCTCCTTTCATTAGCACTGATACACAGACCTTTAAACATGTGTGCTCAATTCCTGCTGAAATCTTTACATATAAGACAATTAAATATCACCAATCCAATCTTGATTAATTTAGGTGATCTATATTTTTTCTTTAGATATTTAAACAAGTCTCTGAGTCATAATACAATAGAATAAAGAAAGGAAAACACATTTGCAGAGATATCTCAATGACAAAAGGCAGCAGAAATTAACAATCCTAAAAGCAGCATTCATGCCAATGAAATAAGATAGCACTGCCTCTGCACACATTTAACACTTTGTTCTTATCCACTCTGAAAGATAAAGCTACTGAGGTTTTTGAATTATTTTTGCTCACACTTTCTACTCAGCTAAGAAAGTCAGATACATATGAGCCACAAGAATCTTTGAATTCCAGCCAAAAATATACAGCAGGTACAGTTTTGTCTCAGGAAACACAAATTGTACCACACAGACTGGAGGGATATAGAGTCAATAGATACATAGTCTACTTTGGGACTGCATGATTAGGCCATGTGGGTCGTTACTAAGAATAAAATGAAGGGAATGATTTTGCACAATCAGAGAAGAAGAAGAAGAAATGGTAGAGCCTTAAGTAGGTTTAACAGACTGGAATTCAAATTTAGAGTGCTTTGGGATTAAACTAGGGTTTGAAGATGAGAAATTCATTTATAAGATCTGATAGGACTGAAGAAAATGCATGTTAGTGTTCCCTGGGCCTAGAGAGAGCAAAGCAGCAGGCAACAAGAAGTGAGTCACTCTCTCAACATTATCTTTACATTTAACAGCCCTGCTCTTTCAATATCACTTACTTATAGAAAACACTGGAGACATCTTAAGAGCATATGGGGCATCCACAGCAATGTTCCTGCCAAGTCAGCCAGGTCCTTTCACTGTGTGTGCAGCGAGCCCTATGTGCCCCAGGGAGCACTGGATGTCTGAAGTGCCTGCTCTGCTTCTCATGCACAGTGAGCCCACCCTGAAGACCAGGCAGACTTGGTCTTTGTGAGGGCATGCAACCATTGGAGCCACTCTCATCAGACCCAGCAAATGTAATTCTTCAGGTCTGCTGCACATGAGCACAGCAATTTCACACAGACCAGCTTTGGGGCAAGTTTAGAACTATTAAACCAGTACACCAGGGACCTACGGCATAACCCTTAAGTAGGTTACTACTAGTAAATACACATCTTTGAGGAGCCCTTCCCCAGTTCTGCTCTGCGCTTAAAGGCACAGTCAGTGCATTCTGCTTGTTTGGCACCACTTATACCCACAGAACAATGAACTGTTAGAATCACTCAGAGTTTGGAGAGGTCATGGACACCTAAATGGAGACCACTGCTCACCGAGAGCTTCCTCGGAGGCTCACACAGAGCCTTTTGCAGCATGCCGTGGTTTGCAGTTGTGCCAGGAACCACCAAGCACTTGCAAACAGACCCAGACACATGGAAATTGTGCCCGAGGGCAGACCTTAGCAGCACTTATTGCTGTGGTAGTATAAGAAAGACAAAACTTTCTAAAAATTACCTGAACAGCAATTTCAGAGCCTTTGCATTATCAAAATTCTTTAAATTCTGTCCTTATGTAGCCCTGAAGGTTTTGAGTGCAGTGATATAAGCTTCCTTTATGGCAAAGATAGATACCCAAGCCCTTTATTTACCTGCACAGGTGACACACAAGCCCAAACAATCCTTCATCACTTTTAAACCATTATTTCAGTCATACTGAGGACAGTAAGTTTCAGCTACCCCTTATGCCTTGCACCTCTTGAACAGACCCCTTTCCAAAAGTGGCACATAACAGGAAACCACATCACTATCTTGAAGGCAAGTGGCTAGAAAGGAACTGAACAGTTTAGATAACCTTCATAATATAGGCAAGCTAAAAATCAATTCTTAATTTGAGCAATACTCTTCCCATCTCTAAGGATCTCTGTCTATAAGCCATTTATCCACAGACCTACCATGGGGCTAAATTCCAGCAGTGTCACAACCTGCTTTCACTACAAGTGTGACCAGATTCTTTTCTTCCCATGACCTGTGTTTGGTTGCACCTGTCTTTCTGTACACCTGTGAAAGGCCAACCAGTTTAGAAGTCATAGTTTACTCACATCATTATTCATTTGCAAAGCCAGTAACAGCTTGCAAGCCTCTAGCTGATCTGAGCAGTGTTTGCATACACCATTTTCTTCTCATGGAGATACAATTTTACTGCCTCACGTCTGCTGAACCTGCAGTCTTTCTGGGAGTGACTCAAAATATTATCATGCTGTGTTTCCATGCATATCAGCCCAAGGCTTTCAGCTACTAAGTTCTGCTCACTTTAGCTGTACAACAGGATGAATAAATATCTCTTTTGACTTTTGCAGAAAAAAAGGATACAAACTGCATTAGCAGAGAATAATCCCTTCAAAGTCTAAGTGTGATTGTCACACTATGATTATGCAATACATTTGAGCAGTTTACAACATCAGTTATGCAATATCTTACAATTTTGTAAATATTTTTAAAAGCTTTTTTTTTTTTTTGTAAGCAATTATTTTTCCCCTAGGTAAGGTATGTGTTTAAAGCAAAGGAAGAAAATGATGGTTGATTCCTGACAGAACATCTAGCACAGTATCTCAAGGAATGTCCTAGAATAGAGGAATACAGAAAGGAATAAAATCAAGAGAGCACAGGACAATGCTTGCACAGAATAGTCTCTCAGCACCCTGACATATGTTGTTCAGCGCCTTGTTCAGCAAGAGATACAATGGTCAGCTTGATAATTTCAAACCCTAATAAAGCTGTGATTACAAGAATAAAACCAGAGAATGTGCCTCTAGGAAAGTGGGATTGTGCCCAAAAATGAGGCAGTACCTAAAAACGAGAGAAAACTATGAATATAAGTCAGGTGGAGCACCAAGACCTGCATAGGATGGGTAGTTCCCAGACTGCAAAGTCCTGATGGCAGATCCCACTTGAGAGAAAAAAAAAAAAAAATAAATGACCACCCGGACTGTGCTGCCATTGCACAGAAAAGCATTGGGAACAGGAGGTGACAACAGCAGCAGACTATTTAGAGGACCATGTCTAGCACACCTTGATGCCAGTTTATACCTGCATGAAAAGCAGCTCCCTGCCTGCAGGGACTCGAGGGGTGGCACCATGCTCTCTCAGAGGCAAGGGCAGTACAGAGTATTCCTTTTACCTCTACAGACTGCTCTGGTGCCATGGCAACATGAAAAACAAATGAAAAGCAAGATAATAGGAACTGTTAGCAAAATTTGCCATTTTCATAACTTCTGATTTTAAAAATGGCTTTGAGAATTTTTTTTTTTTTTGCAAATTTCTGCATTTTTTGGAGCCTCTTCGATCAGTAATTTATTAGACTTTGAGATCTGAACTCGCCTTCACATCACTTTTCACAGGCAGGTTCCCAGGTTATAGTTATGATTTGGCAGGTTTTTTTCCTGGCAACTTTTCCCATACTTTTATAAAAGCAGTGCCCAAAGCCCAATCCACTGGTGATAAGAGTTCTTTGCAATTTTTTCCCTCAAATTCCAGGTGGCAGCTGCTGCCATGAGACAGAAAGTCTCACAAAAGCTTGGGAAGAAAGGCAACAGGAAGGACCCATTAGTATACACCATAACTTCCAAGGAACAGACACTTAAAAATAAAACCATACATTTCTTTCCACCTCCAGTTTGCCATGTTCTCTGCTCATTGGGCTCCAGAAGACTTTTGCCTGTAACACCTCCCAAAGCCAGTATGTAATAGGACTCACGAAACCTGTGCTCTGGGACAGAGCCAGTGTTCTCACAGATGTTGATGTTTCATGGGAAACATCAGAAGGAAGCAGCATACTGAAATTGCCACCCTGGTTCTCAGATCACCCTGTCTGCTCTTTGATGGAGCCTTCCCTGCTGTCAGAGGTTTTGTTCTTGCACCACAGGACCACACACATGTGGAGAAGTGAACACATGTGTACAAATGCATATATGGAGGATATATCTGAAATCCAACTGTAGCACCTTTTGATAACCTTTCTGCTTAGAACATTTAATTGTCTTTTGAAGAGTTTTACAATATTTATCCACAAATCTTCTGCCCAGGTTTAGTGACAATAGCAGGGAATGCCAGTGAAAGGAAACTTATCAATGAGCTTACACACTTTTCTGACTTTGCAGGGAAAAAAGAACAACCAAACAATCAAAAACCACAAACAAACAAACAAACAAACAAACAAACAAACAACAAAAAAAAACCAAACTGTGAAAAGAACCAACTAAACCACAAAAAATCCTCCACATTAAGGTATGTCTTCAGATTCCGAAAGCTGGACCTAGCCTAGTGCATTTGTGGCAGCAGGGTAATTGTTCCTATGTTGTGACATCTGTGAGTCTGCCTCCTGCTCCCTACTTCACTACACTTCACTTCACTTCACTTCACTTCACTTCACTTCACTTCACTTCACTTCACTTCACTTCACTTTCACCTTCACTACTCAGCTGGAGCAAACCTCAGAGATGTGAGCACACCACCATGGGAGGTTTTAGCCAAAACAAGGACTGAAGCAGTGAGCCACATAGCTCAGAAGCATAAGCTCTTGCTGCAGAAACACCAGGCCATCCCATCCTCTGTGAGCTGGGCACACAGCACACAGCCCACCCACACACTGCTCCTGGCTCACCCAGCAGTACGCCGGACTAACGACTGAAGGCAGCGTTCCAATGCGGGGACTCATCTCGGCTTTCAAACCCTGCCTTTGCAGCAAAAAAGAGCTCATTGCCATGCAAGGCATCAGAAACTTCCCGCTACCCTGGGCAAACCGGCACAATTGAATTTCTGTGATGTTCTAGACCTGACCCACTTTTAACAAGCTCCCAGAGTGACCACTTTCAACCCTTCAAGCAACTCACATATGGAGGGCAGATTTTCCTGATGTGTCACAGGCATCTACAGACAAACCTCCTTAAAACTGAGCAGGACTGTGGATTGGAAAAGCTCTTGTCCCACAGAGACCAGTTATTACATGCTAAGGTACCACAATAGATCTCACCATACTGACAAATTCCTTCACTAGAAGAGCCTGACAGCTTTCTCACTGCAAAAAATATTCCAGGTCACATAAAATAAAACTACTCTAAAAATTGCAAACATGAGCTAGAGAAAAGAATCAAAACCACACCTTCCAGTCACAGAAGCAGTACTTAAAGTAACATCTTCCCGCTTTCCACCTTCTGACAGCAAAGAGGAGAGCTGTAGGAAAGGAACGCAAACTCCTGAGGGCACTAATAAGCTTTATTACCCTGATTGGCCTCACCTACACCTGTCTTCATGGCCCAGGATCTCCTTTGCAGCCTAGGTTTGGCACACCAGCCCCAGAACACACTGCAAGGACAAGTCCCACAAGCCCCCCAGTTGGCCTGGGCTGTCCCAGGACCTGAGCCCAGCAGCCACAGCCTGCCCCAGAGCTGTGCAAGGATTGGAGGTCCAAGCCAGCGATGCACCGGGTGGTCCCAGGGTCCTGGAAAGAGAAAAGCAGCTGAAAAGAGGAAAAAAGTAAAGGCTTTCATCTTTTGATATTGTCTCTGAGCCATGTGCTTCACTTAAATTCTCTGCTGAGATCAATCTCATTAAAATTCCCCTTTGACTATCTTGTTATTCTAAGCTTCTCTTGAATTGAAAAATAATAACTAAATTCTGTGCAGTCTCAGTGATGCAACCATAATGACTTGTCCAACTGGGTTTGCACTTCTGTTAAGACAGGAATATTGGTCTCAGAGTGCTACCAGGTAAATGCATTTCATGAGCTTTGATACCTCTGGAGTGCCATGGGATTGGAGACAGTCCATGGCCTGGAGGTTCATAAGGCAAATCCTGTTTGCTTACTCACTGAATTGATGTGAATTATATACAGTGCAAGCTGCTGCACTGCTGCTTTTCTCTTGTTGATATTTGTTTAGAGATAAACCCTGGAACAGCTGATTATGCTGGCTCCTGCACTGTCTGTCAACCAGCAACCAAGGAAAGCAGTGCATTCATTTACATATGCAAAAACAGAACAATTACACGTTTCTCTTCAAATATCAGCACAACCTAATATACAGAGAAATTAAAGCTCAATGGCTAGGCATTAAACTGCAACAAATCTGAGGTAGCAGATACCAAATACCAATTACTGTGCAGAATTCATGTACACCGGGAATGATTAGGCACCTGCTACTTCCACCAAGGCTAAAACTATGTATTACTTTCCTCAAAGGCAGTCATATGCAAAATATCCAAACTCATGAGCTCTGGCCCATCTCAGTATCTCAGTGGATGGTTTGTGTCAGGTACAGAGCTGTTACATGACCCTGTTTGTTTAACCACCACACTAGGCATTCTTCTCTCCCTGGTATGTTATATTGTGCAGCCAGACTCTACAGGAATGCAACAATCTTCTTTAAATATGCTTGTGAAGCTTCTATTCAGTCTCTGCAACACCTGCCATGCAGTGTTTCAGCTGTTTGCTGCATGAATCAGATTGGATGGGGGAGAAGGGAACCAGCATTCTGAGATGTTACTACACCACTATTAGCTGCCCCATTAGCTAACTGGTAAAAACTGTAGAGATGCAGCTAAAATTCAAGCTTTCTTATAGGTTATACCCAGTATTTCCATCCTTACTGACTCTGAAAGGAATTTTATTTTGGAAAATGAGCAGAGAATGTTGTGAGTTGTCCTAAGCTGATCCAAAAGCCTATGCTTATGGGTTTGTGATTTTACCCCTGACATTCTGCCCTCTGCACCTTCCCCAGTACTAGCAGCTACTAAGAAAAAGACAGAACATATTCTCATTAAAATGTAAGGTCTGTTTCCAGTTAAGGGTGTAGTAAAATAACATGTCATTTATAAAATCAGATGGAAAAACCCAAAGAACAATTTAAAGACAGGCTGGTTTCTTCTCAGAAAAAGAAATGTCAGCCTAACTCCACTTTTTCTTCTATGCTTAGGACAGACTGAAAAGAGGTCAGATGGTCCTTTCTCTCTCATGAGCTGAATGTTTCCCTAATTCTTGCACTGTGAAAGTCTTTTGCAGCTAGCAGCACCTTTAACAAGCACATTGAAGCAGTTAGTGAGATACAATAATTGCTTTCAGGTTTGTTTTTTTTTTTTTAAATATTAACACAGTTGCCAAAGACCTACCTATTATCCACTGCCTGCCTGACTCATGACACCCAAACCACATCCCAGATTACTTTGTCTCAGCTCTCTGTTTACCTCCTCTCCCAGCCTGCAGGCTCTGGTGAATTGAGTTGCTTGTTTTGCCTCCTTTAGCAGCTGGTAAACGGAGGCCCCACTTTGACAGATTCCTGTGAATAACTGCTTTTAGTCAAAAAGATTGCATACAAATTTAAGTAAGTTGATGTTTCCTCCCCAAAAATTAAATCAACATGGCTTTTACTTGAAAAACAGTTCTTTCAACAAAGCATTTGCTTTCCTAAACAGCAAAAGGAATGATAGGATATTTAATTCCCTGATTAAATCCAAGAAGCAATGGATCCGGACTGCTTTCTACCTATGACATGAGAAAAATCCACATCTGTTATGGGAGCACTATGGCTGCCAGGCTACAGGATAAACAAATTTCAGTGTCTTGATATTCTTGGTACAATTTTGTACCAGTTATAGTCAGAGCAGCCTATATAGCAGAAATTTGATATATTCTTGCCTCTGTCTATTCACTAACCACCATACTAGGGAGTATTTGTAATTTCTTTCTCTCTGGCTCAGGAAATACATATTTTATACTGTAGGGATGCAGTCCAGTGGGACATACTGTGGAAGTACTGCCCTTACTTCCTAACATACTCAAAAGTAATGGCAATTCAGTGGGAATGTATTAACCAGCTCCACCCAAGCATGGTCTGAAACTGTATGAGGGATTCCCAGTTTCTGGGCAAATGCATTAACCCCTGAGTTTTGTAAAAGAGAAAAATGAAATGAATTCACTCCCAGAAAAAAAAAAAAAAAAAAAAAAAAAAAAAAAAAAAAAAAAAAAAACCCCAGGGAAACAATTTTAAAAAATTTNAAAGTCCCAGGAGTAACTATTCAGAAAATTTGACCTGAATTCATGAATAGTTTGGGATGACCTAAATACCATTTTCCCAACAAACTTACTATTCACCAGATTTTTTTCCTTCAGACTTTGCAGGCTCATTTGAGGTCCCTCACTATAGGCATATAGAAAACAAACAAGATTTTATTTGTATACAGCTTGGATAGAAAAGAATTCACTATGGGATTCCTTAGTCCTCACTTAAAAATCTGCAGTCTGGTACTCTAGAGTGACCATCACCAGAAAATTGTCACAGTGAGGAACGCAGCAGACAAAATTGTCACAGTCATCCTCAAGAATGACATTCTCCCAAGTTAAAGGTTGCAAAACGCCTGACAGAATTGCCCTTTTCATAAGCCACTGGAAATATTAAAAATCCTGAGAAAAGTGGATTACATGCTATCAATATCAGATACAAAGCAAAATGAAAAGGCAGATAATTAGAGGTTTCACAAATACCAACAAGGCAAAGGTAGAGCAGACCTTAGCCAGAGGGGAGGAAATGCTTTCTGATCACCCTGTGATTGAGACCGCAGCTGTGGTCACCACCACCACCACCACAAAGGACTGACCGTGTCCCTCTGGCCCCTCCGTGGGCACAGCCACCAGGCAGTCCAGTCCTGGGAACAGGAGTCCACTGACTCCTTTCACAATAATTTTGTACTCTTCGCAAGGGCCTCCTCATCAAAGGATGAGGAGATGACAGAGCCATTTGTATTAAAGATGAAGCAAAAATAAAGCACTCATTGGGTAAGCTTGGCACATTCTCACCAGCCTGCTCAGTGCTGGGACATGATGCTTTCAGCTAATGGGGCCTGACAGGCTGAACCACCAGAGACATTAGTCAGACCAGAATGTGTAATTAAACCATAAAGTGTATTCTGTCACAGCTACTGGGGACTAATCACAGGCCTTGGGGGATGAAGGAGCATATTGCTGTGAGCAGCAGCACCTGAGAGGTGTGATTAAGGAGGAAATCACACGGTTTGTTATTCCCCTGGTCAGCCCCCAGGGAGATCCCTGCCCTTGTCCTTTACCATCACCTTGAACCACCACTGCTCCCAGGTTCCCACATGGCATTTGGCCTCAGTGGGAGGCACAGGGCATCTATGGGACTCAAAGAGCACAAGCTTGGGGTGCAACTCACAGAATTCATTCAGAGATCCTCTGTGGGGCTGCTATGGAACTACAGAAGCACTGGCTTGGGCTGTGCCCCAAGAGACCTCTCAGAGATGCCCATGAGGGCTATGAGCCCTCTGCAGCCCTAGGAGTCCCTCACAAGCTGCACTTGCTGCCCTTGCTTAGAGGCAGGAATTCTCCTCATTTTAAGGCTTTTATCACCTGACAGTTTCTTCTGAGTCAATTAAGAGATTTTTTCAATACCTTCCAGTTGCTCCATACACATGAGCTAAACAGCTGGAAGACTGTCCAGAAACACTGTGTGAAGGCAATTCTGTGGCCATGGTTCATGTCTTCCCCATTTCTGCAACAGTCTTCTTCACCCCTAACAGTCTCAACCCCCACAGCAGGTCGAAGGGGAGTTGGGGCACTCCAGGTCCCAGCTTGCCCCCTGTGGGTTAGAGCTCTGTGTCAGGGCACAGTGGGAAGAAAAATGCAAAACAAGCATCTGTGAATGGCAGGTTAAAAACAAGCTGCAGGTTACCCTGCCTCAGGGACAACTGTGACTGAAGGTGAGAAATCTGGTGTGAATTGAACCAAAAACCCAACAGATTCAGCCTGAGGACACCCCATTGAAATGCCTGAAGACCTAGAGGATCCTGGGCCACTGGAGCTCTTTTAAAGCCATTTATAGGGGAGCCCTACCCATACAAGGAACCAAGAGCAAACCTGTACCTTTACTAGGTTGAGAAGAAATATGGAAAGCTAAAGGAACAGGATTTATTTTAATACTTTATTTCTATTTCTACTATGGTATACAGAAAGTGACCCACGGTGCTAAGGAGGGCAGGGGAGCCCACGGAAACTGCAGTACTGAAGGAAGATGCTGGATCAAAGCTAATGGACCAAATGGTATGTGTGAGGTTGAGCTGTCCGAACAAATTTTCAGAGCTTCTTTTTTAAACGTTCACCAAAGAAACCCATTATCTATGCCAGCTGTTTTTACAGCTCCAGCATTCCCTGTTCAGCTCTGGGCTTTAAGATGAACATCCCATGGAAGCATGGGGAGAGAGGCAATTTCAGCCAATTTTCAGTAATCAGGGCAATGTTCATGTACTGCTAACCTCACAATGCTTGGCATACTTATGAAGCCATTAATTTCCACACACAGAATATATCACCACTGATGAATCTTGTGAAAATATTAGGGGTAAAAAAGGCTGAGGGCTGTAGCTGAGGTTAGAGCAGGGCACTGTTTTCATTGTGTCATGGCTCAGTTGGTAGCTTGCAGCCCAGGCTTTCCCTAGGGCTTGGTAGCACAGTCACTTTTATGGACCCATGCTTAAATGGAACAGTTTGGCCTTCAGATGCAACAATAGCTTACGTGCAGGACTCCCTAAAAGCACAAGTCCCTGGAGAGGAACACGAGGATGTCTACAGGAATGAGCTGGCTGTGGCCCGAACTGGCAGAACAGATTCATGTAATCCCTTACAGACCAAATAGAGGAGTTAATAATTTTCCAGGCAGTGCTTCAAATTGGATCACTAGGGATATCTGTGAGGATTCCAAAAGAAATGTTCCTGATGGCCATTAATGTGTTCCCAGTGACGTACAAGATGCACACACACACCAACAAAGCAGAAGTTAGCCTGGAAAAAACCCGGCTTGTGTGAAAAGGTGCACTTACAGTAAATTTCATTGCAAGGCACTCATTTATTTCCAGCACAAATAATGACTCCCACTGCCCTTCCACGTGTGCTCCCAGCAAGGGGTGAGGGAGCGGGATGCAGGGCATGTGCACAGCCCAACTTCAACCCTTGAAAACTCCAAGGGGCCACGCTCTATTTCCATAATACTTTTTACATGCGTATTTTTATGGGTCTCTTGATGACAATCTAAATCCTGCCTGTTCTTCAATAAACCATTAATCTTCCAGATAGAGTTCAGGGAAGTTGCTGTGTAGCAATAAAATGCCTGTTTCCAGAGCCCAGGGGGAACAAAAAGGGAAAAAAACAAAGTGAAAGGGAGAGACATTGTTTCTGAAAGACAAATTTCTGGCTTGCAGGGGTTGGGGGGGCATGTAGGGTTATCTCCCCAAATACTGCCTGGAACCTGTCCCTCCCCTCACCCCACCCTGATGCTATTTTGAGTGTAACATTTGCCACCAAGTCCACCCTCCAACTCACTATCAGCATAAGAAAAGGACTGGTGACCCCAATACCTCTGACCTTCATGGCCCAGAAGCCTTTTGTGAATGGTGCCAGCTGGGGCTGTGCTTTTCTGAGCAGATACCAGCTGGGGAGTGCCAGTGATCATCCCTGCCCCTGCTAGGCCTGCCTTGGAGGTGGGTAGGGAGAGGGGTCCATCATTCCCCACCAGCCAACAACTTCAGCAGCTACCTCTCATCACCCAGTTTACAGACTCACTGCTGTTTTTGCAGAATGAAGCATAAAATGTCTACTCTTCATCTTTGAACGGCTTCCTCTGGTGTGCTGTGGGAACTAGCCTCACAGAGCCAGTGGCACAAAAACCATCAAGTCCCCACAGCAAGGCTGGTCAGTCCTGTCCTGGGTTTGCATTTGAACTGGTGATCCACAGTAGAAGATAAAAATTCTGTGCCCCACTTTAACCCAGGATAAATGAACACAATCTCTTGTGCTTCCAGGCCCCTATAAAATTGATGGTAACCATATGTCAGTGTGCGTAACTGGTAGGAAAGCACGTACTGCGCTACTCAAAAGAGATGGTTGCAGGCAGCATTAAAGAGTGCCAAGGAATAGAAAAAAATCAGGTCCAACATGACTTAACTTCCTTAAGGTATGTCTTTTATGCAGTAAAGAAAAAGAAGGCGAGGATAGGCTGGAAAAATAATTTCCCTGGTGACGGTCCTGTAGAAATATGAAAGAAAAGGGAGAAAAAATAAGCATATCAAGAACCCACATACAGATATAAATAAAATTATTGGACTCTCCCAGTTCAAACTGACACAGCGCTCAACAGAAAAATGAGGGAAAATTCACTGTCTGTCTAGACATCATAAATAAATAAATAAAAGGACTCATAGAGTCTAGTACTATTACTCTCAACTAGGCTTTTTGATATTTCCCTGGCATATGTGTATCTCACAAATATTCCTATACAGGACACTTTTAGTCCCTAAGCTCTATCTATTCTATATTAATGTTTTGTACTCTTCTTTCCACATGAATATAATGTTCTTGTTGTTCCTGATGATAGTACTTCACAAGTAAAGGTCATGCAAGATAAGTTGTGGAAAAATTCTTTTTACTGACAGAAGAAATCCTGGGATCTATTGAATGTTTTTAATGAGTTTTATTACAAAACCAATGCATAATGCACTGTGTAAATGTCTACACAAACAGTAAGTAAAGTAACTATAGATCACCTGAAGGAATAAAAGCCTTTAGAGTAGCCACCTCTAAGGCATTTTTCTTGCCACTGCAGCATGATAGAAGTTAGCCCTTTCAGCAGCCATTTGCACCTCTCTGCAGAAGTAAACTGCATTATTATTTTAATCTGGTCTTGAATTCTTGATGAATACAGGAGAAAAAAATCTTTACAATGAGCATCCATCTGAGATACACATCCTGGCCAAAGAGCAGCTAATTAGATATGACTGAAGTTAATTATGTGTAACGTTGAGCAGATAGACCCTGAGAAACAGAATGTGATATGGCTCTTGCTGCTGTTTCCTCCAGTGGAGGCACAACAAGCTGTTTCTCAGTAAACATGGGTAGGTGCTACCATCACATCACCCACTGGCCTCACTGTCATTTCTTAGACAACACTCACCCTTGTAACCAAAGTCAAGAGCATCCTTTGGTGTAAAATCCTGTGCAGCTGATGAAAATGAACCCACATGGACTCAAGGTACTTCCCCAAACTTCCACAGTGCTCTCATGCAGTGATGAGCAAGGAAAGTCAGACCTGGAGAAATGTGCCAGTGGTGCTTGAGCTTTCAGCAGTCGCAGCTCCATGCTTCTGCAAGTGTCAAGTGCTCCCCATTTCCCAGTGTAGTGGCAACACAGTGCCTGCAGGCTGGAATTGCTGACACTCAGTGGCTGCTGCTGCTGCCAGGACTGACAATTGCAATGGGTCATTTTGTGGCATTAGGTATTTGTAAGGAAAACAATGGGATGGGTCTTCCATTAAGGCCTTGAAAGAGTCGCCACTGGGGTTCTCCTGTGTAATGCTCAAGGCAGCCTGTGTGCTGCTCTATCTCCATACCTATTGTTAAAAAACAGCTGCAGCATCAGTTTATCTCTTCCTCTCTCTTCTCTTGCAGGAAGCCTTGTACACTCAGTTTATCCTGATCTGAGGAAAGAGAAGGGGGAGGTACGTCCTTAGAGGTGCACAGTCTGTATTTCCTCCTGCGGAGAAGGAAAGAGAGAGCTTGTGTGCATTGGCTAGGGTGGAATTCAAAACCACTTGCATGTCTCACATTCTCTCACCTGTGGTGTTTAGCTGATGTTTTCTTTGCTAGAGTAAGACACAGCTGTTCCAGGGAGGGCTAGGCTGGGAATCAGCCCCACAGCAGGCTGCTTCAGGTCCAGCATTCATAGGTAAGCTTCAGGGCTTGGAGTCATCATACAATAGTTCCATCTAAACATCTGGGGCTCACACCAGAGGAAATTCTTTAATTGGTTCCTTCTCTAAGGACAAACAACTCTTCTGCCTTTTCTCACTTCCATCAGAGCTCAGGACTCTGAAATTCTCAGCGTATATCTTCCCAGCAGCCTTAGGCAGGGAAGGTGTGCTCTTTTAAGTTTATAAAAGGGAGACTTAGCCAAAGCAAGTAATTTTCCAGAATACCACTGTGAACCTGGACCTGGAGGGGGAACTGAATTTAGTCTCCAATATCCCAGAACTACTGCTCTGCTCTCCAGCTCTAAACAAAGCAAAAAACCCTGTTACATGGCTTCCATGGGCCTGAGGAGGGATGGGCTGAAATATTCCAAGTGCTAGAAATTGACTTTTTTTCCCAGTGACTACTGTTGCATCTAGTAGTATTAAAGAGGGCAAAAAAAAAAAAAATGTTGTTCCTAAATGGGCAAGAGTTTTGTATTTATACCATATCTTTAATCTAAAATTCACAAGCATTTCATATCTATCAGAAACATCTCATATTTTCACAGACAGCAATATAAGGAGCATCATATGATAACCAAGAGAAGCACAGGCCAGTTGAACAGATTACTGAGGGATAGAGCTGGGAACACAGTCTGTAATGCATCACCCAATTGTTTTTATTATCCTTTTTTAGTCACTTATTTGTGAGGCAAAAGCCTCAGTCTAACCTAGCCTAACACAAACTAGAGCCCTACCCAAACCAAACTAAATTACCAAATTGAACTTAGAAAAACTGGTGCTTGTTGATTTTTTTAATTATTTTTCCATTTTCTTGCCCAGTGAGCTGGTTAGAGAGGTGTCAATGCACTAAGAAGGTGCAGCTACTTTTGACTGTACACAGTAGGATCTGCAGAGGTGTGTGAAAATGGAAAAAGTACAAAAGTAAATCAACCAAATACACAGAGGCAAATATGATCAGTACATGAAAGCCTAAACAATTTTACTAACTTTTATGCCTCTTAGATCCAACTGTTAACTCGGGAAGAAATCATCTTCCCACTAGGAAAACTTCTAAAAAGGTTATAACATGACCATGATAAGTCAATAAACACAGGAGTGCATGATCCAGCTTTGCCACAATTGCACCACGCACATGTAACATGTCTGTGCCGCACCCACTTTGAGCATCTCTAAGAATGCTCATTTTTTTATGTGGTAAGAACTCCTTTCCATCTGAAATTTTTAGATAAAAATTAAAAGTAGATGGTTTTACCTCTTGGTTGAAATGGCTACGATAAAAATATGGTCTTCCTGGGGACCTGTGTGCACCTTGTCCTCAAGCAATACACATATCCTTGTCCAGCATCACACACTGAGAGCCTGGAAACAGAAATTACTCTTGAAATTTACCCTTTCCTTTCCTTTCCTTTCCTTTCCTTTCCTTTCCTTTCCTTTCCTTTCCTTTCCTTTCCTTTCCTTTCCTTTCCTTTCCTTTCCTTTCCTTTCCTTTCCTTTCCTTTCCTTTCCTTTCCTTCTCTTTGAGAATCGATTTGATTATTTGTGTGCATGTGGGCACTTGTCTGAGAAAGGGACAGATCCAGTGAGCCTGCTGGAAGGGGGCCAAGCTAAGGAGGGAGGTTTTGCAATTAATTGTAGCACATGAGGTTCCTGGCCTTACCACCATCTGTGACCTGTGCTCTGGTCCTGGGAAAGTGGATTCTCTCTCCTTAACCTTCCTTCTCTGGTTAACCCTACCCTGGGCTAGAGCACAGCCATGCTGGGAGAGCCTGGGACATCCCGTGTCTGGGGAAGAGATGGGTTCTGCATTCCCCCTTCATTTATCCAGCAGGTTCAGCCACTGAATGAGTAACCTCACAGGTGTGTCTGAACATGATATTCTGGTAGGATTTAGGACAGGTCCTATCGCATATCCCAATGTAGTAACCTTGAGAGCTGGCATTTCTATTTACAGTAGGTCCCAGAGCCAACTCATGTACATGGGCCACATGTGGCTATCTTCTCCTTTCCTCTCAAAGGAGGTATGTGTTAACTATTGCAGCAAATGTATAGGTATAGCTCTGCCAAGAAATGGGAGTCTAATTGTTGGGTTCTTTTAAAGAAGAATGTATTTGTAAAAAAAAAAAATCACCTCCATTCAGTCAAATTACATTCAATTATAATGACCTTCCAGCCAAGATCTATTAGCTCTGATTTTAGCTTAACTTAGTTACTGAAGAATACTGGAAATATCATTAATTTTGGAAGAAACAATATTACTACCTTTTACTTCTCAGTAGTCAAAAGGATTTTGAAACAAGATAAATAGGAGAATTTTTTTTTCCTTCTATCTGTAGCTGTTGAAGATAAGCAACACTTCTTTTATTTTTGAATAATAGCTACCTGGCAGTCTAGGGTCACTGGGCTGTCTTCAAGGCATCATTGCATCCATGCATCACTTGCACATGCATCTAACTTTTACAGCTAAAATAGATTCTTGCTGCTTGGGTTTTTTTTTGTTTTTTTTTGTTTGTTTGTTGTTTTTTTTTTTTCCCGGTAGCATCAAAATACTGATTTGAACAAACACCTTAGGACAAAGGCAAATACATTCAAAACTGTCTACATGCTTTCTCCAGCCTCACAACCAGAGGATAGCTCCATCATAGTCTGCAGGAAGGTGGCCACATTTTTGTGCTTAGGAGCTCCTTTCAATGTAAATAGGTCCCAAATGTTTCCCATTATAGCAGCTCAAGTTAAAACAAGAAACTGCTGGAATAAGCTACCTTTTTGATCCATGCAGCAGAGCTGTGATTTACATTTTGTTCTGCTTTTCCTCCTTATCACCAGTGCTGTCAGAAGTTCCTTGATTCATTGCTGTGGCAGTGGAAACACAGAGGCCAAGCCAGTGGTGCGGGTGAATGCGGCAGACGCAGTTTCGGACTGACCCGCTATCCCAGGACACCGCGCCTGTCCCAGGAGAGAGCATGGCCATGGGGAAACACTGCCTGATGGAGAGTTGAGCTCCACAGAAGCTTGTGACCAGGCCCCAGAATTATTTAATAGGTAGTGAGTGAAGACAGCAGAGCACAGGGGAGCCTGTTTTGTGGGAAAGCAAGCAGATAATACATTTTACCAGTCTGATTTTTGAAACAACCTCAAATTACCCCGTTCAAGCAGGTCTTAACCACTGCTGGCAAATCTGTAAATGTAACTCAACAGATTTAGGGAAGTTCAAACTTGCTTCTAAACATTTATCCCCTTGTTTGGGAGGCAGATTCTGAAAACCTCCTCTCTGCATAATAGTGGGAATGACAGAGCAGCAGTGAGACCCAGGGTCAAAGCCTGTGACAAAGACAGCTGTGTGCCACAGTCAAGCATGGAAATCCAGTGGGACCAGAGATCTATGTCACATACTTGTCCATAACCTCAACCCTAGCCTACTCAATTTGCCACAATGGAAATCTAACTCTGAAATTCAAAATGCAAACATGTTCAGAGGCTGAATAAGCAACAGAAGTTTCCACAGCAGTCTTGCTAGGCTCCCCAGTGCTTCCCAGCCCCCCAAGTCTTTCCAGAAGGGTATCCCTGTGGCCCTGCTTGTGCACACTCATGACCTGAGTGTGCTGCCCAACAGACAAGAGGTACCAAATGTGATTTGGAGCACCTGGCTCTGCCCTGCAGTCAGCCCACAATGCTGCAGTACTGTAAAATTCAGGGAATACTTTCAAAAAGAGGCGAAGAAAAGGATCCTGCAGGAATTATGCCCAGTCTCGTTACTGGAAAACTATTTGACGTAGTGAACAAACATGGAGACTTTTCCAGGAAATGTGTTTCTTTATTTAAATAAAATTAGTGCCAGTAGAAACAATAAACTTTAAATACATGAGACAATTATCTACAACTCGATGTTAGGAATTATATACATCAGTTTTTTACAGATACAAATATATTAATACCAAAAGTAAAGGACGAAGGAGAAAGCAATGGAAAATGTGACAACTTGCACATGTCAGTCTCATTTGGAAAATTTCAGGATTCAAGTGATTCCAGGCAAAGTGCCAAACTTAATTTGGCTCCTTTCAAACTTAAACCAGCCCCTTTTAGAGTAAATCTACCAAAAAGCTTTATATGGTCTGATCCAAAGTTCAGTGAAGTCGATGGAAAAACTCCCGCTACTTTCAGTCTGCCCCAGCCCTTTCCAGTACAATGGAGCCTTTGTTCTGCTAGGTTTAGAGACAGCAATCCCTGATCCCTGCATCGCAGTCACCCTCTGAGCCCTTCCCAGTGCAGCAGTGCAGCGCACGCTGGATTCAGTTCATGTCTGCTCTTCAGCATTCATGTTTTCCGAGCTGTCTCTCAAGCTCTGATGCCAGTAGATAAATCACAGAGCTATTTTAGTGCAGGAAATATGTGGAGAAATTTTGCAAATATTTTGCTGTGCAATGCTTTAGATTCAGGCTCTTCAGCCCTCATGCTTCAAAAATAATCAAAACACTGTAATAAGTTATTAGAAAATATAAGGTATAATTGAATTATTTTTTCTTTGTATTAATTTTTACTTCTTTTAAAAGTGCAATAATTTAGCTACAAATTTAATGAGCATTTGAAAAATGTCACAGTACCATTAAATTGGGGGAGGGGGAAGTCTGTGGTGGTTTTTAAAACTAGTTACTAATAGCTTTATAGAAATGCATGTATCACATGTGAGCTGGTTAAAAAAAACCAAAAAAACATGTAACACAATGCTTACCTACACTGGCTAAAATAGAGCAGAAAGTCTGGATTCTTTAATGATGCAAATAGGTACAATTTTACTGACCTCAAAGAGAGAATTTAACTCCAACAGAGAAGCACAAAATCTTGTTCCAGTACCTGACTTAGCTGATGATTTCAGTGGGGCCAGGATTTCACCCTTGCTAGGTTAAATTTCATTCAGAATTCGACCTATTTTCCAAGGGGGTGTAACAGAGCAGCATCTGTTTGAGCCTTTCTATGTCATCTTACAGCCTGTAACAAAGACCTTTAACATCTCCTTTAACTCACAGATCTTTGCCTTTAGTGAGCAAATGTACACACCTTTAAAAAAATACAAAAGCCAAAAACCTGAACCATCTTTTCTATTAGTAACTCAGTCACAGGCTGGATTGCAGCAGTGAACCTGACCCAGCCAGTACAGGTATAACTTAAGCAAAGACACGGATAAGTGTCATGGGTCTGGAGCCAGGCCTTACAAACTCAGTGCCTCTTTTTCCTCTCTTGTCTTTCATTCTTTCTGTACCTAAAGTCAGCCCCCAGCCAGGCTGTAATCTCTCTTCAAGTACAGCATTAACAAATTTTCAGCTTTTGAGGCCTCATTGAGCAAATGTGCTGTTGGCTGCAGTTTGTCATAAGAAAAACACAGTAAGAGTACTTCTAGTCTATCGCAGCTTTGTGTGAATGCACATTAGCCATCATTTTTAAGAGCCAGGCACTTGTAGGAGGGTAACTTCCCCAAACATTTCCCAGATATTTACAGAATTCTGAAATATGCAGAGGTATGCCAGTAATAATTACCTCATTAGAAAATACATATATATTCACCATGTTCTTAGCTTTCATAGTAAGAAATAATAATGAAAAAATCAAAATTAAGCAACCCAATTATGTGCAAGTCACACTTTGAAGTTGGGTACCACTGCTTCCTTGTCCTGCCAGCTCTCAGGAACACCTTGGGCCCAGGAACACAGATACCTGTTCAGAGTTCATTGGAGAGCAGAAAAGCCGAGCCACAAGTTCTTAGCAGGAACTCCGCTCACACTTTGGCAGCTGATCAGGGGAGCCCTGCAAATGCTAGGAATTCTTATGGATGTTTTCCACAGAGCCCTCGCTGCTCTCATTGAGGGGCGTTTCTGACACTTCCCCCAGTTCAGTATCCAGCACTTCCTCCTGGATGGTGAAGTGCACATCTGGGGAGGAGGACTCGGAGCTCATGCTGCTGCCTTCCATGGAGCAGATGGCACAGGACAGGGGTGGCACCATGCTCTCCTGCAGCATGTTCAGCATCATGGGGATCTGCACAGATTTCAGCCCTGCTACAGTTGGTAGAGGCTTTACAGCTTCCCCCCATTCTCTCTCCTCATCTTTGTAGAGCAGAAGTAAATTGGATGACCTCTCTTTTCTTTTGGATTTCATGTAGCCAAGCATTATTCCTATCAGGAAGATCCCGTAGAAAGACATGACAATCAGAATGTAAAAGTACTCGTTGCTGTTGTTCTTCTCTGTGCTGGGCGATTCAGCATCAAGCATAGCTTGGGTTACATTTGCATACTCCATCTTCAGCATTAAAAGTGTTTTACCACAGCTAAAGCCTAGAGAAGAATGTAAATGGTTATGTAAGATCAAAGTTCAGAGCAAAGGTGTACAAGAAACACCTGGAAAAAGGCTACCCCAAACTCCCCCTTATTCCTTGTAATTGTAACCTTGCAAACCCCATACCAGATTGAAGCTTTCAGTCTATTATACCTCTATTAGACCTCATTAGTATTGTAAGTGAATGAACTCTTATTCAGACACAGAACACATTAAAGGAAAGAAAACACATAATATTAAATTTTCTTGGGTTCAATCCTGAATTATAAAACCCCCAGTCCATATGATTAAAGAAAGAAAATTACATAGAAATTCTCTGCTAGGCACTTAAACATAGTTTTGTGCTCCTTGATCATGTTTCCATTGTGGGGGAAAATTAGAAGTATTATTTTTTTCAGTGATGCAGGAAAAAAATAATCAAAAAGCAACTTACGCTGGAATGCAAATAATTCCTCCTTTTGCAAAGCTCAAGAGACCTTTCCTCTACCAAATGCTGGGTGTTCTGAAAACTTTCCTCTGCTGCAGTTGGAATAAATAGCTCTCAAGAAATGCTTCATCACGTGTTTTAGAGGCACAGTTTATAATAGTTTTGTGTTGGAGTCAACAGATGAACTTGAAGGATTGCAGTTCAACCCACTGAACTCTTAACAGCTGTGAAAAGAAAAAGAGTTGGGAATTCAGATTTTACTCCTTCCTCACCAGTTCCACACTGGCTCTTGTTTGTGAATCTGCTCCTTTAACATCCCAGTTGCTAAATCCGCCCTCTACCCTGAGAATGGAAAACCTGCAGATCATTATTCTGTGTTTGTCGCAACATATAGAAAAACATACATGTGAATTTTATGTTAAACTTTTCCAAGTTATTTACATGTCTGCTATACACAGTCTTCCCTAAAGAGACAGAGGAGGAAAAAGTTATTTTCTTTAGTCAGGACTAGTAACAAAGCTTTAGAAAGTGTGTATAGAACAAAGTGGTGACTTTCTACTCATGCTGCAGCTCCACTTTACTGCAAGGTGAGGGGCTGGGGAGAACTGGGCCCTGAGTCTTGAGTGAGTTTTGGATGGATCGCTGCTCGTGCTGTCTAACTTTGGGGATCAAAACGGCAACTGTGAGATCTAGATTCTCCACATAATCAGTGGGACGGTGCAGACCCCTCCATAGAGCAATTTGGAGAAGTTTGCAGCAGCCTTCTGCCTCCATAGAAGCAGCTAAGAGTTAAAGCTGTGTGCATTATATTATGCCTAAATAGAGGTCAGGGCCACTAAGTTAACGCTGATTTAAGTACCAAGGGGTGTTACCAGTTCCTAGGCAGAGGGATGTTCTCTGAGCCACTGCTGCAGGCTGCTGGGCAGAGCAGTACAGCTTGCAGCCCACTGGAGAGGGCAGTTAGGAGGCAGCCTGGGTTGCAGGGCCCACCCAATTCCCAGTCATCAGCTCAGTGGTACAGGAGGCTCTGAGCCCCCTTTCCAACATGTAAACAATAGGCCGGGCCATGGGAAGAAGGAGGCCCAGCTTGCACCTTAGGGATTTCATTTCCTTATCCTCTCCATCCCCGTTCTTCACACACAAAGCCCAATTAGTCAGGGCCCACATGTGAAAGTCACCCCTTCTGCAAAGCTTCAAGGATGTTTATGTAACAGAACACTCCACTTCCAGAAAGCAGTAGACTGGTGCTGGAGTTTCCCAATGGTAGGTCTGGGTTTTTTTCCCCTGCAGTCATTTGTGGATTCTTTGCATAGGCAGCAAATTCTTTTCCAAACTCTGCCCTTACAATCCCTCTGAGGTAAAGGCAGATAGGATTAACTTCTCTTCACATACAGGAAAAGGCAAGAGAGAGAAGCTAAGCAACTTTAGGTGTAGTTGAGCACTTGAGAAAAGACCTAATTGTATTTGTGCTTGGAACCAGCATTTTCCATCATTTCTCTGAACGACTACAGAAAGAAAGGAAAAAAATTACATTAGTCAGATTGCCCTCTCTGCACCTTAAAATAGAGGATCCTCTCTTTAGGATGTTGGTTTTATCTCCCTGTGCATTCCCATGTGATAGCTCAGGAGCTGTTGATGTTGGACTAATGTCTACTGGGATTTCATCTGACAAAATCTGTCTGCAGCATCAGCTTGCCAAGTCTGAATTCTTCTTCCCTGTTCCTGACAAATTACCGAACAGGCAACAAGATTATATCAGCTGTAGTCTAAAGCAGAACCCAGAGCAACTATCTGGATTTTTAAATTAACTTTAGAGAATATTTACTTCGCAACTTTCTCAGCTCCATGTGATATCTGCCTCTCCCATTCAGTAAATTTTGGGGTAGAAAAATTAAAGACAATGTGTCAGACTTTAGCAACACCTTCTCAATCAGGACTTTCATGGACTCATGAGGAAGTGCCTTGCATTGTTGGGTCAACGAAAATTGGCTCCGCACAAGGAGAACTCCCTTCTCTCTGTCCATGAAATCCTCTTGGAAGCTGCTTGATGCTGGGAACAAGACCAACTAAAGCCTGCCATCAGTGTCACCACACTCACCTGGACACAAAGGCACATCCAAAGGCATGGACAGCCCACGGCTCCCAACAATGAGCCAGCAGAGCAGGGGCAGACCAGCTCTTCTGTAGGCACCTCCATGCAAACAGAATCCTTTATTTGCTCCAAACTCTCGTATTCTTCATATAGATGAAGCTCTGTACCAAGAAATGGAGCACCCAACAGGAGCACAGGAAGACTGCTCAGGTACCTCCACAGATCTATGCAATTCCCCAAAAGTTTCACAGAAAGATGACTGGATTGCATAACTCTACAGTTATTGACGAAAACTCTTCGCAACCATGTTTACTTTGGCTAACTGATGACATCTCTTCTCCATCTGTTAGCCCATGGTTCTTAAAAACAGCTTAATCTTAAAAAGGTCTGAAAGGAATTCCTGAGCCTTCTATAGACATGAAGAGGAGGGATAGCAAGACACAGGGGAATAACCACCTGAAAAACATATGCCACTTTCTTACTGATGCCATCTGTCAGCTTTCTCAAGCTGTACTCTGTAGAAACTATATTTTTGTCTAAAAACAAGATCTAGAAAATTTAAAAACTGAGTTTTAGTTTTGTGTTTTAAAATTATATTTGCTGAAAGTTATATTGTAAAGCCATTGATCACAACAAAAAGTTTTCCTAATTTCAAATAACTTATTTTTTAAGTTAAGCTTACTAGCTACTTCTTTTTTGATGTCTCTTTCTTCCTTCCTTTCAGATCAATTCTTTCCTCTAAACTTCAGAGTTTTCCCTGAAATTTCACTTAGACATCTCTTATGCTTTCAGCAATTGCCCCTCATGTGTTCCTTTTCACCTTCTTTGCACCCCTTCCAAACAAGGCAACATTTAAGGATAATCCTCCCAACATTTAAGAATAATCCTTGTGCTGTTGCTATCACCTTCCATATTCCCCCTTCGGAAAACATTCAGGCCAATAAAGCAGACTAGCAGCCAGGCACTCCAACAATGAAAAGGTCACAACATAGTTGTTGATGCCAGATATTTTTTCTCAAGGTCCCTGTCTCCTAGAGAGCCTTTTGTGGCAGCAACCTCCGTCACCAAAGGACACAAACATTGAGGCTTGAGGCATCCCATGGGGCAGGAATTCACAACGTGGCTTAAGAGATCATATAATGTGAGCCTTTTCTCCAAATAAAAGTTTGAGGACGGTCACAAAACTGAACAAAAACAGAATCTATTTGGAGACACCAAGAAACCTCCTTAGAGACCCAGATGACTCTGCAGGCCGCCATGGAAAATATATGCCTAACCCTTCATTATGGGCATAATCCATGGTCTGATGCTGCATTTATTTTCTTGCCCTGGTTAGTGAGTTAATAAGACTAAAGACACCAAACAATTGTTAAAGGGCCAGCTCCTATGGGAAGCTGAGCCTGTTTGATGAGGGTTTGCTGCCAGTACCACTCTAAAGAGTACCCAAGTATGTGCTGGTTTAGAGTTATCAACTGGAAAAAAAAAAAAAAAGGAGAAACAAGAAGGACAGAGGAGTTGGGGTTTTTTTTTTCTTCCTGCACATGCACATTTCATGGAAGTAATCTTTGGTAATTCACTGCTGGGAGAAAAAGGGAGGGAGAGTTTTGCCATGCAAGGATGAACTTATTTTTGATTTAGACCTTCCAGACACTAGAGATGACAAAGGACAACCAACTAAGGGTGACCAAAAAGATGATCAATATATTTCACTCACATATATTATTTTGTTTAAAGTAAAGTTGGAGCTGCTTTTGACACCATAAAGAAAGACATGATAAAACAGATATTTGTGGTCCTGATCTGGTCTTGCATTTAAGGACCTGCCACACTGATAGGCACACATTGACTTTCAGTCCTGCTGCAAACTCACTGAGGACCTGAGCCAAAGCCCCCTAAAGTTACTGCAGTGCCTTTTCTTTCAAGTTCTGTGCAACTCAGTGAAGCCTGTGAGTAAGCTGGAATAAAAGCTAGTTCAAAAGCAGCAATACACTCATTCCCAGAGTAGGCAATGAGGGGCACAAGTAGCACGTTACATGCTCACTATTAAGTGTACTAACAGTATGAAATTCATGAGCTGTACTATGTGCTCTTAACACTTACATGCCTCATCAGTTCAGCCACTTAAGTGAAATCAATCTAATAATACCTACAAAGTTCTTGTGCTGGGAGGCCCAGACAGCATGGTAAGACGCTGGCAGATCACCACCCAAAAAGACAACATCCACTGTGTCCATAAGCACAAGAGCTAGGTTGGCATTTGAGCCACTCACACATGGCTCTAGGTTCAGTGTCATTTTCCATCACTCTCCCTTATTTTTCATACTGCAGGAAAAGATTACATTCTTCATAAACTTGACACAAGCAATTTCTAGAGGAAGACGGCAATATCCTCAGTGTCATCCATAATATACTATGGGAACTCACACCATACAGTAAAGACTACAACCTGAGTGTCACAGTGATCTTCCATCCTCCGAAGGAGAGAAAACAGATGCAGGAAGAAATTCATTCTCCTCACCCAGAAATAGGTGTAGGGCAGAGATGAAAGGAACAGAAAATGCTATCACAGTAGTACACATCCAGCCCAGCCAGTGTGAAAGCACTTGCAAGACCTTAGAAGAACAACCCACATTTTTTTTCATTATTATTTCTTCCAATCCCACAAAATTCATTCACAAAGAGAGAAGCAGCCCATCCTTGTTTCACAGCCATGTCAGTAAAACATTCCAGGTCACTGTGACCTTCAGCACTTATGAGATTTTCCTTTTCACATGAATACCAGATGTTGAGCCCTCTCCCTCTGATATTCACTTTTCTACAACATCAGGCACTCCACATCATGTGAATTTGCAGCACTCCCTCTGAGTCTTGGTTGTGAAACCTACGTATTAACTGTAGCTGTTGAAGCAAACATCCATTAATTTCAGCTCTCAACCCTGTTGACCTGAATCTTCATGGGATTTCAAATACATCAAATACATTTCAAGTACAGTTTAGATTACATCACTGCTGTTCTCTACAGCAGTCCCCTTTCAAGCTGAAGCAACTAAGATAGCACTTCAGTTTGATCTATTACATGTTGGCATCTGTTGATTGTATTCACTTTTTAGAGCATTCACTTTTGAAAATGCTCAGAACAGCTATTTGTATTGTTACTCCAAAAGTCTGCTTTGGAAACACAACAAAAGGAACAAAACAGCAATTGGGGGTGTAAAGAGCATTAATAGGATGAACCCCATGTATACCCCCAGCAAAGAGGACAGAAAGAATACAAAAGAGGCAGCAACAGCAGCTACATCCTCTTCAAAGGGAGAAAATCTGCAAGGTAGAGGAGTGAAAGAAGTAAGCTGTGATTTCTGAAATCTAAGGCTAAGGTCTGATCTGTGTTTCAGTACTTTGGTATTAGTCCTCATAGCCACAGCTGTGAGCGTGCAGGGAAAGGGTCCCTAAATGCATAATGTAGAGAATGGGTTGCAAGCTATGCAGGATCATGCCAGCTCTATCAAGACAGGATTTCTTTCTTCTTAACTATAAGGAAAACTAATTTCCTTGAGTTAACAAGTTAACAAGCACCCCTAATCCAGCCTTGCAAAGTCTAATCCTCCACTACCAGGACCTTGGTTAATGTAACAGCCTCCCAAACCCTCCCATACCTCCTGCATGAAAGACATTTGGAAAGAGTTCCAAAGCCCAAGGAGAAGCCTTCCTGACATCTCCCTCATCACTACTGTGAGAGGGCACCTTGCAGACCACGTACACCCAGGGAGTTGCAGGTGGCATCCAACTGAACCAGGGGTGCAGCCCCCTTGGAATCACTGCCAAATTCCTGCTGGGTCAGTGCCCACAGCACCCATGGAAAACTGTCCCTGTGCCACGTGGGGAGCAGAAACCGGGCAGAGGGCACACATTGACAGTGCAACAAGGCTGATCAAAGGAATCCAAATTAAATCCCCAAATGGATTATTAGAAAATTATACCAAAGAAAAGAAATTTAGCAACATAAAAATGCCTCCTCTAGGCAGAGGCGGTTTACTTGCAAATGATAAAAAACCAAAACAGAGAGAATGTATTTTTCAAATGCAATCCTTTATATCTCTGGGCAGACATGAAAAAAAAATTCTGTTAAAGCAAAGATAATAATAGTTTTGATGGAATTGTGCTTTTAGAACTTAGGGGAAAACACTCTTCCTCTCTTGGCTGCTTGTAACATGTGAACAATTAGCCCAAAGTAAACAAAATGTGGTCTTGTGTGGTCTTTTTTCTCTTCATATGAGGTTGGTATTTCACTTCAAACTAGGAAGTGACAGGAAATGGGGAGATTTGCACAGATACAGGAGACCTTGTGCGTTCCCAACAAGCTCTGGAAATGCAGTGTGTTTGAAGAGAAAAAAATAATTCCTGTTGCAGATGGGGAAAAAAAAACAAAACCAAAACACAAAAAAAAAACAAAAAAAAAAGCAAAAAAACCCAAAAAACAACAACAAAAAAAACCCAAACAAAAATCCCAAAACAGAAAAAAACCTAACACAAAAAACCTCAACATCTAAACACATAGAATGAGTAAATATTCCTTTGAGTCATATAACTAAATAATTTTGTGTAGCCTTATTTGCAACAATTCCTGACTCTTCCATGAGCATTTCAATGCTCCAGCTTTGCTAAGTACCTACCAGCGTTAAAGGAGTTCCTGAAATCAACTTAACTGCTGCATTATTTGCAATATAGTTCTTGATGTGCAGTGGTCACTCACATACAATCATGCACTTGGAGAAGAGAAGCAGTGCTCTGGCAGACACAAAGGCTCAGCACAGCACGGGCTGTGCTCCCCTTGCTGTCGCACTGCAGGCGAGGAGTCCATTAGCTGCTTTCTCCAACAAGGCTCCTGAAAGAATAATGAGTGCTTAACATGCTGCTACCCATTTTCACATCAATATGGGGTGTGGAACGTTTGTGTTGGTTTTCTGAACTGCTGCTTGCTCACCCAGCCCCAGCATGCCCAAAACCCTCCCACCACGGTAAGGGATGCACATAAAGCATCAACTCAGCAAGTTTTCCAATGGCATGCTCCCTTTCCCTACCCAAAACCTTTCTCCCACATGATGTATCAATATTCCCCCCAGTCCAGCCTTCCCTCTGGGTGGTTTTGACCTCTACCCTGCCCAGCCATTCAATCCAGCTCAGCCAAAGCCCAGGAGAGGTTTGCTACCTCCAACCACCTGGCAGGATTTGGCTGGGTCCCTGTGTCCTACGGGTTTAGCTTCATGCTCTGTGCAGTGCAAAGGCAAGAGGACACAGCCTACTCTCATGTACAAAATCCTTCTACTGTGAACTGAAAATGTAAACTGGAAGCCATTGCTTTGAATATGGAGACTTGTGTTGTCCTTTCCTTCATTTCTTAGCACCTTCTGAGTTAAACATCTCACCACCTTCTCCCTCTGTGGCTCTTGTCCCTTGCCTTTGATTTCTCCCAAGCTATCTCATTTTCACCATCAGTCCTTCAAAAAATAGGTTGACAAAGCATGTCCTGAAAACCACTCTATAATCTACCTATCTCATAGTAGTAGGGTGGGAAGTGAGATAGAAAAAAGATTTTAAATAACACAAACATACTATGAAAAAGACTCAAGTGCACTCCGTGCCACATCTTTACACTTGTCCATACCTTCTGTGTCTTTTCTCTGACATTACTGGGTATCAACACAATGTGTGATATCAAACCAAATTGCTGTATTTGTGCTGGGGCAGGACTATGTTTTTCTGGAGCAAAATACCTCACATTTTTCTGAGCCCTGAAAGAGCAATCACACCCCATATGTTTTTGAAGCAGTCTCAGCTGGGACAGCTCTACAGGGTTGCAAGTGCTTTCCCAATACCTGCCTTCAAAAAAGAGCTGCCCAAACCAGTTCCTTCCTTCTCCCCAAAGATAAACTCTCTTTGCCAGATTTCCCTGGGGGTGCAGCTCTGCACCTTGCTCCCCACACCACCAGCACTGGGGCTGCTGCAAGGCACATTCCAGGAATGTTTCCAGCCATAGTGTCTGTGCTTCCAGCTCCTAACTCTCCTCCTCTTCCTAATAATTTTCTGACCCATGTTTTAGTCAGACTTTCTTTAATTTGAAATGGTTGCTCATTTGAAAGCAGAGAGGGGTACATCTGTTCTGGAAGGTTCCCTGCTCAGCCTGGTATATCCTATTAGAATAGGAATGCAGACCAAGAAAATATTAATCTGAATTCATTTTCATTTGTAAATAACAGATTTAAATGAAAGAGTGAATACAGATTTAACAGCATTAGGATTACCTAGCAGCATAAGCAAAAAAAGCACCATGAAAAAACCTGACCCAAAAAAAAAAAAAAA